>JAANYP010006761.1:35799-219196 GCA_020465985.1 Centrapalus pauciflorus
GCGATTCATTAAAAGAAACAAGCTAGCTCCAAGATTTATTGGACCATTCAAGATCGTCGAAAAGATTGGAAATCAGTCTTATCGCCTTGAACTACCAGCTGACTTAGCTGGAATACACCCTGTATTTCATGTTAGTCATCTGAGAAAAAGCCTAGCTGACGAAAGAGAAGTACAGATACCACACGTTAACTTGTAAATTGATGAGAAGCTTCGCGTGGTTGAAGAGCCAGAACGTATTCTGGATTCAAAGACTAAGAAGCTTAGAAATAAAGAGATACAGATGGTGCTCGTCCAGTGGAAACACCACAAAGGTTCGCATCAGTCTTGGGAATCGAGAGATGTCATGAAAGCTACTTATCCCAGTCTGTTCGAATCTATCTAACTTCGAGGACGAAGTTTGTGCGTGGTGGAGCCCATTCTGTAACAACCTAACATTTGTCAAGCATGTAAACATTTGATTTTGAGATAATAATGTAATTTTATTACATTATTTATGATGTAATATATATTAAGTTTGAAATAATATGACTATTTAAAATTAATTGAATATTTATATTATAAATCATTAATGATGACCAAAATAAAAGAGATGTAAAATACAAATGTTTAGTGGGTTAAACAACAAATATAATTAAATAATATATATAAACCAAAATAATGATCATTTAAGATCATTTAACAAAATTAACTTCTCTCTCTACTCTCTCACTAAGTATACGGCTCTCTCTCAATTTGTCAAAGAAATTCAAGAATTGAGGATTTAATTGAAGAATCAAGATGAAATGAGTTACAATAAGCATCAAACATCATCAATTAGCAAGAATTTGAGGTAATAACTTCTTAAATTTCGAAATATATATGTATTTGGTACGGTTTTGAGAAAAACCGAAACCAAAGAATTAATTTATGAAATTCTTGGTTGCATGTAAGAAATTTTAGTAGTTTATGGTAAATTCAAGTTGGTAAATGATAAAGAAACAAAGAATTTGGATTGGATCCTTCAAATAATGAAGAAATCAGAAAATTTTGTTAATTATGTGTTCTTGACAAAAATTCGAATATTTGGATGATCTTGATCGAAATATGATGTTATTAAAATGGGAAATTAGTATAGAATCAACCTAATAATAGTAATAGAACATAAAAATTAAGTTGCATGTTGATGAAAATGAAATTTAGATAATTATTGATAAAATCCGAATGAAGAACATGAAGAACACCAAGAACAAAATTCTGGGAAAAAAATTTTCTAAGTCCTTGAGTCCGAATTCGGTTGGAACCGAATTCGGATGATGGGTCCTGATTTCGGATGATGTCAAATTCGCATTGGGTCAAATTCGGGTCCTATTTCGGATATAACCTTAATTCGGATGTGATGCTAATTTCGGATCTATAATGATCCTAATTTGGTTCCCAAGTCATCCTAATTTCGGACCTTACGTTTCGGATTGGTCCTAATTCGGATTAATTATCTGGTCCGAATTCGGGTGCCCAATTCGGTTGGATCCGAATTCGGGTCCCCAATCCGGATGAATCCGAATTTGGGTGATCCGAAACCCGATTCTATATAATTTGATATATATATTTAGTGAATGTTTGGAGAATTAAAAGAATAAAGATTGATGAACTGAAAGTTATCAGAATCAGATAAAAATAAAGAATTTATGACCAAAAGATGATGACATTAATAGAGATGATGAAAATGACATGATATTATCATGAATGATTTTGAACAGGTTCAGTATATTATCTGAACAAAGACTAAAAGACTTAAAAGCGGGTCAGAGACTTGATTTGACAAAGAAAAAGAATTGACAAGATTACAGATTGACAAAATCCTGAGATAACTCAGGTGGCAGATTCATATATCTGTTTGACCAAGACCCAACACTGTGAGTTATAGATATTCAAATTGAACATGCAAAGATCCGTTTGAGATATATTGATGCTGATACATTATTTGACATTCATTTATCAGCTGGATTGAGACCTGTGCACACCATGGATGGGTGTTGCCCAGTGAATCATGATAGCTATTTGCTTATCATTTTCATATTGCATTTATTAGCACTTCAGACTTTGCTTTATGATTCGTTGCTATCATGACTACTAAGACTTATGCTTACTTCATTGATCAGACTTGATAAGATTTATTCAGCTTGACTAGCCTTATGGTCTATTGTTCTAGACCCGGCTATTCCACCAGTTCTCACGAACTTGGTAAAGACCTCCGATGTTCGGCCATGTTGACCTACTGGTAGCTAGCCCAGTATGTGGCTGATCCCCACGATATAAGCGTGAGTGTGGTTTGAACATCATCCGATCTAGATACTATATCTCAATCATGATGAGGGCTGTAGCGGCAGCCAAGACATATCACGCTTAGATTTATGACTCCGCTTGACACGCATGTTAATATTGAAAATCTATAAACTCACTAAGCTTTGCTTACAGATGTTGCTTTAAAATTTTACAGGAAAAGCCAAAGGAAAATCACCTGCAGGACCTAGTGCTTAGGTCATCAAGAAATCCAAGTTTTGAAGCTTTCCTAGACCACTTTTCAACAAACTTTCTGGTACTGATTTGGAAGACAGTTAATGTGGTGGTTCTGGGTAGACTTGATGTGATGATTGATGTTATGATTAGATTAGACGTTACCCTTTTATAATTTTATTTTGAAATATGTAAACTTAAATCCTAATCTGTAATGTACATGTAATTTTTAATTCCGCAATTAATTACCCTATCTTAGTATGGTTGATATCGTATTGCATATTATGGGACCTAGACTGGTGAGCACTGCCCCGTAAGGGGTGGTCTTCACAGAGAGGCAGAAGACACTTAGTCGATTTAGGGTTCTTGAGGATTTCTGGAAACAGTGAGGAAGACGAAGATGATACAGTAGGGGGTATTCATAGGATTTGAATGTGAGTACGTATGAGAGAGAAACATTTGGGTGGTTGATTTGAAAAGGTCGTTAACGGAAAACGGAACGGTTGTCCATGTCAGACCATTTGTCAGACCACTTGAGCCCTTTTTAATCACTAACACACGTAACCCATATTATCCGCAGTAATTAAGTTAAATAGAAACAAAAATTAAGTAACTTAACTGTGAAGAAAGGTAGTTAAAACTGTTGGTCAAACCTGTGATGAGTAGGGTCATCACAAGCTGTTCATTCTTCAAGCTTTTCACGCTTCACACTGTGCCTTCAACCTGTGCTCTAATGTAAGATCAGGTTGTGTTCAATAGTTGAACAGGTCACAGGACAATGTCTTGTAGATCAGTGTGATGGAGTAAGCAGAGTGAAGAATAGACCATCAGAGCAGGCTTTGACATGCAAGCTGTTATTGTTCAACCTGTTATATGCTCAAGCTGTTCAAGTTTTTCAGAAAAATGATCAAGTACAGAACATGCATAACCTGTTCTGCCTAAGCTGTTCTGAGAAACTTGAGCAGTGTGAGACATACAAAGTCTTAGACCTTTGAGGACACTTAGTCACTCTTGTTTAACATGCCCAGCTTGCTGACAAGGTAATTAAACCTGGTTTCATAAAGAGTTTTTGTGAAAATGTCTGCAAGCTGTTCATTAGTGGAAATAAAACTTACCTCCACATTACCTTTCTGGATGTGATCCCTGATGAAATGATGTCTGACCTCAATATGCTTTGTTCTTGAATGAAATACTGTATTGTTGGAAATAGCTATGGCACTTGTGTTATCACACAAAATAGGAGTTTTCCTATACACAACCCATAGTCTTCAAGCTGATGCTGCATCCACGGAATCTGCCCGCAGCAGCTTCCAGCAGCAATGTACTCAGCTTCAGCAGTAGAAGTAGATACTGAGTTCTGCTTCTTGCTACACGAACTTATCAACTTACCACCAAGGAGTTGACATCCACCTGTTGTACTTTTCCTGTCTAGCCTGCAACCTGCAAAATCAGAATCTGAATAACCTGTTAGTTCAAGACTTGAGTCTTTGGGATACCAAAGACCCAAACCTGGTGTGCCCTTCAGGTATCTGAAGATTCTTTTAATAGCAGCTAGATGAGATTCCTTTGGATCAGCTTGGAACCTAGCACACAAACAGGTGGCAAACATAATATCAGGTCTAATAGCAGTTAAATATAGCAAGCTCCCAACCATACCTCTGTAAGCTGTTACTGAAACAGCTTTGCCACTGGCATCGGCATCCAATTTTACATTGTTTGCCATTGGGGTTTTAATAGGAGAACTTTGATCAAATTTAAACTTTTTCAAGAGATCTAAAGTATACTTTCTTTGATTTATAAAAATTCCAGTTGAGGTTTGTTTAACCTGTAATCCTAAAAAGAAAGTAAGTTCTCCCATCATACTCATTTCATATTTTGATTTCATGAATAATGAAAAATTCTTGCATAACTGCTCATTGGTAGAACCAAATATTATGTCATCCACATCAATTTGAACGAGCATAATATCAGACTTCACCTTCTTTATGAACAGTGTGGTATCCACTTTACCTCTGGAGTACCCATTGCTCATAAGGAATTCAGTAAGAGTGTCATACCAGGCTCTAGGGGCTTGTTTGAGACCATAGAGAGCTTTGTCCAACTTATAGACAAAACCTGGATGTTGTTCATTTTCAAAGCCTGGAGGCTGCTTGACATAATCTTCTTCTTGCAGCTTCCCATTCAAAAATGTACTCTTCACATCCATTTGAAATACCTTAATCCTCTTATGAGCAGCGTAGGCTAGATACAAACGAATTGCTTCTAGCCTGGCCACATGAGCAAATGTCTCATCATAGTCAATTCCTTCCTCCTGTCTATAACCCTGAGCAACCAGTCTTGCCTTATTTCTAATGACATGACCTTGCTCATCCATCGTATTCCTGAAAACCCATTTAGTGCCAATTATAGTTTTACCTTTACGAGCAGGAACCAGCTTCCATACCTTGTTTCTCTCAAACTGATTGAGTTCTTCTTGCATGGCAGTGATCCAATTGGCATCTTTTAGTGCTTCATCCACCTTCTTTGGCTCCTTTGGTGAAACAAAACTAGAGAACATATAGAAGTTCCCTAAGCTGTCCCACCTTGTTTGTACCCCTTTGTTAATGTCACCAATTATTTGATCATTGGGGTGACACCTGATCCACTTAGGATCATTTTACAATGATGATTCTCCTGAGTTGTTGACATCTTCAGCAGGTCCTGTTGAGCAGCTCTCAAGATTTTTCAGACACACTGTTGTCTTGAGCCTGTTCACTTGTTGAACATATCAGCAGAGGATCCAGGAAAATCAGCATTGATTGGTTCAGGACATGTAGTTGTAATTAAGTCAGTACACCTATTCACACAGGGTGTATTGACATAATCATCATCATGTCCATCATGATTAACAGGTTCAACACTAGATGTAGTGGAAGCTTTTGAGTCCTCTTCACTGTTGGAATGCATGAGATCATCAAAGTTGAATTCTCCTGAAACTGATTCAAGAACAGATTTGGTGGAGGCATTCCTGGACTCTTCAAAGGTGACATTGATAGATTCATCTATCACCTTTCTTTTGTTGTTGTATACTCTGTAGGCTTTGGAGATAGCAGAGTAACCAACAAACACACCTTCATCAGCTTTTGGTTCAAACTTTGCCAGTTGATCCCTTTGATTCAGAATGAAGCAGGGACATCCAAACACATGGAAGTAGCTAATATTTGGCCTTCTCCCTTTGAGCAGCTCATAGGGAGTCTTGTTGAACCTTTTTACCACTAAGGATCTGTTTTGAGTGAAGCAGACAGTGTTAACAGCTTCAACCCAGAATGATGAAGGTAAACCAGATGCACACAACATGGTTCTAGCAGCTTCAATGAGAGTTCGATTTCTCCTTCCAGCAACTCCATTTTGTTGTGAAGTTCTTACAGCTGAAAAGTTTTGAGTGATCCCTTTTTCCTCACAGAAGTCTTCAAGAGTACTGTTTCTGAATTCAGTACCATGATCACTTCTAAGCTGCTTTACTTGGGCAGAGTTTAGCATTTCCATCTTTTTCACAAATCCAATGATTTCTCTAACAGCCTCTCCTTTGCTCTTCAAGAAGATTACCCATGTGTACCTGGAGAACTCATCAACCATTACAAGAGTGTATCTTCTTCCTCCTAGACTTGGAACACAAACAGGTCCAAACAAGTCCATGTGGATCAAGAAGAGAGGAGTATCTATAGAAAAATTATGCTTGGATTTAAAAGATGATTTCCTCTGCTTGCCTTTCTCACAAGCTGTGCAGAGTCTATCCTTAACAAAAGTCATAGAAGGCAAACATGTCACCAACTCTTTCTTACAGAGTTTTTTGATGTTCTTGAAGTTAAGATGTGACAGCCTTCTGTGCCATAGCCAGTTTAGATCTGCATTTGTTCTTGTGAGAAAACAAGTTTCAGTTGTGGGATCAGCAGAATACATGTCCACAACATATACACCTTTATTTCGTTGAGCACACAACACAACTTTGCCTTGGGAATCCAATATTTAACCCAGGTGCTCATCAAAGTTAACCTTGTAGCCAGCATCACATAGTTGGCTTATGCTAACAAGGTTATGTTTTAGTCCAACCAAATAGGCGACTCTTTTGAACACTGCAGCACCAGCTTTAAGAGTTCCATATCCCTCAGTGGATCCCTGTACATTGTCACAAAAGGCGACTTTTGGCCCTTTTTCAGGCCTGAGATCACTCAGCAGGTCCTTACAACCTGTCATGTGCCCCGAGCAGCCACTGTCCAAGTACCAAACCTGGGATGGTTTTTTTCCTGCAGAGTGACAAGAAGAATATTAGTCATTTTTAGGGGAACTCATCACAGAGATGAGTTCTCCTAATTCATCAACATTTGTTGATGGGCTTGTGATATCAACACTAATATTCCCTATTTGAATGGTATCAGTTTGGATACCACTCTCATTGACTGAGATATTTCCAACATTGCTTGTGTTAGGAATGAGGGAACCATCAGAGTCAACAGGCCTCATGTCCTCAGTTTTAGGACAGTCTTTGGCCAGATGTGTCTTCATTCCACATTTATAGCATTTTCTCCTCTTAGCATTTTTGGAAGAAGACCTTTCAGAAACACATTCTGAATTATTTCTGTTGATTTTATCAGCAGGTTTAGCAAACTTATTACTATTTGATGAATCAACAGTTTGAGTGGAAGGTTCAATAGCAACAGCTTTGCCTGTCTCTTCTTTCCTCTTTTTAGGAGGACAGATGTCAAAGATAGGAAGCTTGATTTGCTTTTGAAGTTCCACAGGTTTGGGAAACTTATTCCCAAATTTCTCAGGCTGAGCAATGGCTTTGCCTTTGCCCTTACTGAGGTGTGATTTATGCTGCCTATCAGCATAATCATTATTTTTGGTTTTAAATGACTTATTTTCATTTAAGACCAGTTTACCACTATGATTTAAAAACTTATTTGAAATCACAGCAGGTTTGGACTTACCCTTGTTGAAAGCAGACTGCTTACCTTTTGAAAACTTATTTTCAAAATATTCAGCATCAAAAGGATTAGCACGTCTTTTACCATCAGCTTCTGACCTAGAGCCTGTTTTGTCAACAGGCTTGGTGTCCACAATTGCAGAGTGGACATGTTTTCCTTTCTTTTGCTTGTGTGAATCAGCAGAGCACTTAGCAGGCTGATTTGATGGAGAACACATTCCATCATCAGCTTTTGAGCTAGGTTCACACGAGCTGTCAGTATTTTGAGGCCTGACAAACCTGTTTGTTGAGATTAGTTTACCATTCACTTTTTGAATGAAAGTGTTTGGAAGCTCACCAAGAGTGGATAAGTCCTTTTTCATATTATTAACCTGAACAATGGAAGCTGCTGTGTCAAGATCCCCTCGAAGATAGGCTTGGATTTGGGCAGGGATCTGCTGACTTATACAATGGCTGACTTTTTGTGCAGATTAGCACCAAGAGTCAACTATCTTCTGAAGCTTGGCATGTTTTATATCTGTTTCTCTCTTTTCATCCAGTAAAATAGAGTTAATGTGTTTTAATTCATCAATCTCAGTTTCCAACTTATAGAAACTGTCAAGTTTACTGGATTTTGTTTCAAGATTAGCTTTAAGCATAGAGATTTCAGATAATCAAACAGTATGCTTCTCAACAGCAACTTTCAGATCAACAAGCATGTATTCAAACATTCTAACTGTTAGGCACAAAAAGGCCTCAGTCAAACCTGTTCTACATCTGAGGGGGAGATTTATAATCAAACCTGTTGATGCATTTGAAAGTTGAATTTAAGGCCCGTTATATGCCTTATTGAAACCTGAAAATGATTTGCAATATCAGTCTAAAGCTGTTCTATATGTTGCATGTGTTGCAACTAAGATAGTTTGTCCAAGCTTCTCTACAGGCTGGACATAAACTGTCTACGCTGCTCTACACTGTTGAGCAGCTTGGGCATTTTAAAAGTGTTATGTTCTTTGTGAACAGAACCTGTTCTTTGTGAACAGGCTAAACACTTTATGGAATATGTTTCCAAGTCATCATGTATTGTTTTTGACTACAAGATCAGTTTACAAAGTCGAAGACAAAGTGGAAAACAGAACTGCTCAGCCTGCCCACGCTGTTCTGTAACATGAAGACAAAAGGTTATTTGAAAAAGGGTGACAGACCTTTTTCTTATATCAAAATAGGCCTTTACAAGGAAGGAAGACGCAAAGTTGACATTCCTAAATTAGTTAAAGGCAATGCAACAGTAGACAAAGTAAAAAGACAAAAGTTCTGCACATGTGAAGACAAGTCTGCTTTTCAGAAAAGTGCAGAAAAGGTTATGTTGTCTTTTCAACAAGACTCCTCCTTTTTCATTCCGTCCAATGAAGATGTTTCTCTTAGATCCTCTAAGTGAGTATAAAAGGAAGCTTCTAAGGTCAGAAAGAAGTGTGAAGAAAGCTAAGTGCTGAAACCCAAGAGTGAACGTGCAAGTGTGATATTCATGCATGCAAGTCTTCTGTGTAAACCAGTATCTGTGTGTCTAAGCTGTTTTACATAAGCTGTTCCTTTAAGTCTTGTAAACACAATGAGTGCTTCTTAGTGAGTGTATTCATTGTATACTAGTTTGAGTTTGTCTTAGACTAGTGAACATACTGTTGTATCTGTCATCTCAGCTTGAACTATTCCGCATTCAAGCTTGTTTGTAATTAACAAATTGTTGATAATACATACAAACATTGAGAAAAGAGTGTGTAGTTTTTTAAATTGCTGTATTCACCCCCCCTCTACAGCTTATAACTATATACTTTGGAAACCTCTCGGGACCTACATATGCCCTTACCCGTTCCATGCCCCTTGACCTCATTAGAAGAGATAGAGGAATATTCATTACCGGTACTGTCGGGGCCCCCTTTGGCAGAGTTAACTTCTGAATTGCCACTGTGGGGTAAACGTCTGCCTCCGGACGCTCATGGATGTCATCATCTTGGTCCATCGAATATTGAATAATGAGTTGCAGGAATCGTTGAAGAGGATTATACTTTCTGCCTTTCTTTGTGCCCCTCTCTATATGGACTCTTCGAAGTTCTTCGAATAAGAATGTAGCATAGTGCACGTGTGGGTCAAAGGCAAAGCCTGTAAACATGGCTAGTACCTGAGCCGATGCTGAGTCATGACCGGAATGCTTGGCGGTGAAGCATTTGTTAAGCACATCGAAGAGTATCCGCCAGTGGGATTGAAGGTTTTTCGTGCGAAAATCGGATGGTTTAGAAAGAGGACCGTCATACCCCAGAGTTTGAATCTCGGCTAGGGTTTCAGAGACGGATGGGTTTGGAGCGAAAAATTCACGGGTGGGTAGGCAGAATTCGGCGGGTAGATGAAGGATGTGGCGGATGGCAAGTATAGTGACTTTGATTGGAACGCAGTCAATGGTGGATGTGAAGTGAGGTTCGGGATCGGTCATATATTTTAGCCTGTTCCAGAATTGTTGGAGATATATCTGGGGAACAGCTATGGCGGTGGATAGGGCATAGTAGATGGGATGGCGAGTGAGAATGTCGAAAGCTAGGGTTTGGGTTTCTTTGGTGAGGATGGAAACGTCGAGTTACCAGTTATGCGGAATAAACTCGACAAACTCGGCGCTGGGAAGGATGGACTCTTCAGGGAGTTGAGCGTTGTTATTTGGAATGGGGGGATGGGGTACGGTGAGAATAATTGCGGGATCCATTATCCTGCAAAGTGCAACAGAGTTAGAATAATAAGACTTGAGATGATAATGCATTGATGTGATGTCTAGAGGAGTGTGAAATAGAAACTGTCTGATCTGTTTAGCATCGGGTCTTTATTAGTAGAATAATATTCTACGAATAAAGTCCAAAGTCAATCGTTAAGAGACCGATGTTAGATAAGACCTTTTCACTCAAACACTAATCCTAACTCTAATCAATGGTGCACTGAGATGGAAATATTTTTTGTGATTTTTTGAATTTATATAACAATGCAGAAATGGAAAAATGAAAAGTTAAAAAAAATGCTAAGTGTTGGATTTCGGATGGTCCGAATTCGGATGAACAGTGTCACCGAATTCGGATCAGTCCGAAATCGGATAATGCATGAATGGTTAGTGGGGGTCCGAATTCGGATGAGGTAACAGTAGGGACCGAATTCGGATGATGGTCCGAAATGCAAGTGATGGAATGAATGCAGGTCCAAATTCGGATGAATCATGAGGTTGACCCGAATTCGAATGGGGACCGAATTTGAAGTATGCAATGATATGGAACTGACTTGATTTCGGATGGTATCCGAATTCAGAAAGGAACCGAAGTCAAATATCATCCGAATTCGGATGAACAGTAGTGAACATACTTAGACTAAATTCAATTTTTTGAAAATTTTGGCCTTACTATGATGGTCCGAATTCGGATCAACAGTGAACCGAATTCGGATCAACAGTTGTCCGAAATTGGGTTTTGTACTTTGAAAATTTTGAAAGTTAGTCTAAGTCGAACATCCGAATTCGGGTGATGGTCCGAATTCGGACATCCGAAACTGCATGCAGCAGTTAATAACTTCATGCAAAAATTAAACGTGAACAGTTAATATTAACAAAAATGCACGAAATTACAGATCCTATACTAAAAACACATAATAAACATTTTATCTAACTACAACTAAGTAAAACTAACACATTAAACATCCTAAAAATAAGAAAAACCGAAATGAAAAAGTGAATAAATTTTGAAAATCAAACACACAATATATGAAGTTATAAACTAAAATAAAGTTAAAAAGAAGTTACCTGATGATGCCGAAGATGAATGATGCAAGAAAAATGAAGAAAGATGGTGTTGCAAAAGCTTCGAGAGTGTGAAAATGGTGGATCGGCGGTGGAAGAAGATGAAGGAAAATATCTTGGAAGTGAAGGAATTGACCGTTGACCGCCCCTTTTTAAACTCGCGCGGGTCGGGTACCGGGTCAAAAGATCCGCGCCCAAAATAGGAGTTGGGCCGCCGGGTTGGACTCAACACACACACACCATTAAATGAAATGGGCTTTTATCAAAAACAAAACTAAAAAAAATTTTGGCCCAATTTTATTACATCTTTTTGAGTTTTTCAATGAGACTTCACAATAAAATGTTTTTGGTATTTTCCTTGATCTTTTTAAATTAAAATTAAAATAAAATAAAGTAAACTAACATCTTTTTGGCTTTTTGATAAATTTGAAAATTAAAATCTTTTTGGAATTTTCTGACCTATTAAATTAAACTTAAAATAAAATTAAAATATGACCAACTTAAAATTTGAAATTTAACTACAAAAATTAAAAAGAAACAAAGAATTATAAAAATTTAAAGTCCTAACTATACTCCCTCTCAAATGAATACCGGTTCTTTTCCTTTTCTTTTTCAGAATGAAACTTGACAACCCTTTTTAGCCTTACAAACACAGACAAACCTGGATATTGTTTGCATCCCACTCCATGATGAACAATTCACACAGCAATTTGTCAGGATCATTAATTATTAAAAATATACGCAGATAAGGAAATATGATTTTCAATTTTGTGACACAATCCTTAAATTTAAATAACAGATATTTTCTAAAATAAAGGAATTTCAATCATGATAGATTGAAATAGAATTATTTAAAACAATATCTGATATTTAATTGGAAGGCGGATTCAACATGCCGATATGGGATACTAAAAACTGAAAACGAGGTTCGTCTAAAGCTTTAGTAAATATATCAGCAAGTTGGTATTCCGTGCCAACAAAATACAACTCAATGGTTCCCTTTTCTACGTGATCTTTAATAAAATGATACCTGATATCTATGTGTTTTGTTCGAGAGTGCTGCACGGGATTGCAAGAGATGGCAATTGCACTTCGAGAATCACAGTAAATTGGGATATTGGTGAGTGAGAACCCATAATCGCGTAATTGTGTTCTCATCCACAGCACTTGAGAGCAACAGCTTGCAGCTGCTACATACTCAGCCTCAGCTGTAGATGTGGAAACACAATTCTGCTTTTTGGAAGACCAACTCACCGGTCTATCTCCTAAAAACTGTATTCCTCCTGACGTGCTTTTTCTGTCCACTCTACAACCTGCAAAATCAGCATCTGAAAATGCGGTAAGATCGAAATCGGTTCCCTTTGGATACCATAGACCAAGTTCGGGTGTACCCTTAAGATAACGAAAAATGCGTTTTACCGCAGTTAGGTGTGATTCTTTTGGGTCGGCCTGAAATCTAGCACACGGACATGTTGAAAACATTATATGCGGCCTACTGGCAGTCAAGTATAGTAAGGATCCTATCATTCCTCTGTAAGTTGTATTATCGACACTTTTCCCGGAAGGATCGGTGTCTAACTTACAGTTGGAGGCCATGGGAGTTGCGATACTCGTGCAAGAGTCTAACTTATACTTCTTGAGAATGTCAAGAGTATATTTCGACTGGTTCACAAAAATCCCATCCTCAAGTTGTTTGACTTGTAATCCGAGGAAAAAGTTCATTTCCCCCATCATACTCATCTCAAACCTGGACTCCATTAGGGCTGAAAAATCCTTACAAAAATTACTGTCAGTAGATCCAAATATAATATCGTCGACATAAATTTGTACTAGCATTATATGTGGGCCTTCCCTTTTTGTGAACAGAGTTGTGTCCACCACACCTTTATAGAAACCGGCAGAAATAAGGAAATTTGAAAGACTATCATACCATGCTCGAGGTGCTTGTTTTAAACCATAGAGGGCCTTATCTAGCACATAAACATGGTCGGGTTTATGTGCATCAACAAAGCCTTGTGGTTGTTCAACATACACCTCCTCGTTAAGTTCACCGTTTAGAAAGGCAGTCTTGACGTCCATTTGGTACACTTTGAAATCTTTGTGTGTCGCGTACGCCAAGAAGATTCTGATTGCTTCGATCCGTGCAACTGGAGCGAAGGTCTCGTCATAATCTATCCCTTCTTGTTGTCGGTAGCCTTTGGCAACAAGTCTTGCTTTATTCCTTATCACAATGTCGTTCTCATCTCGTTTGTTCTTAAAGATCCACTTTGTTCCGATGACTGTACGGTCTTTTGGTTTGGGAACTAACCGCCATACTCTTAGCTGTTCAAACTGGTTGAGTTCCTCTTGCATTGCAACTATCCAATCCGGATCTGTCAGGGCTTCATCCACACGAGCGGGCTCTATCATACTCAAGAATGATGCGAAGAGGCATTCATTAGCAGATGCCCTACGAGTTTGGACTCCTGTTGATACATCACCAATGATTTGATCTGTTGGGTAACTTCGGGTCCATTTGATCTCGTGTGGAAGGGGTGCTCGGGATGGAACCTCTATGGTTAATGTGGGGATGGATGAGGATTCATGGTCAATGGTTTCAAATGATGGTACCACTGGTTCTGGCTCGATTCCCGAGTGTTCAGGTGAAGGAAGAATTGTTGGTATTATATGTGAGGGTATTATAGGAGTAAATTCAACTGCAGATGTGTCGGTGGATGATGTAGATGGATGAGGGTATGTTGATGAAGATGGAGCGGAGAAACTTTGAGGCGCAGTTGAACTGGAAGGATCACCTACATTATTGACAACATTAAAAACACTAGCGTTAGGACCGAAAAATTCAACATAAAAAGGATCAAATAAATTAATCAAATCAGAAGAAGAAAAAGAAATGGGGTTATTGGAAGAGTCTCCAGGCATTTGAGTAATGCGTGGTCCTCATTGATCAACTTCGGGTGCCAGTTCAGCCAACTCATCAAATGTGACGTGCACACTTTCATTGACTGTTCTGGTTCGGGTATTGAATGCGCGATAAGCCTTCGAGTTGGATGAGTATCCAATGAAGATCGCTTCATCCGCCTTTTCGTTAAATTTCCCGAGGTTGTCTTTGTCATTCAGCACATAGCACCTGCAACCAAATACACGTAAGTACTTGATAAATGGTACTTTATTCAAAAAGAGTTGGTAAGGAGTTTTGTTAAAGCGCTTATGGATAATGGAGCGATTTTGTGTGTAGCATGCTGTTGATACGACTTCGGCCCACAAGAACGGAGGTAGCTTCGAGTATGTGAGCATTGTACGAGCGGCTTCCACTAGCGTACGGTTACGCCTTTCCATGACCCCATTTTGTTGAGGTGTTCGAGCAGCAGAGTATTGATGCTGAATACCTTTGGATCGAAGGAAGCCCTCAACTACTGAGTTCTTGAACTCCGTGCCGTTATCTGATCTGATTGATTGCACTGACAGCTGCTGTTGGGTCTCGACACTCTTGATAAAATCAATGATTTCTTGAGATGTCTCGTCCTTGGAACGCAAGAACCTGACCAAGTATATCGAGAATAATCATCAACGATAACCAACACATATCGTTTTCCATTTATGCTTTGAGTTCTCATTGGTCCGCACAAATCCATATGAAGTAACTCCAATACTCTTTTTGTTGATGGTTCGGGCTTTGGTTTGTGAGAAGATCGTTTCATTTTTCCTTTCTCACACGCTCCACACAGATGGTCCTTTTCGTAGCGCAATTCAGGAAGTCCTTTAACCAATTGTTTCGCAGCCAGCTTGTTGATATTATCAAAATTCAAATGGGATAATCTTCGATGCCACAACCAAGAGTCTTTTGAGGAGGCTTTTGATAGTAGGAAAATGTTATCCTTCACTATTAGCTTAGCTACATCAATGGTGTAAAGGTTAGAGTTTCGGGAACCAGTTAAGATTTCTTTTCCATCCATGCTCTTAACACTGCAGTTCTTAGCCCTAAACGTTACTTCTAGTCCTTCGTCGTAGAGCTGTCCTATGCTAAAAAGATTATGAGATAACCCCTCAACATAGTCAACGTCCTTGATGACCAGATTATTTAGAACTAAGTCTCCGTATCCTTTGATGTGAGCCTGATGGTTGTTCCCGAATTTCACAGTTCCGCAATACTGTTCAACAACGTTGGACAGCAATTCTCTTCTTCCAGTCATGTGCTTGGAGCAACCCGAATCCATATACCAAATGGACTTAGCCTGAAAAACACATAAATTCATATAATGAAAAACTATATGCATTCAAACACATCCATTTTTAATTCACAATCAAACCGTGTTCTGAACCGAGATGTTCAGAAAACATGATGAGTTAAGACCGGGTCCTGGGCTGTGTGCACAGAAGCCAAACGTGTCGGTTTAGGCACAACCGACAAGCAAAAGAACGGGTCCTAGTCTGAGGTAACTAGAAGCCATTTCTTTGAAGCACGGGTCTTGATCAGAAGTAACCAAGAACCATCTGCATTAAGATCACACAACCTTGGGTACCCACCTCAATATGGGTCCCTTTTTGTTAGGATATCCAGATTTACATGGCACGTGTACAGTTTTAGAATCCCAATTAGCATTTGTGTGTGGTCCGAATGCACAACCCTTTGGAATCCATTGAAGATTGGATTTATTGGGTTTTGGAACCTTAGGCGCTGAAATTGCCTTTGGTTTTTGTCTTTTTGAGACCTTTTTGACCGTTGCTTTGGTTTTAGGCCTTGGCAACGGACACATCTCAATTTTGTTTGTGGCCGATGATGCACTATTTTTAGTTTTCTTTTTCCGAATTCGTTTAGCAGGATATGGCACGAAAGCATTCATTTCAGGAACCTGTCGTCTATATCGAGTTGGACACAGATTAAATAAATCACTGAAAGAGTACTTTATCGGAACAACTGAATTCGGTACAACATTACAGACATTGTCACACACATTGTTACATAAATTGTCTTTAGAGATTACAGACATCCTATCTCTAGTAACAAATTCATTTGGCATTAAAGCCTTCTTCACAAAAAAACTTTTAAAATCCTGCATGGTGGTTTTTGGGACTCTCCTTATATGATCTGTAGGAATAAAACGATTAGAGTCAGTAAGCATGGAAGATTTAGACTTGACAGACTTTTCTTTTTGGTGGTGAGTGGGTTTATTAAAAGACTTGGATTTAATCTGAGTCTTTTTAGGAACCTCATTTTTGAAAACTTTTGAACACTCACTTTTTAAAATGACAGAAGAATATTCAGCTTTAGCATTACCTTCATCTGATGACACACATGGAATTTTTATGGAATGAGAAAGTGTTTCTTTTCTTGAAAGATCTTTCAATTTTTGTGAAACCATTTCAAAATTTTCTCTGTATACAGTAACTTCCACAGATTGTTGAAAAGATTGATTTACCAATTCTTCTTCTCTCTTAAGAAGAGCATCTTGAAGATCAAGTGCTTTCTCTTGAGACGACTTCAATTCCTTTTCTAAAACAGTGATTTGTTGTTGAAGAACTTTTGCAGGAATATAAAGTTGAGGAGTTGATTTTACGGTTTCAGTTTTCAATTCAGCTTCTGAATAAGTTGACAAGAGATCTTCCTCTAAAGTGGGTACTCTAGAAGAGTAACTCTCGTTAAGTTCTTCATATTGAAAAGAAATTTCTTTATCTTTACGCGCAACACATTTCTCATTTTCTTGGTTTAAAACTTCTTTTGATGACTCAAAAAAGAAAGATTTAAGACCGGCTCCCATATAATTCATGTCATAAAATACAGGTAAAACATTTTGTGCTTTTTCCAAATATTTAGGATTTTTAAAATCAATTCCTTGTTTAGAATGGTAAAACCTAGTTTCTTTGGGCTGATTTAAATGGATAGTTTGTTCTGTTTGACCCCTTTTCAAAAATGCATCGTCAATGGTCTTTATTCTCGAGTACAAACTTATCCTTTCTTCTTCAATCATTTTGTATTTTTCTAAACTGTCTATATTTTCCATATTTACCACATCTAATTGTTTTGTAAGAACAGAAATTTCTTCTTTTAAAGAGAGTTTTTCTTTTGAAAGCGTTTCCATGCAAGATTCAAGGTATATATTCCTATCCTGAACATCTACTTTTTCTATTAACATCTGTTTTATAACATTATGATTAGTTAACCACTTTGAATGATATAATTCAGATGATTCTTTCAGAGTTTGAGCTTGATGTTCAGCCTGTACACACCTTGCAGTTTCAGCATTTAATCTAGCTTGTAGATCAAGTATTTGTGTGTGCAGTGTACATTCATTATCTACAAATAATTTATTTACATGTGCAGGAATGTAACAGGAATATACCTCATCGGACTCAGAACCGGATGTGGAGCATTCGGGATCGTTGGTTGTAGCCATCAGACATGCTGGTGGATTTTTCAGTGTCTCCCCCTCAGCAGCATGGTCTGAATTGTCAGCAGTGAAATCAGCACATGTCTCCAACCCCATACGATCAACCATGTACCAATTCTTGCCCTTGTCATCCTCGTCTTCAGAATCTTCAGCATCCCAGTAGTCATCCTGGGCGACGAGGGCTAACGCATCCGTTCTCTTCTTGGCTGCCTCGAGCTTTCTCTCGTAGTACGCGACGTCTCTGTCGAAGTTGTTCTTGCATTCCCTAGCAAAGTGGCCCGGTTTGCCACACTTATAGCAGAGACGTTCATCTGCGGCCTTCGGCTCATCTGCTCTCGGCCTTTCCTCTCTTCTTTCCGCCGGCCTCTTGTCGGCCCGGCGATGCTCGCGGCTGTCATCACGCCTCCTGTCCCTTCGTTCGGGCTCTCTTCTGTCATCCCTGCGGTCATCCCGACGATCATTCCTTCGATCATCCCGCCTGTCGTCCCTGCGATCATCACGCCTATCATCTCGCCTTTCATAACGGCGATCATCTCGATAGTCGCGTCTATCGTCATATCGGCGATCATCCTTATCATCCCTTCGGTATTCGTCCCTTCGATAGTCATCGCGTCGGTCATCCCTTCTATCATCTGAGTACCTCCGTGGACCGGTGTCATAACGGAGTTGGTTGTTAGTCTTGTTGGAGAATCGTCGCTGTTGGAGACGGTTGGTCCACAAGGCTATCTGTTCTTGTATCGAAGCTTCCTCCTCATCATAGACCTCACGAGGAGGAGAAGCATACCTGTACTGAGACGACGAAGAACCAGGAGCAAAGGATGGTGTCGGAATTTGCGTGTTGGTGATCAAGGCTAGAGAATCATTTGGTTTCAACCCTGTGTTGGCTGATAGTAGTAGAGAGGCCAATTGATTTGCCATCAGCTTCTGTTGATCCCTTGATACTTTTTAAGCTCCTTAAAGACGACATTAATGGATACCTCAGGAATGTTCAGGACTCTTTTCATGGCCCGACATGCAAGCTGCCACTCGGGGGCTAAGGCGGCAAAGAATTGGATGTTGATATCATCCCTATCCTTCTTGATGTGCAGTTTTTTTAACTCGTTAAGGACTGCACAGAACCTGGTGAAAGTGGCTTGCAGAGATTCCCCGTATTTGGCGCGGAATTCCGTAAACTTTGCCTTTGCCTCCTCAATTTTGGCACGATCATCGAGATCTGCCCCCAGCATTTGGACTTCTAGCTCATCCCACATTTCTTTTGCAGACATTTTGCTGTCTACACCGACCAGAATATCAGTGGGGAGGGCTTGATAAATCAAATATTCTGCCCTCTTGTCAGCGTGATGTCGGTCTCTCTCGGCGTCATTTGCCGGTTCTCTTTCAACCTTTGAGGCTTGGACAGGGGGGTCAGCCTCAGGTCTGGCTGCTATCTCCCGATAGTAGATTACGGGTCCTTCGGATATAGACTGAAGCATCAAATTCCCGAGCGGTTGCATTCCAACAAACTTAAGGAACCGGGATTTCCATTGTTCGTACTCATCGGGATAGAGAACTGGTGGTCTGTTCTCAGATCCGAGTACTAGAGCTTCGCGAGACATTATGAAGATGGGTGCTGATTAACAAATGAAGATCTTAGAGGTGGAAACTGGACACGGATGGGCTGGACTTAAAACAGATGGAGCTGAATTCGGATGGTAGATGAGTTCGGATGAGTTGGTTTCGGATGAACAGTGTTTCGGATGGCAGGACCGAATTCGGATTGGATGAATTTCGGATGTATGAACCGAATTCGGATGGGGTGATTTCGGATGGATGAACAGAATTTCAGATGGAGTATGGTCCGGATGAGGTGCTAGTTCGGATGGGGTCCAAAATCGGATGAAGTCCAATTTCGGATGAACAGTGATTCGGGTCTGGAACAAATTCGGATGAACTTAATTTCGGATGGAACTAGGGGACCGAATTCGGATGGACCAAATTCGGATGAACAGTGGACAGGGACCGAAATCGGATGGACCGAATTCGGATGGTCCGAGATGGGTATGGTCCGAAATTGGAAAATTTTAAGTACAAGTCCCAAATGTGAAAAATTGAAGCCTGATCTGAACTTCGGATTGTCCGAAGTTTGGATGGGACCGATGTAACATCCGGCATTGAACCTGGTTAGCAACAACGACCTAATTAGTATTTAATGACCAATTATAACCTAATCAGTGGTCATTAGAAATTAACCAAAGTGATTAACAAGGTTCATGAAGAAATTCAACTCAATTCGAATCAAATTCATCGGTGCGATGAATCGGGAAATCAATTAATCCGATCGATTTACGATATGAGGGATTAATTCAACTAAGTACATACTTAAATTATGATTAGTGACACTAATAAAACACTAATACCATTACTTAACATTAATTATGCAAGACTAAAACAATTCATTAAAACAATGCATCCATAAGTATTTATAAAATTACAAGAAAAGGAAAATACAATAATACATTTCTAAATACATTTATACAAATAAAAAAAATACATAAATACATGTATAAATACATGTATGGCCGGATTTTAGACATATGGGGTATTAGAGTTTGACTTTTATTTTTTAATATTACTTTAAACACCATCATTTTGTTTAAAAGTGCACACAACTTTTGTCTCCCATGCTTTTCATCATTTGAAAGACCACAAATTTCTCTATAAATAGAGAGGCTTTTCATTCATTTTAAACACACCAAAATCTTCATTCCTCTCCTCATAAAACCGGCCATCATACACACACATCACAAAAATTCTTCATTCAAGTGTTCTTCAAGTGTTCTTGGTGTTCTTCAAGAGTTTTGGTGCATATCTTGCAAGGGTTTCAACTTCTACTCAAAAATCATATTCTAAATACTTCAAAGTAAGTAAATACTAACTTATTTCATCTTATATTTATGTTTATATAAGTCTTGCATAATATATATAATCACCAACAACAACAAGTTACATAAAAACTCAAGTTTATAAGTTTCTAGTTTTTATTTTTAAGTTGTTTCCTTAAATGTGCATATGAATATATGAACACATTATAAACATGTTAATATTATGAAAACATGTGTTATATATGTGTTATATAACTTTTATAACTTTTATACAAGTAGTCTTTGAATAAACAACAAGAATCATAAGTTGTTTTAAGTTTATAAACTACGGATTTTCGGCAGAAAATTTATATCGACTTTGAAAAATCATAACTAATTCATAACTCAACGAAATGAGTTGATTCTTGTCTCAAAAGTTAGATCTATGTCTTAACTATAGATCTGTAATTTTTCATAATTTATTTTGAAGTTTAAGACCTCTAGAAATTATTTGGGAAACCGAAAGATTGACAGCTCAAAAATGGCCAACATAGCGTTTTTAACAAGCTTTTTCACCAACCTAAACAACTCGAAAAATGGCCGTTCTTGATTCTAAGAATCCTTTGTATATAGTAGTTTAATGTCCTAGAAAACCAAAGTCTAAAACATTTTGGAGCTTGGTCAAAAACAGCCTCAAGGTAGGCCGAAAAACCTCCGAAAAAGCTGGAAAATTATATATATATAAACTTGACGTTTTAAGCAAATCTTATTTATAAACTTGTAATGTTGGGTGATTTAAGACATAAAAATCTATAAATATACCTATTATCATATATTAGTGATATTAAGTCCTTATTATCATTTAGGACTCGGTTAAACACCTCCGGTTTCATCACCCATCAAACAACGCACATTGCATTTTTTGCGCATATTTTGCCATCGCAATTCCGGTGAGTCTTCATAGTCCCATTTTTCACATTATTATGTTTTGGGATGAAATACATGCTTCGTTTTTATATGGACACAAAAACTTCTCGATTCTATTATGTATTACATATGTGATCTCCGCCCTTATATCATGAAATCGTTAGTTGCATTTGTTTGCAAGCGCGAATATATTGTGGATAGATCTATTGGGAGTCATGTCCCCCACTCGGGTTAGTGGTTTAGCTAACTGCGGGTGCATATATATTCAACACACGGTATTACGTATGGGAATACTGCTCGGGGCAAACTCATTCTAATTAAGCTTCGGTGACATGATGGTTTATGTAATACATCTCATGGAATTTATGATTTTATAAATTCAACGCATCTGATAATGTCCATACAACTGGTCTTTTCGTGTAAACCTATGAACTCACCAACAATTTTGTTGACGTATTTTAGCATGTATTTTCAGGTAATTAAGGCAAGTGTGCCTTCGGATACACCAACTTTCAAGCTTCCGCATTTCATGGAGTCGCATGCATATTTCGAAACTAACGGAGATTTGACTGCATTATTTTTGGACGCATTAATTATGTATCAGAATCTCTGTATTACGCGAACTTCATTCCTTTCATTTTGTAAAACATTAATACATTTTTAGATTTTAATGATGTAATATTTCGAAAACGTCCATATAGTGGTCGTTCGTTATAATTATGGTTACGCTTCCGCACTCGTCACGTCTCGCTGCCAACCAAGGTAGCAGGGTGTGACAGATTGGTATCAGAGCCATAGTTATAGTGAACTAGGTTGCATTAGTACCTAGACTATAACTGTTACAAAAACTAAACTTTCTTCAAGAACTGTGAACACATATATGGACCCTGATGACAATAACATATCGAAATTCACCCCTAGGGAAAGGGTGTGACTAGCACAACGGGAGTCTATCCCGGTACCTGCCCATCAGCCAAGCCCGCCGCAGTAGTAACGGGCAAGCATAGGACAGTGCGGATGGATGCCTCACACTCTCCAAGAGTGGAGAAACGAAGAGGGGATCCAAATCCAATTTGAAGTCAGAACACCATCTTCCTCTCAAGTGCCGACACTTACCTAGAAACCTATGTAACAAACGATGCCCCTGTTGGTGGCAAGGACCGCCAGACACGACCTCCAATTTCGACAAAATCCACCAAGAGGTCGGTGAGATCATTGCAAGGATTAAGCAGGAGGCAATGCAAACCACCAATAAACCTTAGGCCAACCAGAATACCCAGGCGATTTAGCAAGACGGAATCGACGAATTGTGACAGCACCTAGCGGAGCACAAAGCCCACACTGCAGAACTAAGCCAACAACTTAACGCTCTGGAGTACGAGGAAACCCCGGAGGCATCTCTTTGTAGTATTTCTCTAGGCTTTACTATCTGATATATCTTAGGGTAAATAAGGCTTAAGAATTTATCAGAAAATTTTGACCATATCACATACAAAGATTAAGTATCAAGAACTTTTATGAGGAATTAAGTTTTAACTACAACTCTGCGTAGGAATAGATAAAGCTGTGACTATCTGCCTAAGAAATTTCAAACCCGTAGACTTATCCTATTACCCCATTAGATACCACTTATGCATTTCTACTATTTGATACTGGTGCTGATAGGAGCTTTATATCCACTAAGTTCACTAAGCAGATAAATTCCATTAAATGCTACTTATGCTATTGAGGTTGATGACAGTGAGACGCTTAAGACAAATAATATAAGTCGAGGATGCTCCTTAGAATTAGTAGGCCGACTCTTTGAAACAGACATGATACCCATCAAATTGGGAAGTGTTTTGACGTGGTCATAGGCACGGAATGACTATATAAAAATTGTGCGGAAATAGTGTGCAACAAGAAGACAGTTCATATACCTTTAGCCAATAAGAAGGTCCTTACTGTCCAAGGTAAAACAAGAAATATCAAAGAAAGCATCACCCCTAGCATTAGGACCCTGAAGTGTTGACAGAGAGTAAGCCAAAGGAAAAACGGCTCGAAAATATTCTTATTATTTGTGATTACCCCAAAGTTTTTCCAAAACACTTACCAGATCTCCCAACATCGAGGCAAGTCAAATTCAAAAATCGGCCTAGTATCAGGTGCGGTACCAGTGGCTCGAGCACCATGCCGATTAGCCCCATCAATAGTGTAACAATCGTCCAACCAACTGTAGGAGCTCTTAGTTAGATAAAGGGCCTATCAAACCGAGTTCCTCGCTTTGGAGGAGCTCCAGTTTTGTTCATAAAGGAAAAGGATGGAACTTTCGGGATGTGCATCAATTACCGAGATATTAAATAAGCTAAAAGAACCAATACCCACTTCCAAGGATCAATGACTTGTTTGACAAAACTCGAAGAATTAAGTTCCTATTCGAAGATCGACCTAAGGTCTGGTTATCATCAGGTTAGAGTTCACAAGAAAGATATTCCAAAGACAGCTATCAGATTCTGTTTCGGTCATCATAAATTCCGATTAATGCCGTTTGGATAAACCAGTGTCCCCAACGGTACTTATGGACCTCATCGGGTGTGCAAACCTTATTTAGACAAATTCGTGATTGTATTCATGAATGACTTTTAATCTACTCACGAAACGAGAAGGAGCACGAGCAACATTTAAGACTGATTCTGGAATTATCGGAGAAAGAACAACTGTATGCTAAGCTTTCTAAATTTGACTTTTTAGGAGAGGTGAAATCCCTCGGTCACGTGAACAATAGTAAAGGAATCCAAGTCGACCCCGCAAAGATCAAGGCTATCAGGAATTGGTCAACTCTTAGAACCCCCATAGAGATACGACAGTCCTTAAGACTTGCCACTTATTATAAGCAATTTTCTCAAAGACCACCAGAACTCTAACAAAACTGACCCGAAAAGACATTAAGTATGATTGGAGCAAGGATCAGGAGACATCATTCAAGTTATTAAAGCACAAACTGTGCAGCGCGCCTATTTTGTCCATACTTAAGAGGAACGAGAAATTTATAGATTACTGTGACGCTTCACACAATGGGCTTATATAGAAAAATAGGGACATAGCTTATACTTTATGAAAACTTAAGTTTCACTAGGTGATTTACACAACGCATGATCTGGATCTTGAAGCAGTAGTCTTAATCCTTGGAGACAATAGTTGTACGGTATGAAGTGTATTGTATTCACAGACCATAAGAGCCTCCAACACATCTTGAACCAGAAAGAGTCGAATACGAAGTAGTACCGTTGGATGGAACTAATATGTAATGGCAACCGTGAAAATTCGTTATCACCTGAGGAAAACTAAGGAGCTAAGCCGTTAAGAGTACAAGTGGATAAATAGTTTAGAATAAGGGCTAATAAAAATCGATAATTCATGAATAGAATCTGATTACTCTGTTTGGTGGAATAAGAAAGCTGGCTATGGATGAAGGACACAAATTAAGATATGTCGTTCACCCCGGATCCAATAAAATGTATCATGACCTTAAGAAACTATACGGGTGGCCTATCATGAAGAATGACTTGCCAAATCGGTCAGAAAATTCCTAACACGCTCCAAAGTTAAGATAAACCATCAGAAACCATTTGGGTAATAGTCGACAACCTAACAAAATCCGCGCGTTCCTACCAATCAAGAAGAACATCAGGATGAATAAGCTAGTCCAAACGTACCTCAAGGAAGTCGTCTCCGGACACGGAGTGCCTATTATAATCATTTTGATATGGATAGCAGATCTACAGCTAAGCTTTTGGCAATTATTATAGCCAACTGTGGATAAAAACCTGGACCTGAGTACCACATATCACTCTCAGACCAATGGTCAGAATAATAGAACGATCCAAACCCTAGAACGTACATTAAGAGCCTGTGTAATGGATACTTATTTGCCTTAGTGGAATTATCGTACTACAATAGCTATCACTCAAGTACTAAAGCTGCTCCGTTTGAGGCCCTCTACGGGCAAAAGTGTCGATCACCGATTTATTGGGAAGAAGTGGGAAACGGCCAAATCATTGGCGTTAAGATCATTCACAAAATTACCGAAAGGATAGTACGATTGCGGAACTGACTAAAAGTTGCCCGCAATTGTTAGAAAGTTATGCAGATGTAGGAAGAAAATCCCTTGAATTCTAATTAGGAGAACGAGTACCAATGAAACTCTCGCCATGGAAGGGTGTGATACGATTAGGAAAATAAGGAAAAACTAAACCCTCGATACATTGGCAATGCAAAGTCTTAAGGGGAATTGGACTCGTAGCTTATCGTTTAGAGTTACCACCAGAGCTTAGTAGCATGCACAATACCTTCCATGTATCAAATATGAAGAAGTGTTTGTTAGAGGAGACACTTGTTACCCCCTTGGAAGAGATCCAGCTAACTGATAAACTTCGCTTCACCAAAAGGCCGGTTGAAATCATGGACCGTAAGGTCAAAGGATTGAAGCACAGTTGTATACCCATCCTCAAGGTCAGATGGAATTCTAGACATGGACCACAATCCACTTAGGCATGCAAAGGCTAGTTTAAGCAAAGATACTCTCATCTACTCTTAAGTAACAATACCCCTGAGGAAACAGGATAAAATTTCGGGACGAAATTCCCTTAACAGGGGGAGACTGTAACATCCGGCATTGAACCTGGTTAGCAACAACGACCTAATTAGTATTTAATGGCCAATTATAACCTAATCAGTGGTCATTAGAAATTAACCAAAGTGATTAACAAGGTTCATGAAGAAATTCAACTCAATTCGAATCAAATTCATCGGTGCGATGAATCGGGAAATCAATTAATCCGATCGATTTACGATATGAGGGATTAATTCAACTAAGTACATACTTAAATTATGATTAGTGACACTAATCAAACACTAATACAATTACTTAACATTAATTATGCAAGACTAAAACAATTCATTAAAACAATGCATCCATAAGTATTTATAAAATTACAAGAAAAGGAAAATACAATAATACATTTCTAAATACATTTATACAAATAAAAAATACATAAATACATGTATAAATACATGTATGGCCGGATTTTAGACATATGGGGTATTAGAGTTTGACTTTTATTTTTTAATATTACTTTAAACACCATCATTTTGTTTAAAAGTGCACACAACTTTTGTCTCCCATGCTTTTCATCATTTGAAAGACCACAAATTTCTCTATAAATAGAGAGGCTTTTCATTCATTTTAAACACACCAAAATCTTCATTCCTCTCCTCATAAAACCGGCCATCATACACACACATCACAAAAATTCTTCATTCAAGTGTTCTTCAAGTGTTCTTGGTGTTCTTCAAGAGTTTTGGTGCATATCTTGCAAGGGTTTCAACTTCTACTCAAAAATCATATTCTAAATACTTCAAAGTAAGTAAATACTAACTTATTTCATCTTATATTTATGTTTATATAAGTCTTGCATAATATATATAATCACCAACAACAACAAGTTACATAAAAACTCAAGTTTATAAGTTTCTAGTTTTTATTTTTAAGTTGTTTCCTTAAATGTGCATATGAATATATGAACACATTATAAACATGTTAATATTATGAAAACATGTGTTATATATGTGTTATATAACTTTTATAACTTTTATACAAGTAGTCTTTGAATAAACAACAAGAATCATAAGTTGTTTTAAGTTTATAAACTACGGATTTTCGGCAGAAAATTTATATCGACTTTGAAAAATCATAACTAATTCATAACTCAACGAAATGAGTTGATTCTTGTCTCAAAAGTTAGATCTATGTCTTAACTATAGATCTGTAATTTTTCATAATTTATTTTGAAGTTTAAGACCTCCAGAAATTATTTGGGAAACCGAAAGATTGACAGCTCAAAAATGGCCAACATAGCGTTTTTAACAAGCTTTTTCACCAACCTAAACAACTCGAAAAATGGCCGTTCTTGATTCTAAAAATCCTTTGTATATAGTAGTTTAATGTCCTAGAAAACCAAAGTCTAAAACATTTTGGAGCTTGGTCAAAAACAGCCTCAAAGTAGGCCGAAAAACCTCCGAAAAAGCTGGAAAATTATATATATATAAACTTGACGTTTTAAGCAAATCTTATTTATAAACTTGTAATGTTGGGTGATTTAAGACATAAAAATCTATAAATATACCTATTATCATATATTAGTGATATTAAGTCCTTATTATCATTTAGGACTCGGTTAAACACCTCCGGTTTCATCACCCATCAAACAACGCACATTGCATTTTTTGCGCATATTTTGCCATCGCAATTCCGGTGAGTCTTCATAGTCCCATTTTTCACATTATTATGTTTTGGGATGAAATACATGCTTCGTTTTTATATGGACACAAAAACTTCTCGATTCTATTATGTATTACATATGTGATTTCCGCCCTTATATCATGAAATCGTTAGTTGCATTTGTTTGCAAGCGCGAATATATTGTGGATAGATCTATTGGGAGTCATGTCCCCCACTCGGGTTAGTGGTTTAGCTAACTGCGGGTGCATATATATTCAACACACGGTATTACGTATGGGAATACTGCTCGGGGCAAACTCATTCTAATTAAGCTTCGGTGACATGATGGTTTATGTAATACATCTCATGGAATTTATGATTTTATAAATTCAACACATCTGATAATGTCCATACAACTGGTCTTTTCGCGTAAACCTATGAACTCACCAACAATTTTTGTTGACGTATTTTAGTATGTATTTTCAGGTAATTAAGGCAAGTGTGCCTTCGGATACACCAACTTTCAAGCTTCCGCATTTCATGGAGTCGCATGCATATTTCGAAACTAACGGAGATTTGACTGCATTATTTTTGGACGCATTAATTATGTATCAGAATCTCTGTATTACGCGAACTTCATTCCTTTCATTTTGTAAAACATTAATACATTTTTAGATTTTAATGATGTAATATTTCGAAAACGTCCATATAGTGGTCGTTCGTTATAATTATGGTTACGCTTCCGCACTCGTCACGTCTCCCTGCCAACCAAGGTAGCAGGGTGTGACATATCTTTTTGTGTATTTTTGAGTATGTTAATGGTGTTTAGAATTAGTGGTTCATAAATCTGAAATTAAATGTGTGGTAAGTTTTGGTTTATGAATGTGAACATGAATATGAAATTTCATGGTTCAAATCAAACCACACAAACAGAAAGTTTGATTTTCGTTTCAGAAAGTTCGTGTTCTTCATAATTCTGAAATTTGAATTTTTAACAACTTTAATATTGTTTTTGTTCAAAGTTCAGTAAATCAAATGTGTTTAAAATGTATTTTCGAGGGGGATACAAGTTTTCAATCACTGAAAAACAACAAGGAATAAATTTTTGATTTATCAGTGTATAGAAGACTTGAAATAAATACATACAGAATTTCTAGAATAAAGGCTTTAGTCGAGAAAGCCTAAGACCCATTCGAGTTGAATCAAACGTTATTCGAGAAAGTCCAAGAGACATTCGAGTTGATGTCAATACAACTCGAGAAAACCCAAGAGTTAATCGAGTTGATTGAAATGATAATCGAGAAAGTCTCTGTGTCACTCGAGTTGACTAAGGGTTTATTCGAGAAACTTATGTGTGTCATGCGAGTTGACTGAATACAGGACTTAGAAAATTTTCAGAACTTAAATCTCGATTGATTCATTGTCCAAGAACACTTATAGTTTATTCGAGTTGGGGCAATGGAGTTATCGAGAAAGTGTCTTCTTCATACGAGTTGAGTGTTAGACATAAAAGAGAGTCCATGTTTATTCGAGTTTAATACTTGTTTCATTCGAGTTTAACAAGTATTTCATTCGAGTTGGTCATATGTTGATTCGAGAAAATGCCTTATTCATTCGAGTTGGACTACTAGAACATACAAGAACACTTAAGGCTAATTCGAGAATTGTCATGTTTTATTCGAGTTTCATACATATGTAATTCGAGTTGCATATAGTATTATTCGAGTTTATTCATAGACAGTAGTTGTTTCATGTGTCACCCGAGATTAATCAAGAGTCATTCGAGAAAGTTGTTGTTTCATTCGAGTTTTAAAAGGAGATTTTTCCTAAGTGTTGAATTTTCAATATTTTAAGAAAAATGTTACATTTTTTAAGAAATTGTTATAAATTTGTGTTTTTCTAACATTAGTCTCTAAACGATTGACTTTGGAGTCCTTTCAATAACAAGTCTATTATTGTCTGGAATCCCGATGCCTTAAACAGAAAATCACAATTTTTTACAATTTCTGATGAAATGTTACAAATTTTTCTACAGTTGAAGCATTGTCATTTGACTAACATGATTTTTTATTTGTTTACAGGTGTTCAAATGGCATCTCCAATGCAGTCTCAAAATTTCAATTCATCTGACTCCCATTCATCATCCAATCATACTCTTGTTTCTACACCTGTTCGTTCTACTTCAGTTGCCCGTCCCTCACAGTCAAATATTATCCCAGATAACCAATTAGTTAAACCTAAACATTGCCTACCTTTTTGAGATAATAACCATTGCCTGGATACCAAGGTTATTAAAGTTAGTCATCCTATCATCGTTGACATTCTCAAAGGCCATCCATTACGTTATCTGCTTCAATATAAACCTTCTATCCCACAGGTATACCTACAACAATTTTGGCACACTGTCAAATTTGTTCCTGCAGACGGCAATCACCATTTCAAAGTAACAATAGACCAATTCGAAACTAAAATCACTCTCGCTAGACTTCGTCAAAATTTATTTCTTCCAAGACGTATAGACACAGTTAACTTCCCAGAGTTGGCTGATTTTGAAGATTTTGTGTCGGATGAGGAGCTGATTCATGATCTGATCTGCCTCGGCTACTCAAAGCCACTACCAAAGAGCTCCAAATTCCATAGGAATGGCTTGAATGGGGAATGGTACACACTATTTGGAATTATCAATCGGTGTATGACGTCAAAGCACACAGGCATCGACAGATGCAGCATTCTTGCCTAAGGATTTTTCATGGAATAGCGTTTAACAAGCATTATGATTATGCTCAGTGCATATGGGAGGACTTAAAGGAGATTGTTCTAGCAAAAACTACAAATAGAGCAAGAAAATTTGTTCCGCTTCAGAGATTTATACAAATTCTTATCCGAGGAATTCTTCGCGCAAATGAAAATATTCCGAAGCGAGCCAATTCACAGCGATGTCCAGATTATGTGATGATGAGCTTACACGAAGTGTCAGATTCTCTAAATGCAAATATTATGCCAATCCCGGAGTCATTGTTAAAATATGCGGATCAAGAGAGTGAGCATGTGAGATTGTATAGGATAGATCATGCTCCAATAGAGACCCAGGAACCGGGTTCTCTTACCCAAGGAGCTTTAGGAATAGAGGAACCTCAGCAAGGGGCTGAAGTTCAGGGTGTCCAACCTGTGAGTGAGGGAGATGTTGTTGTAAGGGGAGGTGAGGAAGAGGCTGAGAAATCTGATTCCGAGAGAACTTTGTCGGATATCCAAGAAGAAGAAGGTGAAGGTGATGATAATGATGATGATGATGATGGTGCGGATGGAGGTGATCATCCTGAGGGAGGAAATATGATGATAGATATAGTACGCATTGCTGAAGAGAGTGTGAGAGATACCATCAACCTAGACAGCCGGGGTCTAACCACATTTGCTGTTAGCTCTCCTATGAGAGTTAGCATTGAAGAAGTCAGTATCCCACTGACGATTGCACACCCAACCATCTACTCAGTCTCCTCTCAACAGGAGATTGTTTCAATTGAGCACAGGGATGAACCTTATAGTCTATCCGAGAGTCATTTGGACTTGATGGATATTGAAACAAGTACACAGCTGCCCGAGTGTACGACTTCGATTCAATCACTGAGTATAGATCCTATACAGCCTAGGACACTCGAGTCAACTTCATCCGTTGAAGTTAGTATGGTTGAACTTCGTGTTCCCACTGGAACATCCTCAGCAACGGAAGCATTTGTTGCTCCGTCGCTTGAAGAGGGTGTAACATCCTCGAATTCAATTACCGTAATTCGGATCTATTTAAGTGGAAAATTTATAAATTAAGTTGAATTATGAGCAAATATTATGTATTTGGGTTATTTAAAAGTTTGTTGCTATTTTAAGAAGTTACGAAGTTTGGGAATTAATAATTATTATTATGGAGTATTATGAATGATAAAAGTTAGTAATGATAAATTGAAGAATAAATCAGTATTTTATGGAATCGGTTAAGTTGAGGGGTGAAATGTGCAAAAATGATGAAAGTTGAATAAAAAGGCTAAAAAGCTATTCATTTTCATTTTCACTCCCTCTCTCTCTAGAAAACGCTCTCTACTTCTCTCTACGATATCTATCAAACCGACCAGCCGATTTTCGAGATTTATACGTTGTTGGGAAGACCTCGAGGAGTACTACAACAATCTACGGTTGGATTCTTGATTTCGTACGAATTGAGGTAAGAATCGACCCAATTAGTTTATATATTTCGGTTTTGAAAACATGAATTTCGAGTTTATCATTTCTTGCATGAATAAAGCTAGTTTTGCTTGAGTTTTAACTAGAATATGATAGTGTATGTGTAATAGAATCAAACCTAGGTATAATACTTGATATATTCATGATTTTAGGCTTTGAAATGAAGGATTTAAGTTGTAGATATGAACAAACTCGAGAATGTCAAGAACACAGTCGAAATGCAAGAACAAACTCGATTTTTGAGCTAAATTCGAGTATATATTCGAATCTAACACCAAGGAATTTGAATTAAGTCCCTAAATTCGAATTTAGGTCCCTAAATTCGAATGACATTCGAATTTAACCATGGGGGGTTCGAGTTTAGCCTTAAAATCGAAGGGAAATTCGAATTTAGCCCCTAAAATTCGAATTTGATGCCTAAAAATTGAAACCCACTCTTTAAACTCGAATATTATGAATGAAACCCATAGACAATACATAAAATAACAAAAGATATTCCAAGGATAAGGTTTGAACTTGAGTTGGGTTCAAACTTAGTTGTGATTCGAATTTAGACATGGACCCGAAATGGGGGAAAATATTGCAAACTTACAAAACTTGGTTTTATGGATTCAAACGAGTTTGACTTGAAATATTGTTGCAACTGATTTAACAGGTCCCTTGTGGTGTTGTTTAACCCACAGTGGGGTACTTTGTGGATCCGGTTGAAATTCCGAGGAGAAATAATATCGGTTAAAAGTTTAATTACGCACCCACTCTGAGTACATTAGATTTCGCATGTTTATATCTGTTTTATGTTAGCTTTGCCTGCTGAGACCTGTTGCTTCATTATTTGTTTGGAATTCTACTAACTTGCGTAGATTTAGATGCACATTCTTACTTGTTGCATGTCTGTTCGATTGTTGTGCATCTAGTGATGGACCGGTGGGTCGCATCGATTACTCTGATGTTACTGCGCTATATGACCTGGAGCTGATCCCTCCGAGGTCCTGGTAGGCAGTATGTCATCCCCGATCGTACGTTTGTCTCTGATGGTATGTTCTATGCCGAGCTTTGGGCTCGAAGGGGCTGGGGCTCTGGTTCCGTACTTGGTGTACGAAGAGGGTATACGATGTTTGTCATCGGTGTTACCCTTGGGGCTTCATAAAGATTTATAAAATGCGTAATCTATGTATTCACTAAGCATTCGCTTATTCCCCAGTTGTTTTTTTTATTTTACAGGAAATGGAAAGTCTGCTGCCGGGCCTTCTAGTTAGGTCGTGTGAGAAGTTCTTGGAAGATTTCTACTACTGAATCTGTAATTATGCTTTGAGACAGTAATGTAATATATTTTGGGATGATTGTAATAAAGGTTTGAGTATGTAGATTCAGATATGGTACCTTGTAGCACCGTAGGGTGTTTGACACTGTTGCACTACTTTAATTATGTATTTTAATGTTTCCGCACTTAAATTAGGTTATCAGATCATTATGTAATTGTGTTTGATGATTAATCCTGGGTGTTATGTAAATGGTGGTTGTTGTGGCAAGGGTGTCACACGAGATGGTATCAAAGCAGTAGTTTGAGATTCAAGTGTCCGTGAGGTCTTGATCTCAAACATTAGGTAATGATATGTAGTGGTTTACATAATGATCTGAACTAAGATAGGTTACGGTCTAGTAATTATAAGAAATTGACTATCATACGGAACAAATGAGTGGTGTCTTTAAATTAATGACATGTTACTAAACAAGTTATATGTTTATTATTTCTGAACATGTCTGGAGGAGGAATGACACCCGAAGAAACCAGAGAGATGATGCTAACCATGATGGCTGAGCAGAACAAGATGATTCAGGATCAGTTTCGGGCTCGAGATGAGGCTGAAGCTAAAAGAAGAGAGGATAAGAGAAAGAACAAGGAAAAAGAAGGGGGCAATAATGAGGAACAAGATGACAACACTGGGTCGTCTAACAAGCCCAAAGGTTGTCGTTTCAAGGACTTTAAGGGAAACGGGGCCGTGGAATTTAATGGACTAGGAGATGCTGTTGCCGCACTTGAATGGACAACGGCAACCGAACGGACATTCCGAATCAGCGACTGTGTTGAGAAGGACATGGTTCGGTATGCTACTGCTATGTTCACGAACGATGCAATTATGTGGTGGAATTCCATGCTTAATGCTTTAACCTTGGAGAAAGTGGCTGTGATGACTTGGGCTGAGTTTACAGAGTTATTTACTCAGCACTACTGTCCAGTTGATGAGCGTCGGAGATTGGAGGCGAAGTTTATGGCACTGATGCAGGGGACTAAGACTGTGTCCCAATATGCTGTGGAGTTCACGAGGCTGAGTATGTTCGCGCCTCATCAAGTCGATACTGAGGAAAGGAAGGTGACCAGGTTCGAGGCTGGTCTGGATATTGAGATTAGGAGGGTCATGAGCAAAGTTCGCTACCCTACATTTGCTGGTTTACTTGAGGCTGCCAGAAATGTAGAACAAATTTTGATCATGTCGGGTTATTCTATTGGGTCTGCTGCTGCTTCCACCAACCCAACACAGCCGTCACCGCCGAAGCGCCAACGTGAGGGAGGATACTCGGGATCTTCCCGGTCTTCACAGTACTCACCTCAGCAGTCTTATCGCCGACAGTCTGGTTCATCTGATCGTGGTCGTGCTCGTGCTATAAGTGTGGGGTGTGGGGACACTATAGTAGGAACTGTAGGAAGAATGCTCCAGCAGCTGCTGCTCCATCATCAACACGATCTTCTGGAGGTTCAAGTGGTGGTTCAGTTAATCGCCGGGGTCAGTCACAAAGGGCACCGGCTCGTGCCTTTCAAATTACGGCAGAGGAGGCAAGGGAAAATCCGGAGGTGGTTACGGGTACGTTCATAGTTAATTCTATGCCAGCACGAGTTTTATTTGATTCGGGTGCAAATCGTTCGTTTGTTTCTACTATGTTTGCACAACAACTTGCCATGCCACTGTCTAGATTATCTGCTATACTTGACATAGAAACTCCTACCAACACTCTAGTCAAGGTAGATCACGTATACCGTAATTGCACATTAGTAATTGAAGATGTAGTCTTCAATTTGGACCTAATCCCTATTAAGTTCAGCGAGTTTGACGTGATTGTCGGGATGGACTGGTTGATTGATAATGAAGCCCATATAGTGTGTAAGAAGCGTATGATAAAGATAACCACTCCGGAGGGGCGTGAGATTTGTATTTATGGGGATAGGAGAAGCGGGGATTTATGTTTGTTGACTATTGCAAAAGCTCGAAGGCTTGTTTCAAGGGGATGTGACGCTTACTTAGCATATGCGATTGATGCTAAGGTTGAGAAGAGATCTTTGGCCGATGTGCCGGTTGTTTCACAATTCCCGGATGTGTTTCTGGAAGACTTGTCTGGCGTGCCGCCTGAGAGACAAGTGGAATTTAAGATTGACTTGATCGCTGGAGCTGCACCGGTAGCTCGTTCTCCTTATCGTCTTGCCCCAACCGAGATGAAAGAAATGATGACGCAGCTTCAAGAGTTGTTGGACAAGGGCTTCATTCGGCCTAGTTCATCGCCGTGGGGAGCTCCGGTATTGTTTGTGAAGAAGAAAGATGGCACAATGCGAATGTGCATTGATTACCGGGAGCTGAATAAGTTGACGATTAAGAACAAGTATCCACTGCCGAGGATAGATGATTTATTCGATCAATTACATGGGGCGAGTGTGTTCTCCAAGATTGATTTGAGGTCGGGGTACCATCAGTTAAAAGTACGAGAAGAGGATGTGCCGAAGACAGCTTTCAGAACTCGGTATGGGCATTACGAGTTTCTGGTGATTCCTTTCGGGTTAACTAACGCCCCGGCTGTCTTTATGGATCTTATGAATAGAGTGTGCAGACCGATGTTAGATAAGTCTGTAATAGTGTTTATTGATGATATACTGGTGTACTCTAAGTCTGAGGTTGAGCATGCTGAACATCTAAGGGAGTTGTTAGAGTTGTTGAGGAAAGAGAAGTTGTACGCCAAATTTTCGAAGTGTGAGTTTTGGCTGCAACAGATACAGTTTCTAGGGCATGTGATTTCGGGGGCTGGGATTTCTGTGGATCCAGCCAAAGTTGAAGCGATAAAGAACTGGGAGCCGCCGTGTTCAGCTACTGAAGTTAGAAGTTTTCTGGGGTTGGCGGGCTACTATAGGAGGTTCATAAAGGATTTTTCTAAGATTGCAGTTCCTTTGACTGCATTAACCAAGAAGAATGCACCGTTTGTATGGGAAACTGTGCAGCAGGATGCTTTTGAAATTTTGAAGAAAACGTTAAGCGAAGCACCGATACTTGCTCTACCGGAGGGCAATGAGGATTTTGTGGTTTATACAGATGCTTCAAGGTTGGGACTAGGCGCTGTATTGATGCAGCGAGGAAAAGTAATAGCATACGCTTCAAGACAGCTTAAGCAACACGAAAAGAATTACTCAACTCATGATCTTGAGTTGACAGCTGTCACTTTTGCTCTAAAGTTATGGAGACACTATCTGTACGGTACTAAGTGTCAGTTATACACGGACCATAAGAGTTTGAAGTACATTTTCAGTCAGAAGGAACTTAATATGAGACAACGTAGGTCTATGGAGCTTATTAAAGACTACGATTGTGAGATACTGTACCATCCCGGAAAGGCTAATGTAGTAGCCGATGCCTTGAGCCAGAAAGCTTATGTTAAGGATTGCTGCTACATGATGATGTCTATTATGTTAACGTCTACCATTATAAATGATGTTAAGGCCGCTCAGGAGGAAGCCTTGAAAGATGAAAATGTCGGTGCTGAGGATATTAGAGTACAAGTTAAGAATATGGAAACAAGTGAGTCGGGACTGAAAGGGATATACGGGAGGATATGGGTGCCGAAGTATGGGGGTATGAGGGAGGTAATCATCGAAGAAACACACCAGTCTAGGTATTCTGTACATCCTGGAAGTACAAAGATGTACAATGAACTGAAGGCAGACTTTTGGTGGCCGGGATTGAAAAAGGACATAGGCCAGTACGTGGAAAGATGGAGGACTTTCCGGCTTGTGAAAGCCGAACATCAGCAACCTTATACAAGTCTGCAACCGCTTCCCATTCCGGAATGGAAGTGGGAGCACATAACGATGGATTTTGTTACAAAGCTGCCGAAAACTAGGCGTCAACACGATGCAGTATGGGTGATCGTGGATAGATTGACTAAGCCGGCTCACTTTATACCGATTAGAGAAAATTATTCGCTGGAGAAGTTTGCTCAGATTTATATGGACGAGATCGTTTCTAGGCATGGAGTGCCTAAGTCCATAGTATCGGATCGAGATAGTCGATTTACTTCGAACATCTGGTCGGCTTTATAAGAGGGGTTGGGAACGAGGATCGCAATGAGTACGACTTACCGTCCACAAACCGATATGGTCAAAGTGAAAGGACTATCCTGACACTTGAGGATATGATGAGATCATGTGTGTTGGATCTCGGTGGCAATTGGGATGATCATCTGCCACTAATAGAGTTTTCGTATAACAACAGTTATCACGCAACGATAAAGAAAGCGCCGTTCGAGGCTTTGTATGGAAGGAGATGTAGGACTCCCACTTGTTGCAGAGAAACGGGTGAAACACCAATTGTTGGGCCGGCCTTGCTTCAAGAAACAAACGAGAAGATACAGTTGATTAGGCACAATATGAAGGCGGCCCAGGATCGTCAGAAAAGTTACTACGATAGGAGGCACAAACCGATCAATTTTGAAGTAGATGATTGAGTGTATCTGAAAGTATCACCTATGAGAGGTGTTACTCGTTTCATGAAGAGGGGAAAGTTGGCTCCGAGGTTCGTCGGACCATTTAGGATTATTGAAAAAGTTGGAAATCAGCCGTATCGTTTAGAGTTGCCTGAAGGGATGTCGGGCATACACCCGGTATTTCATGTTGGGAATCTTAGGAAATCCTTTACTGCTGACAATGAGGATTGGGCTGACCACACCGAGCTGCAAGTTGATGAAAGGCTCCGGTATGTTGAGGAGCCGGAGTGTGTGTTAGATACTAAGGTGAAGAAATTGAGAAGCAAAGAAATCGAAATGGTGCTTGTACGTTGGAAGCATCATAAGGGAGCCAATCATACATGGGAGATGAAAGCTGATATGTTAAGGAAATATCCGCAGCTGTTTGAAGTCAAATAACTTCGAGGACGAAGTTAGAGCGTGGTGGAGCCCATGTTGTAACATCCTCGAATTCAATTACTGTAATTCAGATCTATTTAAGTGGAAAATTTATAAATTAAGTTGAATTATGAGCAAATATTATGTATTTGGGTTATTTAAAAGTTTGTTGCTATTTTAAGAAGTTACGAAGTTTGAGAATTAATAATTATTATTATGGAGTATTATGAATGATAAAAGTTAGTAATGATAAATTGAAGAATAAATCAGTATTTTATGGAACCGGTTAAGTTGAGGGGTGAAATGTGCAAAAATGATGAAAGTTGAATAAAAAGGCTAAAAAGCTATTCATTTTCATTTTCACTCCCTCTCTCTCTACTTTCTCTCTCTAGAAAACGCTCTCTACTTCTCTCTACGATATCTATCAAACCGACCGGCCGATTTTCGAGATTTATACGTTGTTGGAAAGACCTCGAGGAGTACTACAACAATCTACGGTTGGATTCTTGATTTCGTACGAATTGAGGTAAGAATCGACCCAATTAAGTTTATATATTTCGGTTTTGAAAACATGAATTTCGAGTTTATCATTTCTTGCATGAATAAAGCTAGTTTTGCTTGAGTTTTAACTAGAATATGATAGTGTATGTGTAATAGAATTAAACTAGGTATAATACTTGATATATTCATGATTTTAGGCTTTGAAATGAAGGATTTAAGTTGTAGATATGAACAAACTCGAGAATGTCAAGAACACAAACTTGATTTTTGAGCTAAATTCGAGTATATATTCGAATCTAACACCAAGGAATTCGAATTTAAGTCCCTAAATTCGAATTTAGGTCCCTAAATTCGAATGACATTCGAATTTAACCATGGGGGGTTTGAGTTTAGCCTTAAAATCGAAGGGAAATTCGAATTTAGCCCCTAAAATTCGAATTTGATGCCTAAAAATTGAAACCCACTCTTTAAACTCGAATATTATGAATGAAACCCATAGACAACACATAAAATAACAAAAGATATTCCAAGGATAAGGTTTGAACTTGAGTTGGGTTCAAACTTAGTTGTGGTTCGAATTTAGACATGGACCCGAAATGGGGGAAAATATTGCAAAACTTACAAAACTTGGTTTTATGGATTCAAACGGTTTTGACTTGAAATATTGTTGCAACTGATTTAATAGGTCCCTTGTGGTGTTGTTTAACCCACAGTGGGGTACTTTGTGGATCCGGTTCAAATTCTGAGGAGAAATAATATCGGTTAAAAGTTTAATTACGCACCCACTGTGAGTACATTAGATTTCGCATGTTTATATCTGTTTTATGTTAGCTTTGCCTGCTGAGACCTGTTGCTTCATTATTTGTTTGGAATTCTACTAACTTGCGTAGATTTAGATGCACATTCTTACTTGTTGCATGTCCCTTCGATTGTTGTGCATCTAGTGATGGACCGGTGGGTCGCATCGATTACTCTGATGTTACTGCGCTATATGACCTGGAGCTGATCCCTCCGAGGTTCTGATAGGCAGTATGTCATCCCCGATCGTACGATTGTCTCAGATGGTATGTTCTATGCCGAGCTTTGGGCTCGAAGGGGCTGGGGCTCTGGTTCCGTACTTGGTGTACGAAGAGGGTATACGATGTTTGTCATCGGTGTTACCCTTGGGGCTTCATAAAGATTTATAAAATGCGTAATCTATGTATTCACTAAGCATTCACTTATTCCCCAGTTGTTTATTTTTATTTTACAGGAAAGGGAAAGTCTGCTGCCGGGCCTTCTAGTTAGGTCGTGTGAGAAGTTCTTGGAAGATTTCTACTACTGAATCGGTAATTATGTTTTGAGACAGTAATGTAATATATTTTGGGATGATTGTAATAAAGGTTTGAGTATGTAGATTCAGATATGGTACCTTGTAGCACCGTACGGTGTTTGAAACTGTTGCACTACTTTAATTATGTATTTTAATGTTTCCGCACTTAAATTAGGTTATCAGATCAATATGTAATTGTGTTTGATGATTAATCCTGGGTGTTATGTAAATGGTGGTTGTTGTGGCAAGGGTGTCACAGAGGGTGGAAGTCCAGTCAGAGCAACAACTTTACCAACTCTGAGTACTGGCCGCACAGACGTACTTTTTACAAGTTCGACTGTTGTGACAACTGGAAGTCTACGTGACCCAGTGGTGACTTTATCCCCGTTTGTAACTGAAACAACATTAAATCAAGCGTTGAATGAAGCTGTTGCTGGGGTAAACACGCATGTATCTGCTCAATTGGCTGAGGTAATGGCACAGATGTCAAACATCCACAAGTTTTTAAAGGGTAAGTCTGTTGCGGAGGAATCAATGAAGAAATCTGAATCTAATCAAGCTATCAATGAGTTGAAAGAAGAGTTAAAAGATTTTGTGTTCGAACAGTTTGATGAAATGAGAGAACGTATGATCAGTTTAGAAAGCACAGTGATAACTGCATTGGGCAATTCATCAGAAAGGGTTGCAGTAGTTGAAGAGACCTGTAAGGCTCAAGCTTCCTCATCCAAGAGGAAACATGATGAGCATGATGAGGACTCCGATGATGCTCCTCATGAGGGGGAGAAGAGGAGAAAGCTTGATGAATCTACACCTGGGGTATTGATGATTACATACCAAGAAAAAGAAACTGAAGTTCAAGAGAGAGAGGCTGGGGGCTCAAAAGAATCGGCTGGTGAACATAGAGAGTTGGGATTGATTCTTCATGAAGATGTTTCAGTTCCTTTGAACATTCAGTCTGATATTTACCATTTTGTAGAATATATTGATTCTGATGAAAGATGTTCACGATAAGAGTCATGAGTTGAGTATTCAAGGAATAGGAGAAGAAATGGAGGAATACATTGAAGTGTTTGAAGATGATGATGTAATTGCTTTGACTGATATTGATTTCAGAGCTGAAAGGATTGAAGAGGAGGAAGGTTTAGTTCAGGAAATTTTGAAAGATACTGAATCGACACCAACGGTTGAAAAGCCTGAGGTGGTTATTCAAGTTAAGGAGGAAATTGAAGAGTTTCCAGTCGAAAACGTGGTTAATCAAGAAAAGGTTGAATTGAATGAGGTTGAGGTAATGGAAAGGTTCTTCAATGAATACGTGCTTGCTGATGAGTCTCAAAAACAACATAGACTCAGATTTGAAGCACAACAGGTTGTTCAGAGTGAAATTCAAGACATGCTGACATTATTGAACAAAGATGAGATCAGCAAAAAGAAAGTGAAGAAACTTGAGCTTCCAGAGAATAGATCGGCAGAGTTTATTAGAAAAAGGAACAAGATGCCCTACGTCGAAGATATTCTTGAAAAACGAATATTTTGCAAGAAACAAGCACCATGTTCTTTTCTCAAATTATTTAGGTGGCGTTTGGTTTGTAGGATTTTAACAACACATTTAGGATTTGGATTTAGAAATCCTTCTATGTCATGTTTGGATAAAAACTAAAAGGAAAGGATTTAGCTTCATTTAGGATTTCACATTCCACACTTCTCCTCATTTCACAATGCACTCACCCCCCTAATAATTTTAAAATCCTATCATTTTAGAATCCATCATTTTAAAATCATGCAATCCAAACGGCACCTTAGAGTATTAGAGCCGAATATGCCGAATCTGGTCAACTATGCCAGCTTTCTGAGAAATAAAACACAGGAAGTTGAGAAGGTCAAGAGTGAGTTCAGAATAGTCGATCTGGTGAAAATAGAAAAGGAAAGATTTGTTAAGATTTTCTATCCGAAGTTCACTGTCACTAGATCAGATGGAAACACCTATACGTTCACAGAAGCTGATATGTTCAATATGCACCTGGTCGACATTGAAGATCTTTTTGATGAGTTGTGCAGAAACAAACGAAATGAACACTGCAGATTTGCACTTAAGACACTGTTTCACTTCATGCATACCAAATTGGTATTAATGTTAGTGCAAGATCTACAGATAGGTGTTGAAAGGGGTATGAGGAAGATCAACATGACAGCTCCTCACAGAGATATCAAGTTTGCTGGAGAGTTGAAAGAATTCCAAGTGATCATGGTAAAGCATCCAACAGTCATGTACAAAGATAGAAATAAGAAGTTAAGAGCTATGAGAAGTGTAGAGCTGAACAAATTTTCAGATGGGACTCTGAATAAAGTGTTGAGTGGTTTAAAAGGAAAGCTTGCAGCAGATAAGAAAAGAAAGATGAAGAAAGGAGCTCTATCTGTAAACGACCGAAGACTCATGGTTGAGTTTATTTCAAAGATTGAATGGAGGCTCTCGGATCGTAAAAGTGTTAGAAGATTTGAACAAAAGCTGGGCTTATCGATTTAAAGACTTTGGTCTTTCCATCAAAGGCGGAGAATGTTAGGTTATGTTTTAATTGATGGAAACAAAGTCTAGGGGTTGTTTTGTATTTCTTTGATAGTTGTCAAATATGTATATATATAGTATCTTTGCTTTCAATAGATATAGATCTGACAGTTTACACTTTTGTAAGGAGGATAGCAGTTACTAATTCTGAAATATTCTCTCAAGCTTTTGTAATCGACATTCTCGGATAAATCAACCATTTGGTTAGTTGTTTGATTACTAATTTGTTATTGTTCTTAATATGTTGTATGATTGATATGAAACTGTAATTCACAGTCATTTGCCGTTTAAATTGTTCAATGTGATTTTATTAATATTTATTAAATTTTTTTATGATAACTGTTTTTGTTTGATAACATTTTATTAATTGGTTTAAATAAATTGTTATTATAAAAATATGTTAGCCGATATTGTAAGTAATACTTTGCAAATATGTGTTTGTATATTAGTTGATGGAAAAATGATGGGTTTTCATTTTATTGTAAATTATTATTATTATTATTTTTCCTATATACTTCATTTTTATACACGATTTTTTTAAAACTAAAATCAGTCTTTTGATGAACTCACATGTATTAAACTAGATATGTATAGACTTCCAACATAATTATGTGTAATAATTAATATTCATGATTAATATAAGTAACATTTTTTCGCAAACAATGTATTTCTTAAAAAAAAAATTTTTTTGTTGTGTCATCAATTAATTATAAATACCAACGGGGTTTAGCTCATTTGATATGAGAGGTGACGTGTAAGTGCTGGGTCACGGGTTCGACTCTCGTCGGAGACAAGTTGGAATTTAGGCAGTGGAAGTAACTTTTGAAGTCCCCATTTGTGGCAAAATGGTAGTTTAGGAATAGGAGTAGGTTAATTTGTCGTTCAAAAAAATGAATTATAAATATTAATTTCATCACACATCACCCGAGCAATGCACGGATATTCAGCTAGTTATATTTGGTCCAAAAACATGGAAAATACATTTTTTCTTTGAAAAATTTAGACTTTTTTACAACAATATATATGATAAACCATGTTCATTTTATTTTCAATTATTTATTGAGAATCCAAATCTATCTCTATTCTTTTATTCATTTAAGAAAAATAAAAATTAGTTGTAGGTTTTCTTCGTTGGGAATATCTAAAATCGAAATGATTTACTTCTTTTCTCCATTAAAAAAAAGTTCAAAATAAGGACGTGCTGGAACTTTTTTTCGTTTCGAAAAAGACTATAATCAAAATAGTTCGTAGTTTATTCATAGCAAATACTTAATAAAGATTTTTAATTCTAAATGGTTTGAAAAGATCAAGAATTGGAATGGTTCATCGCTTTTTAGTAAAAAAAAATTAAATTTTGAATGATTTGTTGTTTTTTATTGAAAAAAACTGAAGTTTTATTATTATTTTTAAATAATATTTAGTTAAAAATCTGAATGGTTTTTTTTTTTTGTGAAAAAATCAAAAATCATAAAGGTTCACCGTTTTTTGATAAAAAAAATTAAAATGAAATAACCATTAAAATCAAAATGGTTCGTCAAAAAATTAAAATCATTTTGAAAAATAAAAAATCAAAATGATTATTTTTTGATTAAAATTTTTTGATCAAAAAACGGTGAACCATTATACTTTTTAACTTTTTCATATAAAAAAAACCATTCTGATTTTTGACTAAACGTTGATAAAAAATCAATAAAACTTTGATTTTTTCAGTAAAAAACAACAAATCATTTGGAATTTATTTTTATTTTTGCTAAAAAACGATGAACCATTCCAATTTTTGATTTTTTTCAAAGTATTTCTAATGAAGAAACTACGAACCATTTTGATTATATTCTTTTTCCAAACGAAAAAAAGCTACAACACGTCCTTATTTTGAATGGAGAAAATAAATAAATCATTTCGATTTTATATTTTCGTAATGAAAATAACTACAACTGGTTTTATTTTTCTTAAATACAGCGGTGCCATCACCGCCATGGAGCGTCGTGTGCCCTTGAGCACTTTCGTTGTTTAAGATGTGGCCAGTTTGGTCACACTGCCGTTGCGTGTACTTCACAGGAGCCATTGTTCTTCCGATGTGGGAAGTCGGGTCATATGTCTCGGGATTGTCCGAACCCAGGGTCTGGATTTCTAGGGTCGAGTTCGAGTGGAGCTGGGGCATCAGGGTTATCCTCAGCACCTCGTGGGGGAGGGGGAGCACCGAGGGCTCGTGGCAGAGTTTTTCAGGCTACGGCCAAGGAGGCGAGAGAGTAACCTGACGTTGTATCTGGGACGTTCATCCTTAATGGACTACGTGCCTTTATTTTGTTTTATTAGGGATCTGATCGATCATATGTGTCTGCATCCTTCTGTGGTTATTTTTCTATGCCTTCATCGGAGTTATCTGTACCTATTATTATTTAGAGAGTCTATGGGAGTACAGTGTTAGTGAGTCAGGTCTATAGAGATTAGTAGTTTCGATGCGATTGTAGGCATGGATTGGTTGACAACGTGTCAGGTGAATATCTTCTGTTCCAAGAAGATGATTCGGATCCCTATTTCAGAGTCAGAGTCAGCGACAGTGTATGGGGAGAGGCGCCGAGGAGAGATGAGTATTGTGTCTATGGCGTGAGCGCAGAGATATGTGGCGAAGGCGTGTACCACGTATCTAGCTTATGTGGTGGATGAGAAGAAGGAGAAAAAGGAGGTCAGCGACGTGCCAGTGGTTAGAGATTTCCCTGATGTGTTTCTTGATGAGTTGTCAGGGCTGCCGCCTGAATGACAGGTCGACTTTTGTATCGACTTAGTTCCTGGGGCAGATCCTATTGCGCGTACACCTTATCGTTTGGCATCTACCAAGATGGATGAGATGATGATGCAGCTACAGGATCTGTAAGATTGTGGGTTTATTCGCCCTAGTTCTTCTCTGTAGGGAGACCCAATGTTATTTGTGAAGAAGAAGGACGGGATGATGCGCATGTGTATAAATTATAGGGAGCTCAATAGGGCAACGATGAAGAACCTTTATCCCTTGCCGAGGATTGATGATCTTTTCGACCAACTTCAAGGGGCGAGCTACTTCTCTAAGATCGATCTGCGTTCCGGGTATCATCAGCAGCATGTTAGAGAAGAGGACGTGCCGAAGACTGCATTCAGGACCAGATTTGGCCATTTTGAGTTCTTAGTCATGTCGTTTGGGCTGACTAATGCCCCATCAACATTTATGTACATGATGAATAGGGTCTGTAGGCCGGTGCTCGATCGATTTGTGATAGTATTTATCGATGGCATTCTGATCTATTCGAGGAGCAGTAAGGAGCACAGCCAACATCTGAGAGAGGTGTTGACATCTTTGCAGCGAGAGAGGCTATACACCAAGTTTTCTAAGTGCGAGTTCTGGCTGAGAGAGGTGTAGTTCTTAGGGCATGTGGTGACGAGTGAGGGGGTGAAGGTGGATCCGGCATAGATTGAGGCCATTATGAGTTGGGGTCAGCTCACTTCTGTGTCAGAGGTTTGTAACTTCTTGGGTTTGGCCGGGTATTATAGGAGATTCATACATAATTTTTTGATGATCGCAGAGCCTCTGACGATGTTGATGCGGCAGTCTGTATCATTTGGGTGGGCTGAGGAGCAGGAGAGTGCCTTTTTAGAGTTGAAAAATCAGTTATGTAGGGCTCCGATTCTTGCATTGCCAGAGGGATCAGAGAATTTTGTAGTATATTGTGACGCCTCATTTACTTGGCTGGGGTGTGTACTGATGCAGAGAGGTAAGGCGATCGTTTACGCCTTGAAACAGTTGCGAAGACGAGTTGAGACGGCCGGTGCATGATTTGGAGTTAGACGCCATTGCCTTTCCCTTGAAGATATAGAGGCATTGTCTATATGAGACGAGATTTAAGGTATATACAGACCATAAGAGTCTACAGTATTTGTTCAGCCAGGAGGAGCTGAACACGAGACAGAGGCGCAACATGGAGCTCTTGAAGGATTATGATTGTGACATCCAGTATCTCCCGGGGAAAGCTAATGTGGTAACAGATGCCTCGAGTAGGAGATCGTATGAGCACACGGTCACGTCCAGAGATTGTAGATTGGAGGTTACGACGACCTTGATTGATAGTCTGTCGTTAACTCAGGAGGAGGGATTGAGAGAGTGGAATGTGCAGAGAGAGAGGCTGGCTGGGCTGCTCGAGTTGCTAAGTCGAGACAACAGAGGATTGACGACCCTTCGTGGTCGAGTGTGGGTTCCCAGAGTAGGGAGTTTGAGACAGCTGATTCTAGATGATTTCCATAAGTCTAGATTATTGATCCATCCGGGTAGCACGAAGATGCACAGAGATCTGCGAGTTTATTACTAGTGGCCGGGGATGAAGAGGGACGCTGGGAAGTATGTTGAGGCGTGTATGAAGTGTTTGAGGGTCAAGAGCGAGCATCAGAAGCCGCATGGCAGACTTCAGCCGTTGGAGATTCCAGAGTGGAAAGCGGTAAGACATCACTATGGACTTCATAATGAGGCTTCCCGCTACTGTGCGGGGGAATGACATGATTAGGGTTATTGTCGATCGACTTACGAAGAGCGCCCATTTCTTGGCGGTTCGCGGGACCTTATCGATGGATCAGTTAGCGCGCCTCTACATAGGGAGATCGTGGCGAGACATGGAGTTCGGAGATCTATTACGTCTGACAGAGATAGCAGGTTTGTGTCGCGATTCTGGCAGAGCTTTCAGAGAGAGTTAGGCACCCGAGTTCAGCTTAGTACTGCGTATCACCCTCAGACAAGGGGTCAGACAGAGCGGCCCAACTAGACGTTGGAAGACTTGCTGCGGGCTTGTGTTATTGATTTTGAGGGTAGCTGGGATCTTCATTTGCCTCTTGTTGAGTTTGCTTATAATAACAGCTACCATGCATCTATCGGTATACCTCCGTTTGAGGCTCTCTATGGGCGTAAGTGTAAGGTTTTCACAATACAGATCTATCCTGACGCGACACACACCAACGAGTGTCTAATCCTCGTTAGAGACTTGACGTAAGATCACTTCACACGAAACACCGAGACTACCATGGCGTTGTACGAACGACTACGAACGAACCTACGCGATGATTCTCTCCGAAAACACACACTGTTTGCTGATAAACTCGAGATCGCCTTTTGCTAATCACTCACACGAATTCTGCAAAAGTCTCCTAATCATTTGAGTTAATCCCTAATTATAGAGACCCATTCGAGTTTGTCATGGGACAAACTCGAACCAGGCCCAAGGCCCATTTGAATTTGTCCTCATGACAAATTCGAATTTACCTTCTATGCTAAATTCGAATTTATCGTTAAATTCGAATTTCACATGTCAAACTTCTATTCAAACTTCTATTTGAATATATGTTTTAAGTTATGTTTGAATTAATCTTTGGACTTTATGTTTGAACTTCTTGTAATACATTACATCAAGTTAAAACATACAATCAATAAATATCAAACACACAAAATCACATATATCAAACACTAGTTAATATTCAATACCTTGTAATATCACTTAGACAAAATGCTAACACAACTTAGACTGCTATCGTCACACAGGGTGTACCAACAGACTCCCCCTTGACGATAGCTTCTACCTATTTACATTTTGATTAGGTACTAGAACTATATAGACTGCTACCTGCATATAGTCCTGCATCTATACAAACCTTTACTACCTTCTGGTACTTCCTGGCGTCAGACCTCCATCCTTCATGAAAGAAGATAGGTTGATCATTCAGCTTCTTCAGGTCGTCATTCGATAGATTTATTAAGTGCAGTGGATCATACACTCTCAAAATTACTTTGTCCTGTGTATCCTCCATTATAGCTTCAGCCGTTTCATTATCAACGTACCACCATTTCATGTTACTCAAAACATTCTGTGGCATCGATTTCATAGGCACCCTTTTCAAACACTTGACTGGTTTATAAACCATTCTGGCCCAAGGCTTCCCGGTATGAGGATCTATCCTTGATTCATCCTCTATTCTTTTTCTTTATCTCGGCTTAAGTCTTTCAAACTTTCCAGAATGACCCTCTTTTCTTATTATCTTGGCTATAACCTCAGCATACGGGTCCTCACCGATATTGATCAGTTCTTTCCATGCTAACTCCCTCGCTTCTACCATTGGCAATGTATTAAATACTTTAAGTGTACACCTCAGGTACTAGAGTCCATCTCTCCTCTTCAGAATGAATAGCTGCAGTTCTCTGTCAAAGAACTAGCTGATAATACCTCCTGAGAGACTTTCTGCTCCAGGAATTCTCATCTTCTTCTTCATCTTCGGCTTTTCTTTCTTTTCTTCTTTCTTGAACCACAGATTCATTAAATCAGCCCTGGATGGCTCCTTTTCTACTTCTTCAAGTTCAGAGTCTTCGACCAAGGCTATTTTGATCTCATCTATATCAATCACATTGTGATTATCTCGCACATATAACTCCGTGATAGGCTGTGATTTGACAATCACTTCGTTGACATTATCGTCCTCGTCTTCTATCACTTCATCGTCAGATCTCCAATCAACTACATCCTCCGGTACGAATTCTCCTTCCTCCAACTCCTCTATCTCTTCTTCAAAATCAAAATCCATAACTTCTTCCTCAATATCTCTCAAGGCGTCTATCATTTCGCTTTCATAAGTCTTGGAGGAACCAGCCTGACCTCCTTCAGCTCCACTTTGACTAGGCTCCCCCTGAGTTTCAGCATATAGAGCAGCAGAAAAATCTACTGGCTCATTCTCTTCAGGTGCATTGGGATCATTGCCATCGTCATCACCTTCCCTTCGCTGCTCCTCAACATCTCTACAACTTGTCTCCCCTTGAGCTTTTAAATTTTTCATTAGCTGCTCAATAAGGGACCTCATTGTTCTGATTTCTGCAGCTTGATCTGCAACAAAAGTTTTAAGCTCAAGATTCTCTTCTTCAATCTTTCCAACATATTTCTTCAACTCAGCATTATCTTTGTCAACATTTGCATTATGCGCCTGTATTTCCCCGATAGCTTTAGTCAACTGAAACATTTGGACTTGTTGGAAGTCAACCTTGCTCCTAAGCTCAGAAAACCTTTGATTGTCTGTGAAGGTTGATGAAGTGGATGGAATTATTTGGATGGGAGTTGGGTGATTGGTGGCGGAATGGATGTTTGAACAGGTGGTGGTGGTGGCGGAAAGGATGTTGGTTCTGATGGCTGAGCGATAGGCATTTCTGGCTCAGAAGCAGAGGCTGATGAAGCTCTCTGCATAAAACGGTGCCTTTTGGCCCTATGCCTAGGCACCAAAGGAGTTATTTCTTCTTCCTCAAAATCTGAGTCATCTGACTCCCTCGAAGCTCTTCTTCTTCCGACTAACCTCGATCGATATGTGCCTATGTGAATAGACGGATCTTCTGTCACTGTGGTTGGTGCCTCAACCTCTATTTCTTCTGCTTCTTCCGACTCAGAATCTGAAGTTGACTCGGCTTCAACTGCTGCCTCAGGTTCATACTCATCTATCTGCTTAAAAATGTCAACTTCCCCAGTTGGAGGCTCCAAGATATTTCCAACGAGCTCAGCAGTAATTTCCTCATTGGCATGTGGTCCAGATGCCCAAATTTCTTCTAAAGTTTCGACCCTTGGATCAGAGACTGTTGCTGCACTTGATGGGCCAGCCTCTTCCGGCTCTTGCACATGGCTTGTTGAAGGCCTAGTAGCCTGAGTCTGTCTCGCTGACGGTCTTTGCCTCCTCCTTTGTTGCTGAGGTCTGGGCTGTTGCTGTTGCTGTTGTGGCTGCTGTGGAACTTGAACTTCCCCTGCCCAATTGGCACCTTCAGCGACTTGGAAATCTGGATTGACCACTGCACCAAAGAGTGGTGCCTCCACTGGCCTAGCTAATGCCCCTCTATGAGCTTGACAATCTGCAAATATTCTTTTGTCAATGACAGCAACACTTTGAATTTCGTTAAACTGCGGCAGGTTGGGCAGGAAATGTCTTATCAACATCATTACAAATCTTGGATACAACAAAAATCTTTCCCGCGCCGAAGCTGTTATTTGTTGAACAAACTCTGCGAAGAACATCTCTGAATAGCTGAATCGCTGATTGTAAACCAACGCAATCATTCCTGACTGAATTTTCGAAACGATAGAATCAAACCCTGCTTTCTTGGCAGCAAAACACACCATAAAGACGTGTGCTAGATATCTCCATTGCCCGATCAGCCCACTCTTCACTCGACGCAACACGTTAGCTGAAAAACACTAGAGGGTGTCCAGCAATCCTCGTCCTTAATACTGTTGGAATAACAGTACAATCAACTTGTAAATGATCCCAAAATTCACGAACGTATTGGATTAAGATCTGAATGTTATGTGACAGTGCATAAGAAATCCTTGAACCGACCAAAAATTGCACCATTTGGCGGTATGCTTGAGCCTCAGACAGCTCATGGTCCGGAGAAATGACCATATTATGCTTTTGAATAAAAGCTCTATCCGCCATAACGACACAATAAAGTATATAAAATATTAGAATTATTAAGATAAACATAAACTTGTATAAATTCAAATTTGTTTTATTTTGAACTTGTGTAAGTACAAAATCCAACATATATGAATTTCTACAAGTTTGATTCAAATTTTAAGCAAATAATTCGAATATAATGGCAAACTCGAATGACAAGTTCGAAACAACCCTAGTTTCGAATTTATTGGCTGCTTCGAGTTTAATGACAAACTCGAAGCCACGATCAAATTCGAGAACATGATCAAATTTGAACATGTCGGTTTGTGTGACAACAAAAATCCAAGATTTCAACCATTTTAGACTTTGAAAATTACATCCATTAGTTCTAATAGGTTCTAATCAAAGATATTTGTAATCAATTTGATGTTTCACCGGTTCAAAGTTTGTTATTTTGAAATACAAACTTTACACATTTAAAACCTCAAAATCCGTTAATTTTGGCTCAAATTGAGTCTAAAACCACCTAAATCTTGTACAATGCTATTGATTATACCTAGATTTGTTAGTAGTCTCGAACACAAATGGACAAACACTCGACAAATAGTAGAAAACTCGAATACGGTAAAGTCGAAGGAATAAACTCAAATGCCCTCTGAATAAACTCGAAGACTCAAATTCGAATGTAGGTGATTAATGATTTGTCACTGTTGACTTATTTATACTAACCACCTTCGAGTTTGATACCTACTTCGAATTTACTTCCAAATTTGAAGTCCCTGCCAAATTCGAATATATATTCGAATTTGGCTTAAACTCGAATTTAACTTGAAACTTTTGAAAATTTTGAAACTCTTTGAATTAAATTCAACTTTTTCAACTTTTCCAACTTTTCGTGTAACAGAATAAACTATGCCAGATCATTTACCCTAAGCACAAGATTTTCACGCAATGTTTATTTTATTCAACTAGGAATGCACTCTCAGTAATATTGACTTTTTTCCTAAGTAAAATTAAAATAAAGTAAAAATTAAAAATTAAAAATTAGAAAATAAAATAAAATAGAATAAAATAAATTAAAGTTAAAGTTGTGAACAAAAATTAAACTTAGACTAATCTACATTATGTGGAAAATTTACAACTTAAACACTTAACAGACTATTTTTGACGAGTATAGTCAAAGAAATGTTCAATCAGATAGCGGTGTCAAATACGCACTTTTAGTATTCAAACTTTCACACTTAGGAATTTTTGATTCCTTTGATTGTTTGTCGTGACATACATTTCTAGCCGATTGTTGGTATTATTTTCCCTTTAAACATGTTACACTTCGGAATATCCCTTGGCCCTTTTATTTATCAAGAAATTACCATACGTGACTCGTAAATAGACATACTTTTATGATCAAGACATACACACAATGATTATAACTTTTTGGTATTGCAAACTTTCTTTAAAAGGCAAACATCGGACACAGGTCTGTATTTACATACAACAAAGTGTCTTAGTTTGTCTTAAGGTTTATTTTTAAAGCTAGCAAGACACCGTGACAGGTCTGTACCAACGTACAACAAAGCGACTTATCTTGCTAACTCGAGTCAAACCAGAGGCAATACGTCTGGACTTACGTACAACAGAGTTACTTGTTTTGACTCTCAACTCAGTATATGATTTTTCTGTTCTTTCCATTTTTAAGATGTATCTGATGTTGCTATACATCCCCAGAAAGTTTGCATACCTCATTTAGAATCAATGTCTGTATGTCTCTAACATAAAAATTAAGACCAATTGGTCATACATCTAAGTTAGTGACACGTCTGACTTTTTCTTGAATATTTTATTAGCCTTGAGACTCCCTATATGTATTATGTCTACCAACATATCAAACTAGATAATGTATAACACTTAGGATTTTAGATGTATTATGTGTGAAAGCTAAACACCTAGAGATTGTATCGACTGTGCTAATTTTCGTCACTTTGAACCTAAGTATCTAAGACTTAACTCATTTTCTAATATTCTTTTTTTTTTAAAGAAAGAAAGACTACTGCTATAAAAGGAAATAAAACTCTACTAAGGTCAACTTACTCTGGATTACGCATTCCGTTTAGTTGAATCAAATATTCAAAACGTGACTTATCAAAAGCTTTGGTAAATAAATCTGCATTATTATCTTCTGTTGCCACTTTTACCAGCTTGATTAAGTTCTTTTCAGCACAATCACGTATAAAATGATGTCTTATGTCTATGTGCTTGGTTTTATTATGCTTAACTGGATTATTAGTAATAGCAATTGTTGACTGGTTATCTATCCTAATAGGAGTATGAGTATAATTCAAACCGTAATCCTGCAATTGTTGTTGTATCCACAGAACCTGTGAACAGCAACTACCAGCAGCAACATATTCGGCCTCGCACGTTGACACGACTACCGAAGTCTGTTTCTTGCATTGCCAGGAAACGAGTCTCCCTCCTAGGAACTGACAACCTCCAGTTGTTGTCTTGCGCGTCAAGCTACATCCTCCGTAGTCTAAATCAGTAAACGCCTCCAATTCCAGGTCGCCCTCCGCGTGATACCAAAGTCCCAGCTTCAGTTTCGACTTGAGGTATCGTAGAATCCGCTTCACCACTTTCATGTGCATCTCTTTCGGATTAGCTTGAAACCTAGCACAAATACAAACAGCAAACATTATATTAGGTCTTGAAGCAGTTAAATACATAAGTGACCCAGTCATGGCCCGATATAACGTCGGATCCACATCGGTATCACTTTCAGTACCCGGTCCGAGATTGTGATTCACTTGAATTGGCGTGCTGAAATGAGCTGTCAGTTTTGTCCCTTCCATCCCGAAGTGCTCTAATATGTCGTAGACATACTTCGTCTGATGGATAAACATGCCCTCCTTCTTTTGGTCAACTTGCAAACCCAGAAAGAAGTTCAACTCACCCATTGCACTCATCTCGAATTTTGACTTCATCACCTTTTCAAAATCCTTGCACATTTGATCGTCTGATGATCCAAAGATGATATCATCGACGTACACTTGTACCAAGATGAAATGTTCTCCTTTTCGCTTCACGAATAGCGTACTATCTAACCTCCCTCTCTCAAACCCGTTGTCTAGAAGATGGTTGTATAGAGTCTCGTACCACGCCCTTGGTGCTTGATGCAATCCATATAAAGCCTTATCTAGTCGATACACTCTGTCTCGATATTTCGGATCTGTAAACCCAGGCGGCTGTTCCACATACACCAGTTCCTTCACTTTCCCATAAAGGAAAGCAATCTTAACATCTAGTTGATAAATCTTAAAACCCTTGAAGGAAGCAAAAGCCAAAAACAAACGAATTGCTTCAAGGCTTCCCACTGGCGTGAACTCTTCATTGTAATCGATTCCTTCCTCTTGGTTGAAACGCTTTACAACTAACCTTGCTTTGTTGCGAGTGACAATACCCCGATCATCTCTCTTGCACTTAAAACCCATTTGGTTCATATTGCAACTTCTCCTCGAGGTAACGGAACTAACTCCCACCCTTCTAGTTTCCTAAACTTTGACAGTTCTTCTGGCATCGGTTCAACCCAAGAGTTATCTTTTAGTGCCATTTGCACGTTTTTAGGCTCTACTTGCGAGATGAAACATGAATAGAGGCAGATATGAAAGGCATCAGAGTCATTTATCATCGACAACAACACTGTGTTGTTATTTAAACTAATCCTAGTCCTCACACCAGCATTAGGACTTCCTATAATGCTTTCTATAGGATGGTTTCTGTTGATCCTAGATGTCTCTATCTCATCGACTATCAGATTATCTCCCAAATTAGATCCAATCTCTCCTAACGGGGGAACGACTTCAGACTCCACAATTTCTTCCTCGTGGACATTTTCCTCAGAGTTAGAAGTAGTTGTCTGATTTTCGCTTGTAGGCACTTCAGAATCAGTAACTTCTGGAGATCTATCTTCAGTTGATGTAGGCCCGGATGTTGATTGAAAAGTGGTCCTCGGAAAGCTATGACCCTCGTCATTCAGATTTAATGACGACATGTCCTTTTCGATAGTACCTGCATTTTCATCCAAAGGAATGTTAAATGACTCAAACAATTTGTCATAATCAAATAACCATTTCGGACCAGTTTGGGGTTCATGTGTATAACTTGTGACATCTATGTTATACACAATTTCTATCGTACCATTAGATTTGTTAAAAACCTGTTTGTTTGGTGAGTTCGGCACATAACCTAGGAAGTATCCTTCGTCAGCCTTTTCACCAAACTTAGGTTGATGTTTTGTTCTCATTAAAGTACATGGTACCCCAAAAGGTTCGAAGCCAGTTAAATTACGTGTCCTTTTATTCAAAACTTCATAACAGGTTTTGTTCAAAGATTTGACAGTAAGGACCCGGTTTAAAACATGGCATGCGGTATTCACTGCCTCCCCCCAAAACATGGTAGGAAGCTTTGAATTCGATAACATGGTCCTTGCTGCCTCAATCAATGTCCTGTTTTTCCGTTCAGTCACCCCATTTTGTTGTGGCTCATAAGGTGCACTAAATTGATGCACTCTGCCCTTTGATAGGCAATATACACCAATTACTGTGTTTTTAAACTCTGTTCCGTTATCACTACGAATTCGTTTAACCCTTGTTCCGTATGAATTTTCCACTTGGTCTAAGAACCCGATGAGCTTAGCAGCCGTCTCGTCCTTTGTACCTAGAAAGAAAACCCAAGAAAAACGTGAGTAATCGTCAGTAATAACTAAACAGTACCAACTACCACCTATACTCCTTTTGTTGATTGGTCCGAAAAGGTCCATATGCAACAAATCGAATGTGGCAGCGATGGAGTTCTGAGTCTTGGACTTGTGTGCCTTCTTGTGTTGTTTTCCTTTCTTGCACGGTAGACACTTATCCTCGAACTGAAAACTCTTCATAGGAACACCTTGCACCAGTCCATTTCTCGTAATATAGTTCATCTTTCTCAGGTGCAAGTGTGCCATGCGTCTGTGCCATAAAACTGACTCAGTCTCTGAAGCTTTAGATAGCAGACAAATTGGTCCCATCGAAGATTCCTGCTTCTTCATGTCGAGCATGTACATGTCATTTTTCCTTGGAGCCCTCATCAGTACCACTCTTCAGGTACTTTGAACCCCGGTTTTAGCACTAACGCCTCAGTATCAGTGAACAGCACTGCCTTTCCTAAGTAAACCTAAAAAAACCTTTGCTTTCTGAATTCTTTTTATCACAGATTTGAGATACACTAATGAGATTGTGAACCAGTTTATCAACGTGATAAACTTGATCCAATTTGATCGTCCCATTAATGACCACTCCAGTACCAGTGATATTCCCTCCTTTATTGCCAGCGAATGATACAAATCCCCGATTCCCTCCCTTGAAGTCTGCGAGTAGATTTCTTTCCCTTGTCCTGTGCCTGGAGCACCCACTGTCGACGAACCATTTGTTGTTTAGACCTGGGCTTATCTCCTGCACATGAAAGAAAATAGGTTAGTTATCACGGGGAACCCAAGCCATAACGGACTTGATAATACCATTCTCGTCCACATACTTAAACTCTTTCAAATACCCATCTCTCCTTTCAGGTGACTTGGGTCTTTGAACTGGAGTCTGTTGTGGTGCCGAGTGATTTAAGTTCACTCTTTGCCTTTGTGTAGGCATTTGCTGTGGAGCTCTTGAATAATTACGATTATTTGGCAATTCCGATTGATATCCCTAAGCTCTACCCGGTGTTTGATGTCTTACAGGAGTGTGTGACCTAACCGGAGTGTAAGCTCTGCTAGGTGTAGTACTCGTATAATGCTGTTGCGGTCCTGACCTAGATTGAATAATAACTCTATTTGGTGAGTTAGTTCTTATCACTTCTTTTGGTCGACCTGACACCAGTATTTGTTTCACAGCAGATTTTGGTGCAGCTTGCTCAGTTTTCTCAGTATTCTGAGAACTACTAGTGCTCGCAATACTTGTAGCAGGCTTAGATTGTTCTGGCTTTCCCGTCTTAGGTGTAGTATCTACTTTCCTATGCGGACAGCTAGAAGCAACATGCCCCCTTTCGTGACATCTAAAGCAAGACATTTTATCAATTGACTTTTTGTGCGTGCCCTTTGATTTAGTTGTCTCACTAGTGTCTGGCTCTTTTGGTTCAACTATAGCGACTATTTCATCATCCTGATCATTAAAGTCAATTTTGTGTTTTCCTACAGGTGTATCACTAGAGGATGGCACAAATTTAACTTTCTTAATATTGATATTATTATCAGTCACCTTAGTTTCATTTTCCTTTACAGGTTCAGACACTGGTTCCGGTATTTCCTCTGATTCAACTGATTTCTCAGTGTTCTCCTGAGGTTGAGGTACATAGTTATCGTTGAAAGGTGGAGGACTCTCATGATATCCTAGACCTACAGGCTTCTTAGACTAACGCTGTGCATCTAAGATTTTCCCTAGGTTAAGAGATGAGTTCCTAAACTTTTCATGTTTACAATTGGCCTCAGCTACCTTCACCTTAGACTCGGCTAGCTCTACGTCTTTGGATTTTAGCTCCTTGGTCAATGCCTCAACATGTTCATACATTAGTTCTAATCTAACACATTGTTCGCTCAGTTTGTCCTTTAGAACTATAACATCTTGTGCATCAGCCTTTAGCTTATCCCTAAGATCTTGTTGTATATCCATTAGGCCAGCATTATCTGATTTTATGTGAAGACCATCCCTTACGGGGCAGTCCTCAAAGTCTAGGTCCCAATTCATGCAACACGATATCAATCATACTAAGATAGGGTAATTAATTTGAGGAATAATAAAATTACATGTACATACAAGATTAGGATTAAGCTTACATATTTCAAAATAAAGTTATAAAAGGGTAACATCTAATCTAATCGTAATATCATACATCACGTCAAGTCTACCCAGAACCACCACATTTGCTGTCTTCCAATCAGTACCAGAGAGTTTGTTGAGTAGTGGTCTAAGAAAGCTTCAAAACTTGGATCTTGAATGACCTAAGTACTAGGTCCTGCAGGTGATTTTCCTTTGACTTTTCCTGTAAAATATTAATGCAACATCTGTAAGCAAAGCTTAGTGAGTTTATAGATTTTCAATATCAACATGCGTGTCAAGCGGAGTCATTAGTCTTAGCGTGATATGTCTTGGCTGCCGCTACAGCCCTCATGATTGAGATATAGTATCATAAGATCGGATGATGTTCAAGCCACACTCACGCTTAAATCGTGGGGATCAGCCACATACTGGGCTAGCTACCAGTAAGTCAATATGGCGGAACATCGGAGGTCATTACCAAGTTCATAAGAACTGGTGAAATAGCCGGGTCTAGAACAATAGACCATAAGGGCTAGTCAAGCTGAATCAATCTATCAAATGTCTGATCAATAATGGAAGCATATGTCTTAGAAGTCATGATAGCAATGAATCATAAAGCAAAGTCTGAAGCAATATTAAATGCAATATGAAAAGATAATCAAATAGCTATCATGATCCACTGGGCAACACCCATCCATGGTGTGCACAGGTCTCATTCCAGCTGATAAAGTGAATGTCAATAAATCTATCAGCAGCAATATATCTCAACCGGATCTATGCATGTTCAATCTAAATATCTATAACTCACAGGTCTGGGTCTTGGTCAAACAGATATAAGAATCTGCCACCTGAGTTATCTCAGGATTTTGTCAATCTGTAATCTGTCAATTCTTTTCAAATCAGAGACCCGCTTTCAAGTGTTTAAGTCTTTAAATCTTTGTTCAGATAATAACTGAACCTGTTCAAATTCATTCATGATAATATCATGTCAATTTCATCATCTTTATCATCATCATTTTAGTCTTTAAATTCTTTGTGTAAATGTTCAGATATCGACTGAACCTGTCCAGAATTATTATTGTCAAATCATATCAATTTCATGTCTTTCTCTTTATTTTATCTGATTCTGATAACTGATAACTCTGTTAATCATTTGATTCAATTTTCTTTAATTTTGTAAAAATATCAAAATAGGATATCCAATTTCGGATCATCCGGATTTGGACAAATCCGGATCTGGCATCCGAATTCGGACCAATCTGAAATAGCCATTCGAATTCGGACCAATTAATCATCCGGATTCATATTCATCCGAAACGGGCATCCCAATTCGGACCAAGCACACATCCGGATTCGGATCATCATCCGAAGTAGAACTTTTATCCGAATTTATACCATCCGAACTCGGATCATCCGAGTTCGGACCAACACTTATCAAAATAATAATTTATTATCCGAAGTATGGGATCCGAAAATGGGTTTCATCCGAATTTAGGTGTCCGAAGTGGAACATCATCCGAATTCGGGTCTCATCCGAATTCGGATCCCTGGACTTAGAAATTTTTCCAGAAATGTTCTTGGTGTTCTTCATTTTGTTCATACGGATTTTTGTCAAATTTCACTAAAACTCATTTATATTGACATGCAATGTATTATAATGTTGTAATATCATTGTTTGATTGGTTTTATACTAATTTCCCTATTAATAACATCATTATTTGATCTAGATCATCCAAAATGTACTATTTTTGTCAAGAACATATTTTTACACAAAATTTCCGATTTCATCATTATTTGGATGATTTAAGTAACAAATTTTAAATCTGTTTCATTTATTAGTTTCAATTCATCATAATCTACTAAATTTATACACATGCAACAACAAATTTGGGCTTTAATTCTTGCATTTTCGGTTTTCATGAAACCGAACCAATATACTTAAAAACTTTGAATCTAAACGAAATATTACCTTAATATCTTGTAATTTGATGATGCTTTGATGATGTTGTGACCCTCTCTTGAATTAATTCTTCAATTGATTGCAATTCAATGAATTTCTTGATATTTTGTGAAGTATCCGTGAGTTAGAGAGAGATTAGAGTTATCAAAATTAATGATCTTAATTGATCATTTATTTGAGAATATATATTGATTTAATCATATTTGTTACTTAACCCACTAAACTTTTGTATTTTTACATATCTTATAATTTTAATCATCTTTCAATAATTCAAAATCATAAATATAATTTAATTAATATTTTCATTACTAAATTATATTACAAAATAATGATGTAATAACATTACATTATTAACTCAAATACTGAAAATAAAAGATAGGTTGTTACAGAATGGGCTCCACCACGCACAAACGTCGTCCCCGAAGTTAGCTACATTCGAACAGACTGGGATATGTTGCTTTCATAACATCTCTGGATTCCCAAGACTGATGCGAACCTTTGTGGTGTTTCCACTGGACGAGCACCATCTGTATTTCTTTATTCCGAAGCTTTTTGGTCTTCGAGTCCAGAATACGTTCTGGCTCTTCAACCACGCGAAGCTTCTCATCAATTTGCAAGTTAACGTGTGGTATCTGCACTTCTCTTTCATCAGCTAAACTCTTTCTCAAGTGACTAACATGGAATACAGGATGTATTCCAGCTAAGTCCGCTGGTAGATCAAGACGGTAAGACTGATTCCCAATCTTTTCCACAATCTTGAACGGACCAATAAATCTCGGAGCTAACTTGTTTCTTTTAATGAACCGTACCACATTCTTCATTGGGGATACTTTCAACATCACCCAATCGTTAACCGCAAAGCTTATCGATCTATGTCGATTATCATAATATGACTTCTGCCTGCTTTGTGCTTCAAGAATATTCCTTCTGACAAGTTGAATCTTCTCATGAGTCAACTGTAGAAGGGCAGGACCCGCTATCAGTGATTCACCTGTTTCACACCAACAGGTGGGAGTTCTGCACTTTCTTCCATATAAAGCTTCAAAAGGAGCCATCTTGATCGTTGAATGATAACTGTTATTATACGAGAATTCGACCAACGGCAAGTGGTCATCCCAGTTACCACCTAAATCAAGAACGCAGGCACGAAGCATATCTTCGAGTGTTAAGATAGTACGCTCACTCTGGCCATCTACGTTAGGATGATAAGCAGTACTCATAGAAATCCGAGTACCCATCCCGTCTTGTAGAGCTTGCCAGAATCTGGATGTGAAACGACTATCACGATCTGATACGATAGATTTCGGCACACCATGTCGAGAAATTATTTCTGTAATATACAACTGTGCCAATCTATCAAGGGAATACGTCTCTTTCATCGGTATAAAGTGAGCTGACTTTGTTAATCGGTCCACGACTACCCAGATGGAGTCGTGTTGTCTTTTGGTTTTCGGCAGCTTCGTGATGAAATCCATAGTTATATGCTCCCACTTCCACTCAGGAACTGGCAGTGGTTGCATATCCCCAAAGGGTTTCTGGTGTTCTGCCTTTACCATCTGACATACTCTGCAGCTTTCAACATATTTACCGATGTCTTTCTTCATTCCTGGCCACCAGTAGTCAGCTTTCAGATCAAAATACATCTTTGAGCTGCCAGGATGAACAGATAATTTGGACTGATGAGCTTCAGATAGAAGATTGCTGCGGATTGAACCATACTTAGGAACCCAGATTCGGTTTCCCTTGAGACAATGAAGTCCCAAATGATTCAGAGTTAGAAATTGAAACTGCCCTTTATGATTTTCAGATTCAATATTCTCTTCTTTTAATGCTTCAACTTGAGCAACTCGGATGTCTTCAATAAGATCCGAAGAGAATATTACAGGAGTCAGGGCATAACAGCACTTTTCTGGATACACTTTCCTACTCAAAGCATCCGCGACAACATTAGCTTTGCCGGGATGATATAGGATCTCGCAATCATAGTCCTTAATAAGCTCCAAGGACCTTCGCTGTTTCATATTCAGATCCTTCTGAGTGAAAAGATGCTTGAGACTCTTGTGATCGGTGTATAGCTGACACCGAGTCCCATATAGATAGTGACGCCAGATCTTCAAAGCAAAGGTAACGGCAGCCAACTCAAGATCATGAGTTGGTGCACTTTTCTCGTAATCCTTTAATTGCCTTGAAGCGTAAGCAATTACTTTTCCCCTTTGCATGAGAACACATCCTAAGCCAGTACCAGATGCATCGCTGTAAACGACAAAGTCATCATTGCCTTCTGGTAAAGCTAGGATCAGCGCTTGGATAAGCTTCTGTTTCAGAATGTCAAATGCCTCTTGTTGTTTATCGGACCAAACGAAAGGAATATTCTTTCGTGTTAGCATTGTAAGCGGCACAGCAATCTTTGAGAAGTCCTTTATGAATCGCCGATAATAACCGGCCAATCCAAGGAAACTTCTTATCTCGGAGGCATTGCGAGGTGTTTGCCATTTCTGAACGGCCTCGACTTTCGAAGGATCAACGGAAATCCCTTTGCCAGAAACGACATGGCCAAGGAATTGAATCTATAAGATAATCAAGATAGAAATTCAAGTTCTGATGTGAATCATAGAATAGTTAAGGAAACAACTCAAGACATATATAATAGAGATTATACCTGTCTGAGCCAGAATTCACATTTAGAAAATTTTGCGTAGAGTCTTTCTTTTCTTAACAACTCTAGCAACTGTCGCAGATGAACGAAATGATCAGCCTCCGTTTTGGAGTAAATCAGAATATCGTCTATGAACACGATAACGGATTTATCCAACATTGGTCTGCACACGCGATTCATGAGAACCATGAATGCCGCTGGTGCATTTGTTAAACCGAACGGCATCACGAGAAATTCATAATGACCGTATCTTGTACGGAAGGCTGTCTTTGGAACATCCTCATCTCTGACTTTTAACTGATGATACCCTGATCGGAGATCTATTTTCGAGAAGTAACTGGCTCCTTGTAACTGATCAAACAGATCATCGATTCTGGGCAGAGGATACTTATTCTTTATTGTAACCTTGTTCAACTCACGATAATCGATGCACATTCGAAAAGTTCCGTCTTTCTTCTTAACGAATAAGACAGGTGCACCCCACGGAGATGAAGTCGGTCGGATAAACCCCTTCTCTAACAGTTCTTGCAGTTGCTTTGACATTTCCTGCATTTCTGCAGGTGCAAGTCTGTATGGAGCTTTTGCGATAGGAGCCGCACCAGGAACCAAGTCAATACTGAACTCGACTTGACGTTCCGGTGGCACTCCGGAAATATCGTCAGGGAATACGTCTGGGAACTCACAGACGATAGGAATATCAGACAACGATTTCTTTTCAGAGTTGGATTCAGATAAAACGTAGCACAGATAGGACTCGCGACCCTTGGATAGATACTTATAAGCTTTATCAACAGAAATGAAGCAGTGATCACCTTTTCGCTTCTCGCCCTTGATCTCAAGTACTCGGCCGTCTGATGACTTGATTCTGATGACTCGTCGGTTGCAGATAAATGTAGCCTCGTTGTTCATTAGCCAATCCATACCGATGATGACATCAAATTCTTTTAACGGAATCGGGATGAGGTCGAGATTAAATACGATATTATCAACAAGTAGTGTGCAGTTTCGATAAACGGAATCAGCCATAACGAAATTGTTACTGGCTGTCTCAATGTCTAGTATCACGGAGAGCTTTGATGGAATCTTACATAATTGTCGTGCAAAAGAGGTTGATATGAAAGAACGACTTGCGCCAGAATCAAATAATACACGAGCCGGAATCGAGTTAAGTAAAAACATACCCGTAACTACATCAGGTGTTTCTTTTGCTTCCTCGGCTGTGATTTGGAAAGCTCGAGTCTTTGGAGTCGGCGTTGCAGCAGAACTTTTCCCTGTAGAACCTCCTGCGGATGATTGAGACTGATAACGTTGCCCGCTTCGACACTGGTACATGAAGTGTCCTTTCTTACCACATTTCGCACATCCTCGTCCCTGCTGTGGACATTCCTCACTGCTGTGACCGATCATGTTGCACGCAAAGCAAGTAACATCATCCGGATTACATAGTCCCATGTGTGATCTTCTGCATCTCTTGCAGAATCGTGGCTCGTTCGTGAGGGAGTAAACTTGTGCTTTCTGTTGTGAACTATGCTGATGGGATTGCTGATATTGTGACTGAGACTTATTTGGCTTAAAGAATCTGCCAAACCGCTGTTTCTTTGGAGGAGACGGATTCATCGGGTTAGTAGACGGAGCATAAAGCTGATCGCCGTACTCTAAGTAACCTCGCTCGATTTGTCTAGCCGCTTCTACCATTTCCAAGTAACTCTTGTATTTGATAGCGCTCATCGGATGTCTGTATCTTGGATTAAGTCCTACACGAAATCTATTCATCTTTCTTTCCTCGGTAGCTACTTGATAGGAAGAGTAGCCGCATAGTCTTGAGAATTCGTGCTCATATTCATCAACAGTCTTTGTCCCCTGAGTCAGCTGCATTAATTGGACTTCCATCTTATCTTGTTGGTCGATCGGACAATATTTTGCGTTGAACATATCAAGAAACTGCTCCCATTCTAAAGTCTGAATCACCTCCTCACCATAGATACTTCGCTGGGTTTTCCACCAGGCACGAGCAGCTCCCACAAATAGTGCAGACGCATAACTTACTTTCTTCGAGTCTAAACAATCAGAAATCCTGAAGATTTCTTCAGTGTGACTAATCCAATCCATCGCCTGAATCGGATTAACTGTACCCTCGAAGTTCAGGGCACCGCTGGCTTTAAAATCTTTAAACTTGCAGCCTTTTGGCTGAGCAGTTTGCGTTTCTGGGGTAGAGTTATCAGAATCAGATTCATTAGTCTGGACTTGCTTTTCTTTTCTCTTATTTTTCTTTTCTTCGCGTCTTTTAGCTTCGGCCTCATCTCTGGCCTGAAACTGTTCTTGCATTATTTTGTTCTGTTGTTCTGAGTGTTGGGCTAAGAGTTGTTGCATCATTTCAAACATTTGTTGTGGATTCATGTTGCTGGGAATATCACCTGATCCTGATCCTGACATCTTCTACTGAAAATTAAAATCAATTAACTATCAGTTTATAGACTTAGATCTATGTACCCTTTTTCCCATCCTAACAGTCTGTACATCCTATTTCAGTTCAAACCACCTAAATGATTGATACATATGTATTGCTTCAGTTTGAGATCAAGTATACTTACGTAATACTTGATTCACTCAAACTAGTGCTCTGATACCATCCTGTGAAGACCATCCCTTACGGGGCAGTCCTCAAAGTCTAGGTCCCAATTCATGCAACACGATATCAATCATACTAAGATAGGGTAATTAATTTGCGGAATAATAAAATTACATGTACATACAAGATTAGGATTAAGCTTACATATTTCAAAATAAAGTTATAAAAGGGTAACATCTAATCTAATCATAATATCATACATCACGTCAAGTCTACCCAGAACCACCACATTTGCTGTCTTCCAATCAGTACCAGAGAGTTTGTTGAGTAGTGGTCTAAGAAAGCTTCAAAACTTGGATCTTGAATGACCTAAGTACTAGGTCCTGCAGGTGATTTTCCTTTGACTTTTCCTGTAAAATATTAATGCAACATCTGTAAGCAAAGCTTAGTGAGTTTATACATTTTCAATATCAACATGCTTGTCAAGCGGAGTCATTAGTCTTAGCGTGATATGTCTTGGCTGCCGCTACAGCCCTCATGATTGAGATATAGTATCATAAGATCGGATGATGTTCAAGCCACACTCACGCTTAAATCGTGGGGATCAGCCACATACTGGGCTAGCTACCAGTAAGTCAATATGGCGGAACATCGGAGGTCATTACCAAGTTCATAAGAACTGGTGAAATAGCCGGGTCTAGAACAATAGACCATAAGGGCTAGTCAAGCTGAATCAATCTATCAAATGTGTGATCAATAATGGAAGCATATGTCTTAGAAGTCATGATAGCAATGAATCATAAAGCAAAGTCTGAAGCAATATTAAATGCAATATGAAAAGATAATCAAATAGCTATCATGATCCACTGGGCAACACCCATCCATGGTGTGCACAGGTCTCATTCCAGCTGATAAAGTGAATGTCAATAAATCTATCAGCAGCAATATATCTCAACCGGATCTATGCATGTTCAATCTGAATATCTATAACTCACAGGTCTGGGTCTTGGTCAAACAGATATAAGAATCTGCCACCTGAGTTATCTCAGGATTTTGTCAATCTGTAATCTGTCAATTCTTTTCAAATCAGAGACCCGCTTTCAAGTCTTTAAGTCTTTAAGTCTTTGTTCAGATAATAACTGAACCTGTTCAAATTCATTCATGATAATATCATCAATTTCATCATCTTTATCATCATCATTTTAGTCTTTAAATTCTTTGTGTAAATGTTCAGATATCGACTGAACCTGTCCAGAATTATTATTGTCAAATCATATCAATTTCATGTCTTTCTCTTTATTTTATCTGATTCTGATAACTGATAACTCTGTTAATCATTTGATTCATTTTCTTTAATTTTGTAAAAATATCAAAATAGGATATCCAATTTCGGATCATCCGGATTCGGAAAAATCCGGATCTGGCATCCGAATTCGGACCAATCTGAAATAGCCATTCGAATTCGGACCAATTAATCATCCGGATTCATATTCATCCGAAACGGGCATCCCAATTCGGACCAAGCACACATCCGGATTCGGATCATCATCCGAAGTAGAACTTTTATCCGAATTTATACCATCCGAACTCGGATCATCCGAGTTCGGACCAACACTTATCAAAATAATAATTTATTATCCGAAGTATGGGATCCGAAAATGGGTTTCATCCGAATTTAGGTGTCCGAAGTGGAACATCATCCGAATTCGGGTCTCATCCGAATTCGGATCCCTGGACTTAGAAATTTTTCCAGAAATGTTCTTGGTCTTCTTCATTTTGTTCATACGGATTTTTGTCAAATTTCACTAAAACTCATTTATATTGACATGCAATGTATTATAATGTTGTAATATCATTGTTTGATTGGTTTTATACTAATTTCCCTATTAATAACATCATTATTGGATCTAGATCATCCAAAATGTACTATTTTTGTCAAGAACATATTTTTACACAAAATTTCCGATTTCATCATTATTTGGATGATTTAAGTAACAAATTTTAAATCTGTTTCATTTATTAGTTTCAATTCATCATAATCTACTAAATTTATACACATGCAACAACAAATTTGGGCTTTAATTCTTGCATTTTCGGTTTTCATGAAACCGAACCAATATACTTAAAAACTTTGAATCTAAACGAAATATTACCTTAATATCTTGTAATTTGATGATGCTTTGATGATGTTGTGACCCTCTCTTGAATTAATTCTTCAATTGATTGCAATTCAATGAATTTCTTGATATTTTGTGAAGTGATAGTGAGTTAGAGAGAGATTAGAGAGAGAGAGTTATCAAAATTAATGATCTTAATTGATCATTTATTTGAGTATATATATTGATTTAATCATATTTGTTACTTAACCCACTAAACTTTTGTATTTTTACATATCTTATAATTTTAATCATCTTTTAATAATTCAAAATCATAAATATAATTTAATTAATATTTTCATTACTAAATTATATTACAAAATAATGATGTAATAACATTACATTATTAACTCAGATACTGAAAATAAAAGATAGGTTGTTACATTTTAACGTTTCATTTTGAGCAGATATGGTTTGATGTGATTCTAGTACTAAATTTAACCTATCGTTAGATGTAGCACACAATGCACATAAATCATGGAAAAGAGAAAAGTTTAGAGATACCTTGGCATGATCTGATTCTACGTTGGCCATCTTCGCGGCAAACTCCAGAACTATCTGATCAGCTGACTTTTCTTCCAACACCGGACTGCTTTCACTCTGACTGCTGTTCCTTGTGGTTTCCTCTGCCCCTTCACTTCCAGTCTCAGTCACTTCAGCCATAAAGGCTCTAGCATTCGATTCCGGATGTGTGCTCCAGTCATAAGTTCCATCAAGTTGTCTGTCTGATGTGACATTGGATAACAGACCAACTATATTCGCTTGACTGGTAGAACTACTCGGCAGATATCGCCCTTGTGATTGGTGCTGATACTGTCCCTGTTGATTCTGATACTGTCCCTGGTAGGTCTCAACTTTCGGTCTCTGACACTCTCTAGCGAAGTGTCCTAACCCTTGACAGTTGTAACATTTAACCTTGGACTTATCGAATCCAATCTTATTGTTACTCACATTCAGATTTCTTCTCGTCCTTTTGATGAACCTCTTAACTCTCTGAGTTACCATGGCCAGTTGCCATTGCAGATCCATCTCCTCCAGATCATCAGGGTCTACATAATCGTAATCCTCATCCCAAAGCTCAGGATCGTTTATTTTGCCCTGAAAGCAATTGTCGTACGCGGCCACGAATGAAGCCAACAGATTCAGATGGTCTTCAGCCGATTTTGCGCTCATAGGCATCTTTGAATATCCTTAAGATGTAGATGCCGGAGTAGCTTGATGCTGTTTTTCTTCTGGTCTAGCAAACCCTAAGAAAGCCCTACTTTGTGAGTCTTCTGTCTCAGCCGGTGACGACGTCTCTCCCGAGAAGAAAGCTGTAGCCGTCTTCAATTCAGCTGCCACTGAAGGTTTTGATTTCCCGAAGTACATTGCAGGATCTTGAACTTGGTCATAATTCGTTCTTTGATCAGCAACTCAAAATGATACGCCCTCAGCGTTCCTACAACATTCTCTAGAGTCAGAGTATAGTATTTGTCTTCATCATGCTTTATTAAGGCCACATGCATCTCCCATTTGGCCGGTAAAGCATCCAGAAGCTTGTTATTCTTCTCAGTTTCACTATACTCCACGGCGTGGTTGTCTAACTCAGTTAGCAGATGATAGAATCGTGTGATAGTCTCCTCCAGATTTTCATTCTTCAATGCTTTGAGGATAGCAAACTGCTGCTTGAGCATCTCCATTCGATTCTTTCTTACCCTCGGGTTACCCTAACACCGTTTTTCTAAGGCATCCCACGGTTCTTTTGATGTCTACTGATTACGAAAGGTGTGTAGTATTTCCTGAGGTAATGCCATCCGAATGACAGAGAATGCACGGTTTTCAGCCTCATAAACCTTCTTATCTTCATCTTTCATCTTTGAATATGATAAGACTCGTTGACGACCTTCAACCTCTGCAGTAGGTGGAATGTATCCCTCGTCGATACAGATCCACATGCGCATATCATTAAATCGTGCGAAGTCGGCAAACCGATCCTTCCACCAGTAATAATCTTCAAGTTTCATCAACTTTGGCAAAGAATTTGCTATTCCAACCTCGTGATCCATCTCCATAAACCTCTGCAGACTTGACATTGTTTCGAATATAGTTGAATTGAAACTTAATTAATTTAATTCAAAATTAATTTAAATTAATTCTTTCGAATTTGGGTAAATTCGAATTTAATTAAAGTTAAACATATTTGGGATTAAATTTGAATTACGTTATTAAATCCAGCTAAATTCGAAATTGATGACAAATTCGAAGGTTCACTAATCTCGAAGGTCCTCTTAAACTCGAAATCACTGATTCGACTTTAGTGTAAAGTCGAAGATCCAAGCAAATTCGAAATGGCCAATTTCGAATCAAACTTTAAACAATGTCGAAAGGAGAGTATAGGCAGTCAAAGTCGAAAATGAGCAAACCCCAATTTCCCCTTAATAAATTCGAGCGCCGCAAATTCGAAAAACTGCTAATACCTCGAGTTTTTCAAGTTTTTCAGATTAAATCAATATTTTACAAGTTAAAATATTGATTTTGATCAAAAACGTGAACTACAACAAAGTGTTTCCCGGAATCTAATTTGGTAAGCTCGAAAACCTCAAAAATACGTGATATTCACCGTCTAAAACGTCAAGAAACCTAGGATGTATCTTATGAACACGAAGAACACCCCTTGTCTCTGATACCACTTGTAAGGTTTTCACACTACAGATCTATCCTGACACGACACACACCAACGAGTGTGGAATCTTCGTTAGCGGCTTGACGGTAAGATCACTTCAAACGAAACACGGAGACTACCACGGCGTTGTACGAATGACTACGAACGAACCTACGCGATGATTCTCTCCGAAAACACACACTGTTTGCTGATAAACTCGAGATCGCCTTTTGCTAATCACTCACACGAATTCTGCAAAAGTCTCCTAATCATTCGAGTTAATCCCTAATTATAGAGACCCATTCGAGTTTGTCATGGGACAAACTCGAACCAGGCCCAAGGCCATTCGAATTTGTCCACATGACAAATTCGAATTTACCTTCTATGCTAAATTAGAATTTATCGTTAAATTCGAATTTCACATGTCAAACTTCTATTCAAACTTCTATTTGAATATATGTTTTAACTTATGTTTGAATTAATCTTTGGACTTTATGTTTGAACTTCTTGTAATACATTACATCAAGTTCAAACATACAATCAATAAATATCAAACACACAAAATCACATATATCAAACACTAGTTAATATTCAATACCTTGTAATATCACTTAGACAAAATGCTAACACAACTTAGACTGCTATCGTCACACAGGGTGTACCAACAGTAAGTGCTTAATGCCCGTGTGCTGGGGTGAGGTTGGGGAGCGTCTTATTAGTGGACCTTGAGATTCTGTAGGACACTAGCGACAAGGTCGCTATAATTCAGGAGCGGATTAGGACAACTCAGAGCCGGCAAAAGAGTTATGTTGATCGCCAGATGTCAGTTAGAGTTTCAGGTTGGAGACTCTGTGATGTTAAAGGTCTTGCCCTGGAAGGGGATTATTCGGTTTCGGAGGTGGGGTAAGCTTGTTCCGTGCTATATTGGGCAATTTGAGATTATCGAGAGGATCGGAGATCAGGCTTATCGCCTAAATTTACCTTCAAAGCTATCGGGAGTTCATAATGCGTTCCACGTCAGCCATCTTCGTAAGTGTTTGGCCCGTGATGATCAGCGAGTGCCTTTATCGGGGACGGAGGTCAATGATAGGCTCCAATATGCTGAGCAAACTGAGGCAGTGACGGACCGAAAGGTGAAGAAGCTACACAACAAAGAGGTGGTGTTAGTGTTAAAGCAGAGGAAACATCATAAGGGTACCACTGCCACCTGGGAGCCAGAGTCAGGGATGCTTAGCCATTATCCCCACCTATTTGCTTCGAGTTAGATTCTGAGGGACAAAATCTTCATAAGGAGGAAAGACTTGTAACATCTCAATTTTGGAAAAGGTACGTGGAATTATTTCATTTGAGTAAATTAATTAACTTGGGACCCGGCGATATAAATTGTGTTTTATGATTTCGGGATCAGAGATTGGGTGTCGGACCGAGTTATAACCAAAACGTATATAACGTTTACCTCCTTGCTTGTTGGTTTCATAATTCCCATTCCAAATTCAGGAGCAAAAGGTGTGTGTGTGTAACTTCAGATTCCAGCAACAAGAAGTCAAGGGTTAGCCTGCGGTTAAACTATTAATTCATCATCTTCTTTCTTCAAGTTGGCTCCAAAGTTGAAGGTGAATTTGAACTTCAAATTCGTGGGTCTTATATTGTTGGTTGTTACCTATTGATTGAATTGAGTTTAGTTATATGTATGAATAAATTCGAGACAATGTAATTGGGTGAAATCGAGTTGTTGTTGGGATTAGGGTTAATTCCCCTGGCTGTGATAAAAAAGAACATAACTACTCCTGTTCGTCCGTGAGCGCGGCCACGTTTCCCTGATCGCGGGCCGCGTTGTTCTTGGAATGATCCCGGGCCGCGTTTCCCTAAGCGCGATGAGTCGCTAGCTGTTCGGGTTGGGCGCGGGTCGTAATGTGAGCGCGGCCGGGATTGGTATAGCACGATCGCGATGGTGAGCACGGCCACGATCCGGCTGGGATTAGGATTAGGGTTTTGGGGTTTTGTGAGTCTTTTATTTGGGTATCTGGGCTTGCATGAGTTGTCTGGGAATCATATATAGAGTTGTTGGGCTGTGATTTTGATATTGAGTCATTGTGTTGTGATTCTAGGGTCTCGAGTTGATAGGGTTGAGGATGGGCAGGGAACCGAGACTTGAGTAGTGAGACTTCTGGATCAGGTTAGTTTGCATGTTTTTCTGAGATACTTGTACGTTTATTTATTTAATACTTGCATGATCTTATACTGAGTTTTTTACGAGATTGTTATGAGTTTTATTACGAGCTTTTATCGAGATATTATCATGCATGTATTATTGAGCTTTATTATGAAGTGTGTTTATTTATATGAGATTTGGGATACACGAGCTACCGAGTTACTAAACCGTACGACTGGGCAGGGGTCGGGTCGCTCCCGATTCCCTTATGAGCTCCTGACGACTGCTTTCTACGGTGTAGATATTTGGGTACGTGGATTCTTCCATATGGGTTGACTACCTGTTCTGAGCTATCTTGTGGGATCTCATATACCTTGTTTAGCAGAGAACGCTAAACACCTTTTTATTGAGTTTACTTACTTTTACCGAGTTTTATAATCATACACTAACACTTGCATTCTCACCAGCTTTAGCTGGCCCGTGTTTATATGTGTGTATCTCAGGTAACCAGAGATCTAGTAGGCCTGCTGGACCCAAGTAGGTTTACATCTGCTATACGGAGTTAGCTACCTTCTTTAGAGGTAGTTATATTTTTGGGGACTGTGTAAATACTTTGAATACTAAGTGATGTAACCAGGGATTTCTGTTAGTTATGTAAATTAAAGTTTTAAACTATCGAGGTTTTCCCCGTGTACATTGGGAATAACTAGGGATTATTATATTATATTCCTGTTGACATGTTATTTATGTGGCATTGGGGTTTATTTCAAGGGTGTTACAACAACGACAAATAATAATTATTATTAGAATAAAAAAATCAGTTTTTGCAACTAAAAATTCTTTGTAATATATAAAATACACATAAATATACGATTTATATACTTAAAATTAAACAAATTTAATAATATACTTAAAATTAAATGACATGTATACTTCAAATTAATAGAAACTGACTAATATAATAAGTTAAAAGTTAATAATGTTATTAAAATATAATGGAATAATAATAGAAAATTAATAATTAATAATCAAAAAAGTTTTCTAATTATCATCCAGGACCATATACATAATTAATTGCAAATTTGAGGGATCAAACTCAAAAGTGTAAAAATGTCATTTTAAAAAGTTTAACTGTTGACTAACGGTTGAGGGACCAAAAACGAAAGTAAACCGTTAAGTTAGGAACCATTTATGCAACTTTGAAAGTTGAGGAATAATTTTTATAATTTTAGCTAAACCACTGGGACCATTTCTGTATTTTACTCCAAATTTTATATCACATAAAGTTGGTATGGGTTTCATTATGTTTGTTTGCAATATTTGGTTTACAAAACGCAACGAAAGTTTTATAAACCTACGAATCATCACAATATCCATAGTTCAATTACAAAACCTGTTAAATAACTAATTATGGAAGAAAGCACTTCCAGAATTACCCAATTGGGATGCTATCTGAATCCACCAGCAATAACACAGTTAGAACAAATGCTAGTTTTCTCCTTTTGTGCAACTTTCGATTTCCAAATCCGAAGCTTCTTGTGACAGAGAAAAACCGAGAGAGACTCTGCTAAGATTGTAGTAAACATTGCTCAAATACCACCTTTTGATCTTGTTAAGACTTTGTGCAACTTTCGATTTCCAAAATAGAAGCTTCTTTTGACAGAGAAAAACCGAGAGAGGCTCTGCCAAGATTGTAGTAAACACTGCTCAAATACCACTTATTGATCTCGTTAAGACTTCACAAGTTTATAGTTCAATAGACTTTGGATTACAAAAAAGGATGGAGGCCGGGGGAAGGGGGAAGGGGAAATGAATGTAATCAATAAGAACAACTAACTCTTTAAAGATTAATTTGTTTATTATATGTGTAAAACAAACTATAAAGGTGTTGTGGAAGAAAAACAATTGAAAAACTACTCTAAACACTTTTTCTTGGAATAAAGATGGTGCAATGAAGTACTGCTCACTTATACTTAGATAATTTAGAGCATACGTTAAGTCAAATATAGCTCGCTGACAACGTCCTCGTTGATATGCTTGCTCGAAATGCCTTTATAATTCGTGCACCAAAAGTGGAGACATTTGATTTGAGTACTTGCTTATATGGGCAACCGTGCATTTAATGTCACTACAACATATATGTCATTTAGTGACTAAACCTTTTACACACTGAAATACATTTAGTCACTAAAAGTTTATAAAAAGCCTATTCTTTCTAATGTTTAAAGTACCTGAAAAAAAAAAAAGTTATATCAGATATGGAAATTACTTTACTTATATATCTATTTGTTAAATTTAAAACCCTGCGGCTTGAACATCCATCTTCACTCCACAATCACCTCTGTGCGCTCAACTTCTCATACGCCATCGCCATTGAACCTCTGATCGATTTCTTTGTCCACGGCTCCGGCTGCGATTGACCTCTCTCATCGCCTCTGATCGATTCGCCTCCGCCATCGTCTCTGATCGATTGGCTTTCTCTCTGTCTGCATATGGGTTTCACTCCTCCCCCACGATTCTAGCCCTAAGTTTGCGACAGGTTCAATTTCTTGCTTTATTGTTGTTTAGCATTCGATTGATGTCATTGATGTTTGTTGTGAACTCGTTTATTAGTTGAGGTTTGAACAATTGTGATACTTCAGTTAATTTCAAGTATGAGCAGCTTCTTCCAAGCCTCCAGGCTTGTTTTTAGTTGAGTTTTTATAATTATAAAAAACATCATTTAAATGTGATTTTAAATGAGCAATCATTTTGAGGGCTTGCCCATCAATCATCATATCGTTTACATTATAGTAATTTTTTAATTAATTAATAATTTCTATCTTAATCTCCTGCTAATCCTCAAGTAATTTGTGACATGTTGTCAAGTATTGAGAAAAACAGCTAGAGTCCAATATGTATTGACCATTTAACTTGTATTTTTATATTTTGTGTTTTTATATTTTGCATTAGCTTGTTCATGTATGAGTTTATTTTGAATTTTTAAGTTTATATAGACTTAATTTATGATATGATATCATAGGTATATATATAAGAGACTCAATTCTAACTTTGAAGCATTTTTAGGCTTGACTTATGACATAATGAAGTAGTTTTAATGACTTGAATAGGACATGGGTTCACAAATTGATTTGGTCTCACAAATTGTTTCGACAAATATGGCCTGATCGGATCATAAAAAGCATAATTAAGGCTTGTACTACGACTTTGAGCATATAAGAGCTTAAGGAGCATAATCAGGTGGAATAGAGCTTTATTTAGCAACATATTTGACTCTGGAATTGTCCAGGAGATCTTGTAGTAAATGACAGGGACATATATATTATGCATAAAAAAAACTTTGTGAGTAATAGATTATCATCAGAACAAATACTTTCTTGCACATTAAGACACAATACATTCATTCGATCTTGATTCTTTGACTCTCCTTCACACTTAGAACTGCTACAACATGATTACTTGATAGATTTAATATATTATTGTGACTTGTAAACTGACATGCATGTTGTTTCATTATGTGATTTGACAAGAATAGACTAAGGACATGCTTTAACCACTATAAGATGAATATTTTGATTTGGATTTTTGTAACAAATGAAGAGAATCTAATTGATGATCAAGTGCATTACTGCTGCCTCATTCTTTTGACCAATTTGACATCTCTTTTTCATATTAATTTGCATTTTGATACCTCAACAGTCAACATGATGGATGTGTTTTACAACTATAAGGTAATTACTACACTCACTCTCTACACACCGAAAACAAAAACTAATATTCAAAACCAAGAACCCAAAAAAAAAACCTCTGTTTGTTGGTTTCACATCATCTCGTTATCAAAAAAGTATTCAAATCCCTGAATAGAGATTTTGGCTTCTTTCTTAGACAAACACTTGAATTGCTTTCTTTAATTTTAAATCCTCGTTTTTTAAGCTTCGCAACGATTTATGTGCATCCTGAAGATGAATCTCGTCTTGCTGCTTTTGATCATCTTTTTGAAATTTTTACTTCACTATTGATCCTGTGTTTTTTAAGGGTTAAAGAAATTCAGCTAGTTTAATACCATCAATACTTGGTAATCTGACTTTGGGTTATTTGCAAAGCAACAAAAACAAAAAACAAATAAGGAGTTGATATTTTCCTTACAATAGATTAAGAAAGCAGAAATTAGAAATGTCTTAGGGATGGGTAGCATCTTTAGTTATTTTGTATGAAGTAATTGCATCTTTAATTATGATACAAAGTTTGTTGATTACCTTCTCTTAATGTTTTTTTTTTGTTTTTTAATAATATATTTTATTCTCTTAATATCATAGTAATAAGTGATGGAAATATCATGGATGTACCTTGCTTCAAGAGCTAGTTTACGATATGTAAACGGCGTCGAATCTTCTTTGGACTTTGCATTTGAGAAATCAAGTCATAATGGACGTATATTGTGTCCTTGCATAAATTGTCACAATAGATTTTTCTGTACGAGGACAGAAGTGTATGATCATCTCATATGTTCTGGTTTTGAGAAAAGATACACTAAATGGATATATCATGGGGAATGTTCTGAGGCATGATCATCCAGCACGATTCCGAAAAAGGAAAAAGAAAACTATTAGCATGACATGCATGGATTACTACATGATCTTTTTCCCACAACCACAATGGAAGGAACTAGTCTAGATGTCGATGAAAGTGAAGTTGATGCATATTCGAACAATCATCCAACCGTGCAAAATGATAAAAACAAGTTTAATGATTTGCTCAAAGACGTGGAACAGAATGTGTATCCGAATTCTAAGCACAACAAGCTGTGTTGTTTGGTACATTTATACCATTTAAATTACCTGAATGGTTGGAGTAACAAATCGTTTTCAATGTTGCTGGAGTTTCTACAAGATTTGTTGTCAGAGGGTAATTTGTTGCCTAAAACAACCCATGAGGTGAAAAAGTCATGAAAAATTTAGGACTAGGGTATGAAAAAAATCCATGATTGTGTTAATGGATGCATGTTGTTTTGGGGAGATAAGGAGAAAGAACAAATATGTTCCATTTGTGGTGCTTCTAGATGGAAATAATCTGTAAATAATTCAAAAGATACTAAAGAAGAAGCCAATGAGCATTTTACGATGGTTTCCTTTGAGACCCAGGCTTCAAAGATTGTTCATGTCTTCAAAGACATCACATCTTATGAAATGGCATCATTTGGAACGAGGAAACTATGGTAAACTACGACACCCAGCTGATGGATTGGCATGGAAAGACTCCGATGAGAAATATCCAGAATTTGCAAATGAACCTCGAAATGTTCATCCTTGCAAGTGACGGTTTCAATCCATCAGGACAATGAATGTATCCTATAGTATTTGGCCCGTTTTTGTCATTCCATATAACCTGCCTCCTTGGTATGTCATGAAACAACCAAACTTCATTCTTTCTTTAATCATTCCTGGTCCTAAAGGTCCAGGGAATAAAAAACATATTTACATGCAACCTTTAACCAAGGAATTACAAGAGTTATGGGATGTTGGCATTGAAACATTTGACGCCTCCATGAATGAGTAATTTCAGTTGAAGGCTGCAGTGCTTTCTACGATATCTGATGTTTCAGGCTATGCCAATCTTTCTGGGTAGAGCACCAAGGGAGAATATGCATGTCCCATTTGTGGTTTTGATAAAGTTTCAAAATGGCTTCAAAATGGAAGAAAATGGTGTTACATGGGTCATTGAAGATGGCTTGAAGGAGATCATTATTGGCGTAAAGACCGTAGATATTTTGATGGAAAAGAAGAACTAAAATATGCTCTCATTCCTCCTTCTTGGGATGTTGTTCTACATCAATTGGAAGGTGTCAATTTTCTTGTCCATAATGCTGAAAAAGGTCCTTGGAAAAAGAAAAGCATTTTGTTCATGCCAACTTATTGGAAAGATTTGTTGTTACGCCACAATCTTGATGTAATGCATATTGAAAAAAATGTGTGTGACAACATCATTTGGACTTTTTTTGGATAAGATGGGAAGTCCAAAGATAATTTGAAAGCTCGTCTAGACTTGCAATTGATGGGTATACAAGAGGAACTTCATCCAAAAACGCACCCTCGAAGCAATAATACATGCTTACCAAAAGCATGTTAAAGATGTGTTCTTGCAGACTCTTAAGTCAATTAAGGCTCCTGATGAGTATTCATCTAATATCTCTCGTTGTGTGCAATTATAAGAAAGGAAGCTTATGGGACTGAAAAGTTATGATTGTCACATGTTAATGCAAGAGTATTTACCTATCGCATTACGCAGAACTTTACCTAACCACATTAGCACAATTATAATTGAGCTATGTGATTTCTTCAGGCATATATGTCAAAAAAAATTAAGTGAAGACACTCTCCAGTATCTTGAATCTCGAGTTGCTGTAACATTATGCAAATTGGAAAAAGCCTTTCCTCCTTTTTTTTGCCGTCATGGTTCATTTGGTGATCCATCTAGTTAGAGAGGTATGAATCGACGGACCGGTTAAACTTCTTTTATTTCTTGGTTTTTTACTATTTATTTTTCATGTCCTATAAGCCGTTTACTTATTTATAATATTCAGGTTAGGGATCTTCAAACTCTAAAATCATATGTAAACAATAGAGCTCGTCCCGAAGGTTTAATAGCTGAAGGGTATTTGGCTCATGAAAGTTTTACCTTTTGCTCTCGGTATCTTGCTGGAGTGGAAACATTATTTACGAGACCAATAAGGAATGACGATGATGACAATCAAAATGAAATTGAGGAGCTTAACTTTCTTCGTCCTGGGCGAGTGTTGCGACAACATATTCATTCTCAGCCATCGTCTCGTAAAAGAAAGAGATTCCTTAAATGTCAGATTGATGATCAGTCCCTTAAACAAGCACATCGTTATGTGTTACTTAACATTAACTGAATCACTCCTTTTCGAGAGTACGTGCATTTTTCTGTTAATCATTTCATTTTTTCTTTATCGGGACATATCATTAATTTAATCTTTCTAATTTAAGGGAACATAAACTTGTCCTCAAAGGACAATATCGTTCACGTCGATTACCAGAACATGAACTTCAAAAGATCCATTCTTAAAATTTTAGTGAATGGGTTTGAAAACGGGCACTTTTTCTTAAACCAATGCTACTGATTTATCATAAAAAGTTTCTTATTACTAGTATTTAATAGGTCACACGCTTAGAAGATCAGATGGATCCAAGAGTCACAGAAGAAATTAAATGGCTTGCTCGTGGTCCAAATAATCTTGTGAAACGATATTCTGGTTATCTTGTCAAAGGTTATCGTTTTCACACAAAGGAACACGAAAAATTCTTAAATACCCAAAATAATGGAGTAGTTGTTAGTGTGGTGGATCCTCATAATGCTACAACTCGAGATGGAAGCACTACACAAGGTGTATTGAATTATTATGGTTCGTTGAAAGGTATCATTGAATTAAATTATTTTGGTAAAGTACGGGTAGTGTTGTTCAAGTGTGATTGGGTTGACGTTGATAAAGGCTGCAAAATATATGAATTTGGTGTCACACTTGTCAACTTCTCATATTTGGTTCACACTGGGGCAAATTTACTTGATGACCCACTTGTTTTGGCTTCACAAGTTGACAAGGTGTTCTATGCTCATGATCCAAAGTTAAAAGACTGGCTCGTTGTAAGACATGTAAAAGTTAAGGATGCGTTTAACATGCGATGTGATACTGATCAGAATAGTCTGAATTCAATTCCTTGCACATTTGACGTACCAAGCTTGCATAGGGTTGGTGTTGACGATGAAGTGGTTGATACACCAGTTATGGAAAGTCAAGAAGTAGAACAAGATGATGATAAACTAGAATAAGTTAGTGTATATCTTGGGCTTATACTTGTTTGACAAATTAGCTAAATTTTTTTTTCGTAAGGTATGTTTTATTTATTGTATATATTTATTTTCGTTGTTAATCCTATAGCTAAAATTTAGAAAAAATTTTACTAATGTATACAGGATGCGTAAAAGGTTGCGGACAATTTCTATCACTGAAGTACAACAACAAACTCAAATTTCTACGAGTGAAGTACAACAACCCGATCAAGTGCAACATCCCACTGAAGTTAATGGGTCTAGTGAAAAAAGACAATCAAGTGAGCAATCTTCTCAACAAGGTACTTACCTATCTATGACTCATATATGATCAACTTTTAGGCTTTCTCTTGGCTTAATCTTTTTGTGCACTCATATCACTCTACGATATATCATATTTACTTGATGTAGGTCCACCAAAAAAGGTTTGAGGTCCCACTTTGAAACAAGCTATATGGGATTTGGAGAGCGATGAACGAGTTGTTGGGACAACCCGTGGGGGATGGGGCAATTCACTTAACTCATTTTTTAAGAACATTAGTTAAGATGGCTCGACATGTTCCAATAAATTACGAAGATTGGAGGAAAATTCCCAAAAACAAAAAAGAAGATTTGTGGAGTATTGTGAAAATAAATTTTTAAAATGATTTATATTAGTTATAACATGTGTATTTAATTTCTTCCTTAAACTCCATTTGCAGGAAATGTTCTTTTTTGCTCCTGTTGAAACTAAGGAAACCAAAAAATGGGTTATGTCGGACATGGCCATAAAGTGGAAATCTTGGAAATACGAGTTGAAAAAGAGTCATTATGATCCAAGTTTAAGTGTAGAGGAGATTGTGGCTATCCAATCTAACTCTAGGGTTGACGAGTTACAATTCAACGATCTAGTTACTCATTGGTTTTCTGAGGAAAGTTAGGTAATTGGTCGTTGATTAAATTGTCAAAAATTTGTAAACATAAATGTAGTCGTCTGACATGTATAAATTTGTCCTTTATATCTAAATTGATATGTAAGAAGTGATATGAGAAAAAAGATTCATTTCAAGTTCAATGATCCACACGTAATGGGAACTAAATCGTTTGCTAGGCTTGTTCATGATGAGGTGATACATGTTAATTTACTTAATAATATTATGTTCTATGCTTTTTTATTTACTACTTTTATTACATTTCTTTAAATATTGAAGAGAGTAATTAATGATGGTGTTCGACCTACACGAGGAACAATTTATCGTATGACTCGTACACGTAGAGATGGAAGTGTAGTAAATGTTGCTGCTGCTGATATTGTGGTATAATCATTCTTATCATTTTAAAATTTAAGACGTATATTTGTTTCATATGATAATGATCGGATAACTTGTCAATGATATTTAGGAAAAGTTGAAAAATGTGATGGATGAATCAAGTACAGAGATGGGAGGGAACATAGATTGGAGAAATGATGATCTAGCAAAGGTCAAAGGCCAAGATAAAGGAGGTTGAATACGGTGCTTGGGGAAGGTTGTAATCACTAAGGATAAAGGTTCAAGTTTTTCACAAGATCCCCAAGTACCACAGCTAAAGGCTCGAGTTAATGAACTTGAAGGGAAAATCAAGGATATGCAAGAGGATATGGCTCGTATGATGGCAATGATGAAAACTGGACATGTATGAAATGAGAACTTTGATGGTCTAAACACGGAGGTAATCTCTTATAACAAAAATTTATTTATTGATGTTTAAAGGTATAATTATATAACATCTTTAGTTGTCTAAATGATTTAGGTTGTGAATGGATCATGCAGCATCTATACTCGTAATTGCGGTATATATGGAATTATGTTAATAGTGGTTAGTGTAGCTTATAATTTATTGTATCCAATATAATGTTTTAACACTACACTTTGATGAATTTTGTAATAGCATCAAGAAATAAAGGAAAGCTTAAGTGTGTGTTAAAGTGGAGTTTTTGTGAAGGCATCATCGAGAAAACATAGTCGTTACTCATTACAGATAACACATTAAACTATACATAGAAACATGAAACCATGAACCATTATAAGCACAGATGCATGGTACCATTATATGATATTAATATGTTGTTATATTCATTAGTAACTATTCATAGCATTTCTAGTTTATTGTTAATGATCATTGCTCTTACATTACTAGTTTGGGCATCAGTTTGAGTATGGTGTGACGCCTTAGCTATAGATTATAGCTTTTGCTTGTTTCAAACTGTTAGAACTATGTTAGAACTATAAATGATTTTGTTCTATATAGTCGACCACCAGTGACTTGGGTAATTCGAAGCACACTTGACACCACCCCATGATTTAGAAACCTCTGGTATTTTGAGTTTCTGGTTTGGGCTTCCGTTATGGTTTACTCTGATTTGAGATTCTTAGAGAACAAAGAGTCCATGTAAAAAGTTAAACCTTTTTGCTGTGGTTGATGATATCCACAAGCATGTAAAAAGGGGTCCATGCTTGAGTCATTTTCCTGTTGCACAATAATTTTCTTTCATTTCTGGATATTTTTTTATTCTTTTTTAGCGTGAACTCATATTAGTTAATCCTTTTTATTACATAAGATTTGAGTGGGTGTATTTAGAAAGGCATCTATCATTTAGGAACCAGAGTGGCATAACCAACTTGTGCCACTTTTATAGCTAATCTTGAGTGTTTCCTTTCTTAAGGTTATTTACTTAAGGTTCGAGAGTTTTAATGTACATGTTCCCTGAAAGCTGGGAGCAGGACAATTCCCTGAAAACTGGATCAGGAAAGTTCCCTGAAAACTGGCCTTGTGAGAAGTCAAATACTGGGTTCTGTGAGAAAAAACAAATTCAGTATGTCGCATTGATTTACATAAATTGCAGTTTAATCAAGATGGTCATGCTTCTCAGCGATGATTAACTACTACAACACAGTTTCATTTATCATAGTCTATTTGGTATTAAATCTGAACTTAAAAGAAGTAGGCTGCAATGTTATTTCTCATAGAACATTAAGGAAGAACAAGAAAACATCTTCACCATTCATATCAGAAATTTGGTGAATTCTAATGTCTCCAGCTTCTGTTCAACATTATAAATTCAATTTCAACTTTAATATTTAAAGTAATGAGCATTAATGCAAAATAGGCCACGAAACTGATTTATAGATAAGTGCACTAATGATTAATGCTGATTGTGTTTTTTATGGGCATGTGAAAGTTCTTTTGAGATTGCTGCGGTGCCAGAGAACTAAACTTCCGCACGACTAATGACTAATGCTGATTGTGTTTTTTTCCTTTTGAAATGGTCAAGAAACTCATATACACACCCATCTCTCAAAGAGATCTGAATTCACAAACTTAGGATTATAGAGATACTGATAGTGTTATGTCAAAGCCTAGTCGCTAGCAGTGTTGATGATTCTATAAAAAAGGGAATTACCTTGTGCAACAGATGATGAGGTCAAAATGATCAGTTGTTTCAAATTGTTCCAATAATGTTTAGAAGCCAATATGCTAAAACTCTAAATGATTTTGTTCAAAAATTATTGTGATTATGAATTTTTTATGCTTATTTTTAACAAACTTTTTCTTGTTTCAGGTTGATGAGGATACGAATTTTTTCAAGAAAATTGCAAGGAGTTAACATCAAAAATGATTGACCATCGGGGATTTTCATTAGCTACTTTCTCGTTTTATAGTTAGAAGTTTTGTAATAATGTGTTACAAATATTAAACTTTCATGTTACTTTTCATTAAATCAAATATGATTTAAGTATTAAAATTACTTTTTTGTATACATTATGTAATTTATAATTGCTTTTAGTATATGCAATATAATTTAATAAATAAAATATAATATTAATTATAAGTTAGTCTCTAGTGACTGAAAGTTTTAGTCACAAAAAGTCCTTTTTGACCAATTGAGCCTGAAACATTCGGTAAGTAAAACAACCATTACTGACTAAAATACTAGTGTAAGTAAAAGAGGGTGAATTTACAAAATTTGTAAAGCACCTTATACCTACTAAAAACATTAGTCACTAAAGGTAATGACCTTTACTAACTGAAAATATGTGTCATCAAATACTTTTAGTGATGGCGTCCTTAGTGACTAATATATTTTTAGAAGGAAAACCCTAAGTGCATTTAGTGACTAAAATTAGACTTTTACTGACACTTTTTTTTAGTTACTAAAAGGCTTATTCTTGTAGTGTGTTCTCATTAATGAATGTGATCTTGTCACGTATTTAATTGGTTGATCATGAGACATTAAATGACGAGATGATTACTTGTTTTTAAAATAGCAAACATAGTACAAAAGCATCTAAATAAGAGTAAATTACATAAATGGTCCCCGTGATTTGCTCAAAATTACGTATTTCATCCTTCACCTATATTTATTACATAAGTGATCCCTACTTTTACTGATTACTTTCATTATCGATCCTTGTGGTTGGCTTCAATCATTACACTAGTAATTTCAGTCTAGCATACAGAGACGGAGAGCTTCTCTCGCTGTACCATGGTTGTGGAGGTACACTGTGGTGACATTATACTAGTGGTTTATCGACGGTACCCACTTCAAAGATCGATGATCATGGACTTTTTTTGGATGATGTTGGTGTGCAGTGAGGCTAAGACAACGTCATAAAGGTGGTGATGGAGCCAATCGTAGCTGGTAGGGCATCGATGGTGGCTTGAATAAATCATAGGGTTGGCAGAATTTATTTTTGGATTTGATTGAAGTGCATTGTTATTGTATTTTTACGATTATGTAATTCATTAACAATCTAAACTAGTGATATACCTGTACGTTACTCGAGATGTTTATTTTAGAATAATTTTTTCATTTAGCAATCATTCATCATACATTATTTCTTAATAAAAATATATCGTTTGAGATGAATAAAATATCATTTCACCATAAATACTATTACATGTATTTATATTTGAGGTGTACAAGCACTTGTTATAGAATCTGTGTGCTGCTTGGGAGACTAGTAGATAATTCAAAAAGTGTTGATTTAAAAGAAATTTATGAAAAAAAATTCATTATTTGTAACACCCTCTAATCCCAGCTAAAAGCCACGTCATTTACAATACACATGTGGCATTAACGCAATCACAATCCATCACACATGTCAAGGGTTTACACAAACACTGATTAATTAAAACATTTTACGCACATTAACCATAATATCCAAAAGTCAACCCGACATACAAGACCCGACCCGGACCCAAATATTCACATACAACCCAGTATCATTTGTCCCAAAGTTTCTAGCAAAGTAATCACATACAGATAACAAAAGCAGAATCTCCCGATCGCAGCAAGTCAAGCTCCTATCGTCGCTCAGGAGATGGCGGTCCTATCTTCGGTCCCTCTGATACACACATCAGACTCGAATACGTAAGCTTCGCAGCTCGTGAGTACACAAGGGTTAGACACTGCACAGTACACATAATCACATATCGCATGTCACATGGCAACCCTACACTACACGGCATAACACATGCCAGCGAGTCTCTACTCAGAGACCCTAGAGATCCAATACAGAAAGAGATACTCATCTCAATTGGGGATCCCTCCCCCCCTGGAGCCAAACCACGCCCGTGGAAGCTAACAGGAATAACGGCCGCATATATATATATGGGAACCCTTCACAGGGTCAAACAGAGCTACACAGCTCCCACGATACTCATCGCAATATATAGTAATGGATCTCAAATATAACATATAGTAAGAAAGAAAGATCATACCTGAGGGGCAACTCGCAGTGCCCAAACAATTCATATAATCACATATGAAATATTAACACAAAAGACTCGAAAGACAACGACTAGTCTTTGGAAAAAGTCTCGCGTACTCACCTGGATCACCCTGCACAATTTCCCTAACTGTCTGATCCGAACCCGGCCCGTAACAATCTCTGGGAATCCCTGTACACAAATTAATTCTCCCAGATTAATCTCGATTATCCCATAACTGTTAATATACCCAAATGAACCCACAAAACAACCCAACGGACCCCCAAAGCCCAAACCGACCCAAGCCCGCAGAAGCCCGATCGAGGCCGCACTGGCCCGATCGCGGCCCGCGCTCGAGGAAGAACATCGCGGCCGCGCTAGGCGCGTCGCGACCGCGCTCACGACGAACAGCAGTCCCCTGTTTCTGTTTCAATTCTATCCAGGGGTTATTTCACCCCCACAGCTCGATTCCAGCAGCTAGAACTCACCAAAACTAATACCAAAACACTTCTAACACATATATACACCAATTCCCATCATATCACATGATTAACATACAAAAAATCAGATTCAATTCTAGAGGTTTACTCACCTTGAACTCAAGAACACCTCAAAAGGCTCCCAATCTGATTTGCAGCAATTGAAGTATGGATTTGGCTCCAATTCAATCTCCAACAGCAAGGGTTACACACACACACACTTATCTCTGAGAATTGCATAAAAGAGAAGATAAGAACGCACGTCACACACATATATTACATAAACGGATCCCGTTATATCGCGGGTTCGACACCGATACCCGATCCCAATATCAAAAATCCACTATTTATATCATTAAATCCCATTTAATCTCGTGAATCCATAATTATAATTTATCCACTAAAATTATATCCCGAATCCACGTAATCCCCCATCCCGACACGTATAATCCACTATACGGGACGCAATTGGACCAACGCAATACTCAATAAAATAATTGGTCAATAGGATAATTACACGTACCTGCTCGGGAGTCGGGGTGTTACAAATCCTCCCCCCTTACAAAGATTCCGTCCCGGAATCTAACTCTGACTCTGGAACAGAAAAGGATAGCGACTCCGCATCTCAGATTCGGGTTCCCAAGTTGCGCTGGTACCCTTATGATGTCTCCATTGAATGAGTACCAATGATATCTCTTTATTGCGCAATTTCTTTACCTTCCGATCAGTAATCATCTCTGGCTGCTCAGCATATCTCAACTGATCATCCACGGATATCTCTGATAAAGGCACATACTGATCCTCCTTAGCTAGACACTTTCTCAGATGGCTCACATGGAATGTATCATGAACACCGGCTAACTCTGGCGGCAATCTCAACCGGTAGGCCTGATCTCTGACCCTGGCAATTATCTCAAACGGCCCTATATACCTCGGACTCAACTTGCCCCGGTGCCTGAAACGAATAACACCCTTCCATGGAGACACTTTCAACAACACCTGATCCCCAACACTGAATTCGAGCTCTGAAGTACGGCGGTCAGCATAGCACTTCTGACGGCTCTGTGCAACTCGCATATGCTCCCGGATCACAGCTACTTTATCACTCGTCTCCTGAAGTAGCTCGGGCCCACTGATCGGTCGCTCACCGACCTCACCCCAACACACGGGGGTTAGACACTTACGGCCATATAATGCTTCGAACGGTGCCATCTTAATCGAGGCATGGTAGCTATTATTATAAGCAAACTCTACTAATGGGAGATGCACATCCCAGCTACCTCTGAAGTCTATGGCACATGCTCTCAACATGTCCTCAAGTGTCTGGTTGGTGCGCTCGGTCTGCCCATCTGTCTGAGGCCTGTAAGCTGTGCTCAGCTGAACCCGGGTACCCAGCTCTCTCTGGAAACTCTGCCAGAACCGTGAGGTGAATCGAGTATCGCGATCAGAAGTAATCGACTTCAGAATCCCATGTCGCGACACCACCTCATTAATATACAGCCGCGCTAGCTGGTCCATCGTGATCGTACCCCGAACCGCAAGAAAGTGCGCACTCTTAGTCAACCGGTCTACTATAACCCAAATCATATCGTTCCCACGCACAGTACGAGGAAGTCTGACGATGAAATCCATCGTGATGTGGTACCACTTCCACTCGGGAATCTCCAGTGGTTGTAGACGGCCGTGCGGCTTCTGATGCTCACTTTTGACCCGCAAACATGTCATACACTGTTCAACATAACGGCCCACGTCCCTTTTCATGCCCGGCCACCAGTAGAACTCTCGGAGATCTCGGTACATCTTGGTGCTCCCAGGATGAATAGACAACCTCGACTTATGTGACTCATCAAGAATCAACTGTCGCAAGTTCCCAACTCTGGGAACCCAAACTCTGCCTCTCAGCGTATATATCCCTCGGTCATCCCTGACCAACAACTCTGTCTGCCCAACTAACCTTTCCCTCTTCACATTCTGCTCCCGCAGACCCTCTATCTGTGCCAATCTCAGACTGTCAATCAGGGTAGAGGTGATCTCGAGTCTCACAGCTCGGGAGGTAATCGTCTGAACGCACGCCTTACGACTCAAGGCGTCAGCAACTACGTTCGCTTTTCCAGGATGATACTGTATCTCACAGTCATAATCTTTCAGAAGCTCTAAACTGCGTCTCTGTCGCATGTTCAACTCCTTCTGACTGAAAAGATACTGAAGGCTCTTGTGATCCGTATAAACCACAAACTGGGACCCATATAGATAATGTCGCCATATCTTTAGCGCAAAGACTATGGCATCCAACTCAAGATCATGGACAGTATGATTCTCCTCATATGTCTTCAGCTGTCTCGAAGCGTAGGCAATCACCTTGCCCCGCTGCATCAACACACAACCCAGCCCTGTCCCTGATGCATCACAGTACACAGCGAAATCATCCGTACCCTCGGGCAAGGCTAACACCGGCGCCTGGCACAATCGAGCTCTCAACTCAGCAAAGGCAGTCTCCTGCTCGTCATTCCACTCGAATGGTACGCCCTGCCGTGTCAATCTCGTCAACGGCATGGCTATCCGCGAAAAATTCTGAATGAACCGTCTGTAGTAGCCTGCTAATCCCAGGAAACTACGAATCTCTGGCACGGTCTTAGGCTGCTCCCAACTCATCACAGCCTCGATCTTCGCGGGATCCACTTTGATGCCCTCGCTGCTCACAACATGGCCCAAGAACTGCACTTCTCGGAGCCAAAACTCGCACTTCGAAGATTTCGCATAAAGTCTCTCTTTCTGCAGCACGCTTAGGACCTCCCTCAAGTGCTGCTCATGCTCCTCAGCGCTCCTCGAATAGATCAATATGTCGTCTATGAACACGATCACAAATCGATCCAACATGGCTCTACACACCCTATTCATCAAATCCATGAAGGCTGCGGGTGCGTTAGTCAGTCCGAATGGCATGACTAGAAACTCATAGTGTCCATAGCGCGTCCTGAAGGCTGTCTTGGGCACATCCTCTTCCCTGACCTTCAGCTGATGATATCCAGATCGCAAATCAATCTTCGAGAAGAAGCTAGATCCCTGTAGCTGATCGAATAAATCGTCGATTCGCGGAAGTGGATATCTATTCTTCACTGTCACTTTATTTAACTCCCGATAATCGATACACATTCGCATGGTACCGTCTTTCTTCTTCACAAACAACACCGGTGCTCCCCACGGTGATGAGCTCGGACGGATAAATCCCCTATCCAGCAACTCCTGCAGCTGAGTCATCATCTCTCGCATCTCAGTGGGTGCCAGCCTGTAAGGCGTCTTCGCAATCGGCACCGCTCCAGGGATAAGGTCGATCCGGAACTCTACCTGGCGATCTGGCGGTAGCCCAGGTAGCTCATCTGGGAATACCTCAGGGTAGTCTCGCACTACAGGTACATCCCCTACCTTCGTCTTCTCCTTCTGGACGTCAATCACATAAGCCAAGAAGGTTTCGCAACCCTTGGTCACGTATCTCTGAGCTCTAATCATCGAGATAATCCCAATCTCCCCCTTTCGTCTCTCCCCGTAAACTGTCACGGTCTCGGTCTCAGAAATCGGTATCCTGATCATCTTCTTAGCACAAAGAATATCTGCCTGACGGGCTGTCATCCAGTCCATACCGACGATCACATCGAAACTGCTGATCTCGATAGGCAGTAAATCGATCAGGAATCGGTGAGTATCGATCTCGAGTACACACTCTCGATAAATACGGCTCACTAAAGCGGTACTGCCGTCTACCCTCTCGACAATCAATGGCACAGATAATACAGTAGGAACAACAGTAAAATAAGCACAGAAGGACACTGACACATAAGAGCGATCGGCTCCAGAATCAAATAAGACTCGCGCACGCAAGCCATTCAGAATATACGTACCCGTAACGACATCTGGAGCATCTCTGGCCTCCTCAGCTGTGGCCTGGAACACCCGGCCTCTGGCTCTCGGAGCTGCATCCCTGCGGGAGGTGGAAGAAGAAGGCTCGACTCTAGCACCGCTCGTGCTCGCTCCCGGTACTGCTGGTGCTGACTCTGGGCAGTCTCTCATGCGATGGCCCGGCTTCCCACATCGGAAGCATAATGCCTCTGGGGCTGTGCAGGCGGTAGCTGTGTGGCCGAACTGGCCACATCTAAAACACCGAAACTGATCACTGGCACACGGTCCGGCATGCCTGCGGTGGCATCTCGGACAATCTCGCTCTCCGGATAAACTGTCAGCTCTACTCCCCGATGCCCGGGACCCCTGCCCAACACTGCTCTGACTGGCCGCATGACTGCCTCTCTGACCCTGTCCCCGGGATCTCTCATCCCGACCTCTATCTCTGCCTCTGTCCCTGCCTCGGTCCCTACGCGGACCTGAACTCTGCTCCTGATGACGGCCCTGCTCAGGCTGCTGATCCCTCGGCTCGCGCCAGTAACTGGACTGCTCAGTGGCTCCCGTACGCTGTCTCTGAGTAGGCGGCTGCTCTCGCTGCCTCTCGATCTCTCTCTCTCTCATGAGAGCTAATTCTAGCGCCCTAGCAAAAGATGACGTCTCTTGTAGTCCCACAAACTCCCTGATATCTGGTCTCAGGCCGTCAACAAAGGCATCGGCCTTGCGCCTCTCTGTATTCACATGCTGCGGCGCGAACTGGGAGTACTCATTGAAGCGATCCACATACTGCTGCACGGACAGATCCCTCTGCTGTAAGTGGAGGAAACGGCGCTCCATCTCTCTCTGCTCATCACGGGGCGCATACTGAATCTCAAACATGTCCTTAAACTGAGCCCAGGACATCGCATATGCACGAGAATCAGACATGGAAGACTCAATAGATCCCCACCACTGTGAGGCTCCACCCCTCAACTGATACGTGGCATACCCTACCATGTCTTTCGGGTCCACACGAGCAACCCGAAATGCAGACTCAATCTCGCGCTCCCACGCGAGTGCCATCCCTGGCTCACCCCCGCCTCTGAACTCTGGAGGATTCCCAGTCATGAAATCCTTAAATGAACCCCCCCGCTGAAATGTAGAGGAAGATGCACCTACACCCGTGCCCGTATCCTGACCACCCCCAGAACGTGGCCCCGTATCATGCCTCTGCTCTCTCTCCAGCTCTCTCTGCTGTCTATAGAACTCTGTAAGAACCCCAAACAACTCTGACTTGCGGATATACTCATCATCACCCGGCGGCTTACCCGCGCCAGAACCCTCTCCCTGGTCTGCCATACTGATCTGCACAAAACAAGGCAATTAAGCACAAAAGGTAAGTCTCCCAGCGTTATACACTAAGCCAGGATAGTTAAATCCTCTAGTATCCGTCACCGGAATACTCCCAAGAATCTGAACACGGTCTAAGCTCAAGCATCCACTGATACTCAATACTAAAACCACAAGCTCTGATACCATACATGTAACACCCTCTAATCCCAGCTAAAAGCCACGTCATTTACAATACACATGTGGCATTAACGCAATCACAATCCATCACACATGTCAAGGGTTTACACAAACACTGATTAATTAAAACATTTTACGCACATTAACCATAATATCCAAAAGTCAACCCGACATACAAGACCCGACCCGGACCCAAATATTCACATACAACCCAGTATCATTTGTCCCAAAGTTTCTAGCAAAGTAATCACATACAGATAACAAAAGCAGAATCTCCCGATCGCAGCAAGTCAAGCTCCTATCGTCGCTCAGGAGCTGGCGGTCCTATCTTCGGTCCCCCTGATACACACATCAGACTCGAATACGTAAGCTTCGCAGCTCGTGAGTACACAAGGGTTAGACACTGCATAGTACACATAATCACATATCGCATGTCACATGGCAACCCTACACTACACGGCATAACACATGCCAGCGAGTCTCTACTCAGAGACCCTAGAGATCCAATACAGAAAGAGATACTCATCTCAATTGGGGATCCCTCCCCCCCCCCCCTGGAGCCAAACCACGCCCGTGGAAGCTAACAGGAATAACGGCCGCATATATATATATGGGAACCCTTCACAGGGTCAAACAGAGCTACACAGCTCCCACGATACTCATCGCAATATATAGTAATGGATCTCAAATATAACACATAGTAAGAAAGAAAGATCATACCTGAGGGGCAACTCGCAGTGCCCAAACAATTCATATAATCACATATGAAATATTAACACAAAAGACTCGAAAGACAACGACTAGTCTTTGGAAAAAGTCTCGCGTACTCACCTGGATCACCCTGCACAATTTCCCTAACTGTCTGATCCGAACCCGGCCCGTAACAATCTCTGGGAATCCCTGTACACAAATTAATTCTCCCAGATTAATCTCGATTATCCCATAACTGTTAATATACACAAATGAACCCACAAAACAACCCAACGGACCCCCAAAGCCCAAACCGACCCAAGCCTGCAGAAGCCCGATCGCGGCCGCACTGGCCCGATCGCGGCCCGCGCTCGAGGAAGAACATCGCGGCCGCGCTAGGCGCGTCGCGACCGCGCTCACGACGAACAGCAGTCCCCTGTTTCTGTTTCAATTCTGTCCAGGGGTTATTTCACCCCCACAGCTCGATTCCAGCAGCTAGAACTCACCAAAACTAATACCAAAACACTTCTAACACATATATACACCAATTCCCATCATATCACATGATTAACATACAAAAAATCAGATTCAATTCTAGAGGTTTACTCACCTTGAACTCAAGAACACCTCAAAAGGCTCCCAATCTGATTTGCAGCAATTGAAGTATGGATTTGGCTCCAATTCAATCTCCAACAGCAAGGGTTACACACACACACACTTATCTCTGAGAATTGCATAAAAGAGAAGATAAGAACGCACGTCACACACATATATTACATAAACGGATCCCGTTATATCGCGGGTTCGACACCGATACCCGATCCCAATATCAAAAATCCACTATTTATATCATTAAATCCCATTTAATCTCGTGAATCCATAATTATAATTTACCCACTAAAATTATATCCCGAATCCACGTAATCCCCCGTCCCGACACGTATAATCCACTATACGGGACGCAATTGGACCAACGCAATACTCAATAAAATAATTGGTCAATAGGATAATTACACGTACCTGCTCGGGAGTCGGGGTGTTACATTATTCTACACGATAAATTTAAAATACATCGATTCACTTGTATAAGACACAAGTACCTACGTGCATACTATTAAGTACAATATATATGTGAGACACGTATTTTTATAAAAATAATTTTCTAAGCTAATATATTATAGATATGAATTCAAGTAAATGAATTCATCATTAAGAACTTAATAAGTCTTAATAAAAATCATATTGAAGATATGTAATTATCCAGTCATATTTCTCTAACTGTAAACCCACTATAATCGTTGTGTTATCAGATTTTTTTATCATTATATTTATTATTAGCGTAAATCTTTATTTTTCATATGGCAGAGTAAAAAATAATAAAAATTTTAGTTACGTATTCATTCTATATATGTATTTAAAAAATAACATAAAAAAAAATAACTTTTAATTCTAAACAAATAGTGTCACCTACATCAATTATTTAAATTCTGCTTTTATCTAAACGAGTGATCAATCACTCGCGCGTTGCTGCGGGATTTAAAATATTAATTACAAAAATAAATATAATAAACATAAGAAATAAATTGAACTAACGAAACACAACTGAACCAGGATTGAAGAGTGAAATTGGAATGCTGATATACATTCAAGAAAGCAAGACATATAGCACTATTAGTTGGTTCCTATCATTAGTTTTCTAGATTTTGCAATGCTAAAATTACAAACGATGCCTTATTTAATCGGATCGAAATCAGAATTATTTAATAATTCATAACCATAATTTGAAAATATGACATTGATTAGGTTTAATCGTCATTTTAATTTATTGGTTTTACGATCAAATCAAATAAATTTATAATGGTAATGTCTCTAATACATCGATTAGAGTTTGTTAACGTTATATAATAATAATGTTCAATGTTATACATGATCATATTTAATAAAAATATCTAAATATTAAATAGTTACATTTTAATTATAAAACAATTTCTTTAGAAAATTTTGTATTGTACCTTTGAATAACAAAGTCTTTTTCATACAATTAAACATAACATAATAGTTTCAAAAGACAACTTCAAACATAAGTACAATTAACATCATAATTTTTAGGTGTGTAAGAAAATGTTGTAATAATAAATGTTGAAAGAGGATTAAACAAAAATTTATTAAAAAATAAGGGGACTAAATAAAAGATAACACTAAGATAAGGGTGTGTTATAAAAATTTTAAATTTAAAAACAAAAAAAAAAAGAGAAAAACGCATGGCATAATGCAATTGTCTTACAAGATATGATAAATGTATGTGTGTGTGTGTATATATATATATATATATATATATATATATATATATATATATATATATATATATGTAATGTCAAATTTTAAAATTTTTGTACATAATAAGTCATTAGTTTCATATTTATTTACTCACTCATAACATTTAATATATAATGTTTTGTAGAAAACCAAATGCGTAACGATATTCGATGTTTTTTTTATCTATATTCGAATATAAATGTTATGTAGTACCCTCTCATTTCACATAAAATTCATGTCATAATAATATCATAAGTGACAATATCGCATATTATCCACTATATACATGTTAGGGGATAACACAAATCTCTGTAATTTAAAACATCAATACAATCATGTCTACGGCAAATTCACTAGTTTAGTACACATAATTAGACTCAAGTCAAACTGGCATATAACAACTGACTATGGATATACATACTGAGTAAATACAACAGTTAAAAAAATCCCAGAAGATATTATCAATATACAGTGACTGACGTTATCCACATAGAACATCTAATATAATAATCCATGCTGCATCTCGAATCCCTATATTTGCGGCTGCGACTGCTGTTCCCTTTTCTAACTGCCTGAACGTGTTTGACTCGAAAACATAAGTTGGGAAGCTCGTGAGTACGCGATGGTTAGACTCGGTAGAATAAACACATGATACAAACACATAGAACATAATATACGAATCACATCTCTATCTTAATCCCTGGTAATAACACACACATCTCAGATATGACTATAATGGAGCATGAGATCCAGAATACTGTATTACGCAATCCCTGTGGGGACACTTTCCCGACCAACAGACAACACACGACAGTGGTTAGCTAATCACTGTAGCACAGGAGGGACCTAGCTAATAAATCCTGCCGTATATATACACTTGAATGACTGGTTAGAGACAGTCAACTCGCGCGATCACTCATCGCGAGGAATAGTTCGTATGGAACTCATCACAGACACCGTAGAATGGATCTCATCTCATGCACATGAACTATAAATAATAAGTATAGAATCATACTTGAGGTTCCCATCCCTGTATGATGCTCAACGCATATAATAATAACAATACCTACACAGCTAAGACTCATAAAAGAATCTCGCGGTTGGAAAAGAACTCGAGTACTCACCTGTTTGTCTGGCCACTCACTGAACCCTCTAGTCACAATGTCGGCCTGACTCACTATTTGTTCGTCTCTGTACATACACACGAATCCTAGAATATGAATACAACCCAATAGATACACATAACAGAGTCATATACTAATCCCATAACTGAATTGGACCCCAAAAGTAACCCCAAATGGGGTCCAAAGAAGAAAACCCAATACTGGCCCAACAAAATCTGATCGTTGCCCACACTCGACCTATTGCGGCCGCGCTTGGGATCGTGGTCGTGCTCAGGCCATCGCGGCCCGCATTCCATGATCTATTCCGTGCTCGACCACGCATCACCACAGGACCAATCGCGACCGCGCTTAGGGGATCGCGACCATGATCCTGGACGAGCACATCTTCCCATATTCATTTTTATGGCTAACCAGGGGCAAAACCAACCCCAAAACTCGATTTACAGCTATAATAACTCATTTAAATGATTATACAAATCTAGCCTAAAGGCTCAGTAGCCAATCTTCATAATTTCACAAATCACAACATGGCTCAAGAACACACACAAGAAGGTGATGAGGAGAATTTCCAGCAACCAATTCGAATTCTTGTAACTTTCTTGATATTCCAGCAACAATCAACTCCACACACACGTACACTTCTTGATGCTAAGGATGGAAAAGAGAAAAGAGTTCAAAGGGAAGCCATATATATAGTCTTTCTATTTTTTAGAAGACCCAAACCCAATAATCCGAACCCGATATCATATTTTCACTTTTAATATCAATTAAACCTGTTTAATCCCGTGATCTCATAATTATACTTATTCTGCTAAAATTATAACCCAGTGCCACGTATATCGCAATCCCGATACGTATAAATCCACTAATCAAAATATTATTGGACCAATGCAATATTATTAAATTAATAATCCAATAAAATATATACGCGTACCAGGTTTGAAAACGGGATTTTACGAATCCTCTCCTCTTAAAGAGATTCTGTCCCGGAATCTAACTTGAACTCTGGAATAGTTAGCGGTATCTACTTCTCATTTTTGACTCAGGCTCCCAGGTGGCGCTATTACCCTTATGATGTTTCCACTGAACGAGTACTAACGTGATCTTGTTGTACCTCAACTTCTTCACCTTACGATCTGTAATGACTTCAGGCTGCTTGGCGTACATCAGCTGATCATCAACTATATTCTCCGACGACGACACATACTGATCTTCTTTGGCTACACACTTCCGTAGATGACTCACATGAAAGGTATCATGCGCGCCGGGTAACTCTAGAGGCAATCTCAGTCTATACGTCTGATCCCGAACCTTGGGAATGATCTCAAGCGACCCAATGTACCGCAGACTTAGCTTAACCCAGTGTTGAAACTTATCACTCCCTTCCATAGCGACGCTTTCAGCATAATACGGTCCCCAACTCTACAGTCGAGGTCGATCATGCGGCGATCCGGATAACTCTTTTGGTGACTCTGTGCGACTCTCATGTGCTCGCGAATAACAACCACTTTATTACTAGTCTCCTGTAACAGCTCAGGCCTACTGATAGGTCACTTATCGACCTCACCCCAACACACAGGGGACAAACACTCCCGTAGAGCACCTCAAATGGAGCCATCTTAATGGTGGTGTGGTAGCTGTTATTATACGAAAACTCAACTAATGGCAAGTGTACGTCCTAACTTCCGCTAAAATCGATTGCACATGCTCGCAACATATCCTCGAGAGTATGATTGGTGTGCTCTGCCTGCCTGTCTGTCTGTGGTCTGTACGCCGTGGTCAACTGAACTCTCGTGCCCAACTCCATCTGAAAACTAATCATGAAGTAAATCGATTATCTTTGTGAGAAGTGATCGACTTAGGAATCCCGTGTCTCGATATAATCTCGTTAATATAAAGCCGTGCCAACTGATCCATAGTGATGGTGCCCTGTATCGTTAGGAAATGTCCACTCTTTGTTAGTTTGTCTACAATCACCCAAATCATATCGTTCCCGTTAACCGTGCTTTAAAGTCTAACGATAAAATCCATCGTAATGTGATACCACTTCCACTCGGGGATATCTAACAGCTGTAGATGACTGTTGGGCTTTTAATGCTCTATATTTACACTGAAACAAGTCATACATTCCTCAACATAATGGCCTACATCTATCTTCATTCCTGGCCACCTATAAAACTCACGAAGTCCTCGATACTGATAGGTTTTCCACACCCTTGCTAGATTAATTTAAAAGTTTGCAGAAAAATAAATAATCTAATAATAGCAAGAATTTAACCCTAACGGATCTAAACCGAATAAGTAAAGCAACTCAATAAATCAAAAAGAGAATAAAACTAACCTTTGGATAAAACCGATTTCTCCCGCGAAGAACGCTTCCATAGCAGACTCTGATCTGACGGCTAGTGCCCAAAGTAGGAACACCACTAATGGTTCACACCCAATAAACCAAGGAAAATATATATAACTATGTTCCAAGTTCCAATTATCTTGAGTCTCAAAAGTGGGGTCCCTTTCAGAAAGTAGGAACTTGAAATTATGAATGAATGATTTGGAAACTAGCATCCAATCCTATTTATAAACCTTAACTTAAGGTTGCATGGGAGACGTGGGATCCCTCTCTATAGGGGCCTGCCCATATACCCTAAGCCCATTAGGGTTTCTGCAATTTTCTGTTAATTGCACTTTGGCCCCTGTGATTCCATAATTAATTCTGTTAGTTAATTCTATTAGTTTCTGATTAATTTATTAACTATTAATAAATTAATACACTAAACCATTAATTATTTGTAATCAATTATTAAGTTTCTAATTAATTTATTAAACATAATAAATTAATAAACCAGTTAAATATTTATTTAGATAATATTAATTCTAATTAATATTATATCACATAGTTATTTAATTCTCTTAATGGTTCAGTGATGGCAACCCAAAAAGGACCCTTCTAATTAATGATAACTTTACAAATTAGTTATGACTTGTACACTAATTCCAACAGATACATCTTGGTGCTCCTAGGGTGAATAGATAGTCTCGATTTGTGCGACTCGTCAAGTATCAGCTGACGGAGGTCCCTGACACTAGGGACCCAAACTATTTCATGAAAAGCGAACAACCCTTTGTCATCTCTCTTATCAAAGTCTCAAACTGCTCTATAAGACGCTCCCTTTGCACATTCTCTGTTCGGAGCCCCTCTTGCTGAGCTAGTCTCACACTATCAATCTGCGTCGAAGTAATGTCAATTCTAGTATATAAGAACCGATGTTGTAATTAGTAGAATGTTAGAAAACTTGTATATAAGGAAATTTCCTTATCAAGCTGAATTTTGAATCATAAAGCCTGAATTTCGAAGTTCAAAGTATACATTTTCATCTGTGACCGTTACTGCCTCCAGTGGCCATAACTCTTAACTGGAACAACATTCAAATCATTATATCTTGGTCTAATCACAAAACTTGGATCCTTCGCTCATCATATAACGACTCGTTGATATCTGAGTTTAATTAATTTCCTTTAAATTTCTACAAATATAATTAGATGGCATTTAAGTTGGAATACTCAAACTCAAAAAAGCTTTTAAAAAGAAGTTTGGAAGAACAGAACATGAAGAATATTGCTCAGTCCTTTATGGCTACAACTGAAGAGCTTGTTGACGAAACTGTACAATTGAAGGAATTTGAAGTAAAATTGATCAATGTGACAAAGCTGGTTGAACAAGGAGATGTTAAGCCACAGAAAGAGAAAGAAAAGTTGGTTTTTCTGGAACTTGAACTAACAAATGAACATGATCAAGTATTTAATATCACAGCTGAGAATTCTGAGCTGATTGAGAAGCTTAAATTGTTTGAAAATCAAATGACTGATCATGATTCCATTTCAAATTAACATCTAAGAAGTCTGAGCTTATTGCAAAACTTATTGAATCTGAACATGAAACACCCTCACAACTAATATGTATGTTTCACGAACAATTTACAATAATTAACGATAAATACTTGCGGAATTATAGTCAAATTTAAATTTTCAATTATACAAAAGACATCAACATGATTCTCCCCACTTTACTACCTATCTATATGCGAATCGTGGTGAATCATGGATCAAAGTTCAAGGGGTTACAATGTCTAAACATTCAAAATATATGATCATGAATAGAAGATATATCCATTCCCATTTGGGAGTCAAAACGGAAGTCTACTAAATCCCAACCCCAAGCATGTCAAGCCATATACCAAAAGAATGGAGTTGCTAGTCAAGCTCCAATCCACTATCAAGATGGTCTAGCATGACCCTTTGCTTTACCTAAAAAGGATAACAACTAAAGGGTCAACAAAGTTTACTGAGTTACTAGAATTTATAAATCAAAATGAACAATACATGCAAGGTATCCAATTAATACACCTAACAATCATATAATGAATGCTCATTTGAGATTTAGAACTAGTCCCCAATATATTGCCCAATTTGATGGCTTAGAGCTAGTCCCAGATATGTTGCTCAATTTGCTGACATAGAGCTAGTCCATTGCTCAATTTGCTGAGTTAGAGCTAGTCCATTGCTCGAGTTTCTCATTTAAAGCTAGTTCATTGCTCGATTTGCTGACTGAGAGCTAGATCATCGCTCCATTTGCTGACTTAGAGCTATTCCATTAAACCATGGATATCTAGTGTGGGCAAGTGAAATGATAATTAATATGCTATGAATTAATGCATCCCATTTATGACATAAGTTCCAAGTCTCATCCCAATATAACTAAAACATGCAAAGTGTAATTAAAATGACATCCAATAACTCACGTGTGTAGCATGTTATGATATAATCTCCAACACATAATGAACATCATGAAATATAAATGCTAGAACTCACATTGGTTTGCACAATAAAGCTTCAGTTCGTTAAAGTGAACCGAAACGGTGGAAATCATATTACGTTGCTTCCAATGGGGCTCCGATCGTTCCAATCACCTATAACAAGTATGAAATTATGGATCATAAGCTCTCATACCCTAAACAACTCTTAAAACCTTTCCAAAAAGGTTTCGGGTTCTAAACTGAATGCCTCGGTTCGTTTCGGGACCCTACAAGAGCCGAATTTATGTTCCAACTTTGGGAACTTTTAAACCCTCAATTTAGTAGGGTATTACAACTATAAGACCACCACATATGACCCTCATACTCAAAATTCAATTTTGATGACCGAACTTTAAGCATGTCTTGCGTATTAGTAAGCATGTCATGCTTAGGGTATGCACTATGCAATTACCCTTTTTGCATAAAAGACACACTTAAACTCATACCAAATCACCATTAATGCCTATGGAGCATTAAATAAACTTAACCTAACATATTTACAACATAATTAGGTCATTTTTTAATATTTCAAACATATCAACATCGTGTGAAACCATCCCTTGATTCAGAGGAACTCATATAAGTTCATAAACGGGTTTCAACCCAATACATTGCACCAAAGCTCCAATTGAGCATTTAGACAAATAGACATTTATAGGTAACACTTTTGGGTCATGTATAACTCATTTAAACATATAAAAACAACTTCAATCTAAAAATACAGAGAAAATCATTATGACATTTCACCAAACACGTGGTGTGCGGTTTAGACTTTAAACACCAAATTGAGTCTTTGCATGTGTTTTGTGTTATCCGACACATGGAAACACTTTAACACCATAAATAAATATATTCTAAACACATTAGAATCATAAAATAACATTCCATGATTCCATAAAACTCATATGAACTCAAATTGAGTTCCTAAGTGGCCAAAACCCAAACTAAGCATTCAAAACTCAAAAAGAGTTCCTACTAGCTTCCATTCAATTCCGTTGCCATAAATAACATATTTGGTTCCTAAAGGATAATATAAAACATGTATTTTAATATAATCCAACATCCATACACCACTGGAGCTCAAATGGAGCTTTAACTTGGGTTTTCACTAAAAATGACCAATCCAACCCAAGTAACCACATATTTATGATTCAATTACGTATTCAAAACAACAAACACTAACCTACACTTGATATTTGACACATTTACCAACTCAATCTAACAAACTCATTTAGGGCTAGATTCTTCTAATGAAGAAAAAAGGAAGAAGATGAAGTAAGAGATGGAGAAGAGGTGTTATGCCTGCAAAATGCTTTAGATATCTAAGATAAATCTTCAATGTTTCAAGTTTGGTGACCAATCCCCTCAAAACCCTAGTTTTCTCCTATTTTCTGTCTAATTTGCAAGAAGAAAAAGAATGTGTGCAAATGTGTGTGTGTGTGTGTGTATGGTTTTGAAGAGGGGAAGAAAAGAGAATTTGGCCTTTAGCTAAATCAACCCCTCCAGTATTCACCAATTAACACAACCTACCCTCCCCTCATTCATCTTTCATTTTAAAAATAACACTATATTGCTACAACTCACATTTATTTAGCAATTTAATACCTAAATGAGTAGTTTTGACATATATATATATATATATATATATATATATATATATATATATATATATATATATATATATATATATATATATATATATATGTATATATATATATATGTATATATATATGTATATGTATATATATTCAAACATTGCATTAATCAATTCTTATGTCATACTAATCAATATTTAATCGTCAAAGTAAATTACCTATTCTTGTCATTTCAACACAAACCAACATTTTATTTCTCTTTTATCATTTAAGTCCCAATAATAGCAATTATCACTAATATTTAGCAATTAACTCAAAATATTGCACTTAAGTTCTCAATTATAATTGTTTCACAAACTTTCGATTTCCAAAATCGAAGCTTCTTGTGACAGAGAAAAACCGAGAGAGACTCTACCAAGATTGTAGTAAGCACTACTCAAATACCACCTTTTGATCTCATTAAGGCTTCACAAGATTATAGTTCAATAGACTTTTGATTACAAAAGAGAAGGGAGGCCGGGGGACGGGGGAGGGGAAATGAATGTAATCAATAAGCACAACTACCTTTTAAAGATTAATTTGTTTATTATATGTGTAAAACAAATTATACTTAGATAATTTAGAGCATACGTTAAGGCAAATATAGCTCACTGACAATGTCCTTATTGATATGCTGAGAAGTACATTGCTCGAAATGCCTTTATAATTCGTGCATCAAAAGTGGAGACATTTTTATTTGAGTACTTGCTTATATTGGCAACCGTGCATTTAATGTTCTCAATCATAACTGTGATCTTATCATGTATTAATTGGTTGATCAGGAGACATTAAATGACGAGATGATTACTTGTTTTTAATATAGCAAACATAATACAAAAACATCTAACTAAGAGTAAATTACATAAATGGTCCCCGTGGTTTGCTCAAAATTACGTATTTTATCCTTGAACTATATTTACTAAACAAGTGATCCCTACTTTTACCGATTACTTTCATTTATCGATCCTTGTGGTTAAATTTCATTCATTACACTAGTAGTTTCAGTCTAGCATACAGAGACAGAGAGCTTATCTCGTTGTACCATGGTTGTGGAGGTACACTGTGATGACATTATACTAGTGGTTTATCGACGGTACCCACTTGAATGATCGATGATCATGACATTTTTTTTCGATGATGATGGTGTGCAGTGAGGCTAAGACAACGTCATAAAGAAGGTGATGAAGCCAATTGAATTCGGTAGGGCATCGATGGTGGCTTGGAGAATCATAGGGTTGGAAGAATCTATTTTTGGATTTGATTGAATTGCACTATTATTGTATTTTTAGGATTATGTACTTCGTTGACAATCTATGAAGCACAAATTTGAAGAATAGAACACGAAGAATATTGCTCAGTGCTTTATGTCTACTACTAAAGAGCCTGTTGATGAAACTGTACAATTGAAGGAATTTGAAGCAAATTTGATCAATGTGACAAAGCTGGTTGAACAAGCAGATGTTAAGCTACAGAAAGAGAAAGAAAAGGTAGTTTTTCTAGAACTTGAACTGACAAATGAACATGATCAGGTATTCAATCTCACAGCTGAGAATTCTAAGTTGATTGAGAAGCTTAAACTGTTTGAAAATCAACGACCAATATTGATTCCATTTCAAAGTTAACATCTGAGAAGTCTGAGCTGATTGTAAAACTTAGTGAATCTGAACATGAAAACCCTCGCAACTAATATAGACGTTTCATAACAATAATTAACGATAAATACTAGAAAAATTGAGGTCAAATTTAAAAGTTCAATTGTACAAAAGCCATCAACATGATTCTCCCCACTTTACCACTGATCTATATTCGAATCGTGATGAATGATGGATCAAAGTTTAAGGGTGTGTTTAAAGGGTCAATAATCGTGGTGAAACACCCCCACTTTACTACCTATCTATATACCACTATGAAGATGGTCCAACATGATGCTTTCCTTTACCTGAAGAGGTTAACAACTAAAGGGCTAACAAAGTTGAGTGAGTCACTAGAATTTATAAATCAAAATGAACAATACATGCAAGGTATCCAATTAATACATCTAATAATTATATAACGAATACTATTGAGATTTAGAGCTAGTCCCTAATATATTACTCAATTTGCCGAGTTAGAGCTAGTCCAAGATATGTTTTGCTCAATTTGCTGACTTAGAGGTAGTCTATTTCTCGATTTGCTGACTTAGAGCTAGTCCATTAAACCATAGATATCTAGGTGAGGCCAAGTGAAATGATAATCAATATGCTATGAACCAATGCATCCCATTTATGACATAAGTTCCAAGTCTCATCTCAATATAACAGAAAGCATGGAAAGTGTAATTTGAATGACATCCAACAACGCACATGTGTAGCACGTTATGACATAGAACCCAACACATAATGAACATCATGAAATATAAATCCTAGAAGTCACAGTGGTTTGCATGATAAAGCTTTGGTTCATCAAAGTGAACCGAAACGATCGTAATCATATTACTTTTCTTTCAATGGGGCTCCGATTGTTCCAGTCACCTATGACAAGTATAAATACATGGATCATATGCTCTCATACCCTAAACAACTCTTAAAACATTTCCGATAAGGTTTCAGGTTCCAAATCGAATGCCTCGGTTCGTTTAGGGACCCTACGATACCCGAATTTATGTCCCGGTTTGGGAACCTTTAAGCCCTTAATTTAGTAGTGTATTACAACCATAAGGCCCCCACATATGACCCTCATACTCAAAATTCAATTTTGATTAACGGACTTTAAGCATGTCATGCTTAGGGTCTGCACTGTACAATTTCCCTTTTTGCATAAAACACATCCTTAAACTCATACCAAATCACCATTAATGCCTATGGAGCATTAAATAGACTTATGCTAACATATCTAAAACATAATTAGGTCATTTTTAATATTTCAAACATATCAACATCGTGTGAAACCATCCCTTGATTCATATGAACTCATTTAAGTTCATAAACGGGTTTTAACCAATACATTGAACTAAAACTCTAATTGAGCATTTAAACAACTAGACATTGGTAGGTAACACTTTTGGGTCATGTATAACCATTTAAACATATAAAAAAACAAGATTCAATCTAAAAATACATAGAAACTCATTGTGACATTTCACCAAACACGTGGTGTGCGGTTTAGACTTAAAACACCGAATTAAGTCTTTGCACGTGTTTTGTGTTATTCGATACATGGAAACACTTTATTAACATAAATAAATACTTTATAAACACATTAGAATCATAACATAACATTCCATGATTCCATGGAATTCGTATGAACTCAAATTGAGTTCCTAAGTGGCCAAAACCCAAACTAAGCCTTCAAAACTCCAAATGAGTTCCTACTAGCTTCTATTCAAGTTCATTGCCATAAATAACATAACTGGTTCATAAAGGATCATATAAAACATGTATTATAATGCAATCCAACCTCCATACACCATTGGAGCTCAAATGGAGCTCTAACATGGGTTTTCACTCAAAATCACCAATCCAACCCAAGCAACCACATAGTTATAATTCAAATACGTATATAAACAACAAGCACTAACCTACGCTTGATATTCACCAATTATCACAACCTACCCTCCCCTCATTCATCTTTCAATTTAAAAAAACAACTATATTACTACAACTCACATTCATTTAACAATTCAATACCTAAATGAGTAGTTTTGACATAAGTATACTAAATATATTCAAACACCACATTAATCAATTCTTATGTCATACTAATCATTAGTTAATCGTCAAAGTAAACTACCAATTCTTGTAATTTCAATACAAACCAACATTTTATTTTTTTTTTCATTCAAGTCCCAATAATAGCAATTATCACTAATATTTAGCAATTAACTCAAAATATTGCACTTAAGTTCACAATTATAACTGTTTCACAATGTTTTTTAATTATTAGGGTGTTACAGAATAGATTTGTAAGAAGAATTATAACAATCGTGTTCAACTAAATACAAATAAGGCATTTGCTTTCAATGATGTCACATGACTGAAAGATGAAGTTTTGAATTTTGAAGAAAAACAAAAGTTATGAATTCTGAGAATCATGTTCTTAACGTGAGAATATCTGAACTATCAAACGAACTTGAAGATTCTAAACGAGAGAATTTTGAGAATGCGACTCAACTAAAATATCTTTTGCTTGAACAAACTGATTTGTAGAAGAAAGTTAAAGATCTTGAAGAGACACTTTCAAAGATAAATAATCCTGATCAAAGTTATGTTCGAAACAAATCTGAAAATTTTTTGCTCTTGAAAAGGAGTTTTCATTAACTAAAGAATTATTTGAGAAGGAAAGAAATAAGTTCTTACTTAAATAACAAGATTTCAAGGCGAAGTCTAAATTGTTTGAAGATGAGAGAAAGGTGTTCTTAATTAAAGAACAATATTTTAATACTACTTACCAATCATTTAATGGTGACGGAAATTCATATTTGGTCCTTATCAAAGGATTAAAAGTTCAATTCTTTAATCTTTCTAAATAATTTAATGTTTTCTTTACTTTAAATGATTCAGAGGGTAAGGATTCTGAACTTTGTTTGGAACACAAAGTTGATCATTCTGATTCATCTTCAGAAAGTGAAAAGAATTTAGTTAAATCTCCTAAATGTTGTTCATCTTCAGATCGTAAAGTTAAATATCTTTTGAAGATAACTAAAGGAAAATATAAAGAAATTGAAAAAAACTAAGTAAAGATTTACCCTGGTGAATATTCAAAATCTATGTTTTCAAAAGTTTCTAAAAGTACTGGTTATTCTTCTCAGAAGAAATCTTCCATAAAAAATACCAAATATTATCAGAAACAGGCTAGCACCGGATATATTTTTAGAAAGAAGAATTTGCATAATTCTGTTTGTTCAGATGCAAGTTTCTTTCGTAAATCAAATATTTAATTTTATCATACTAAAAGAAATTTGCTTTTTGAGTTTGAGAAAGAAGAAACAAAATATATTTTTCAATAGGTACGTAAACATGTAATGAAACGGGTACCTAAATCTGTGATGAAATGGGTACCCAAGAGCACTAATAAGTTCGGATCCAAAGCTGTTTGGATACCGAAGACATCATAAATTTGCAGGATATGATTTCTAACTAATTCAAACCAAAACCCGGTCTTCATGAAATGGCTTCTTCTCACAACAGAGCAGAATCTGTACTTCATGCAAATGGTTTCCAGTTCATTTCAGAATGTGTTACATAATAAATTTCGATCTTGGGAATTTATTTTGTTATAGTTGTTTTGGTTTACTTCCTTGTAATTTATTTCTTGTCTTTCTATTTACTTGTATTTCTAATTTAGAAGTAGAGGGACTAGATTGTAATTCCATGAAACTTCAATTAAATGATGTAAGGGAAACCCCACCTAGGGTTTCCCACACACACGCATTCACGGAAATACATTTGCAGCTGCCTCAATTTCTATATTCTCTCTGGCATTGTGTTCATCTTTATTCTTGCAATCATTGAGTGTTTCTATTCTGTTTGATTTAAATATTGAAGAAATCATTCACATGTGCTGATTATTACTGGGAAATCGGTTACACAAATTGGTATCAGAGCTAAAAAGTGGATTTTAACTGAGATTAGATTCAAAATCTGCAAGTGTTCTTCATGTTCTTCCTAAAAAAAACTTTCGGTTTGCTCTAAAAACTCATCTCCTTATTCTGTTTTTAGTGTTTCTTCATCTTATAATCATCTATTATTGATTATGTATTGATTTAGAGCTTTTTAAGTTCAATCTTTACATGTTTTAATCATTTATAAGCTGATATTCATCATCGAAAGATAGGGTTTTAGTTTCGGTTTCGGTCCCATTCTTCATAGATTTTTAAGTGTTTTGGTTTGTTTTAAATCACAAAAAGTATTTAAAATATTATTCCAATCATTTAGAAAATATTATTAGGATGAATACTGCATTTTAATCTATTATGAAAAATCTGAAATTTTATAACTGTTGAACTTCGGACCTCTTCGGATCATTCTTCGGACCACCACAGATCAAAATTCGGTCCAATTCGGATCAAATTTCGGCCTATTTCCGACACAAAATTTAACAAATCTCGGACCAAATTTCAGACCCGCCTGAAATTCGGATCATACGAAATTTAGTTAAATTATTTTAGGAACTTTAAACTACTCGTGCTTAATTTTTGAAATCCAACTCGGACCATCCGAACATCGGATCTTCATCCGAATTGGGTTAATCAGGGTTGCAATTTTTCTAAGTTCCCATCCAAGATTACACTGTTCATCCGAAAGCCGGTCCATCCGAAATCCGTTCCATCCGAGTTCGTTCCATTCGAGTTCGTTCCATCCGAGTTCAGTCCATCAGACTTTAACTATTCATCCGAATTTCATACCGTCCTAATTCCACTGTTCATCCGAATTCCATCTCATCCGAATTCATCAACATTCATCCGACTACAGACCATCCGAAACACTGTTCATCCGAAGAACTGTTCATCCGGGTTCTGATTATCCGAAAAGCACTTGTTCTAGGACTTGTTCTAGATCTGAGAACAAATCACCTGTTGTCTATTGTGATGAATACGAGCAATGGAAATAAAGATTCCTCAAATGTCTTGGTATGCCGCTAAATGGGAATCTTTTGATCCAATCAATCACTAAAGGCCTTGCAATCTACTATCTGGAAATCCCTGCCAGGCCTGAAGCTGACCCACCTGTTCTAGCTTCCAAAACAGTTCGTGAACCTGCAAATGAAGTTGAACGGGACAGACAACATGCCGACAAACAGGCAGAATATCTCATATATCAAGCCCTTCCCACCGAAATACTTGTTGGTGTTGACAGCAAGATGTCAGACAAAGAAATGTGGGATGAACTAGAAGTTTAGATGCTCGGGGCTGATTTACATGACAGAGCCAAGATCGAGGAAGCTAAGGCGAAATTTTCTGAGTTTAGAGCCAAAGATAGGGAGTCTCTTTAGGATACATTCACTAGATTCTGTGCAGTTCTGAACGAGTTGAACAAGTTGCACATCAACAAGGATAAGGATGACATCAATGTTCAATTCTTTGCTTCCCTGTCCCTAGAATGGTAAGTTGCCTGCCGTGCTACAAGACAAGTTCTAGACATTCCGAATGTCTCTATCAATGTGGTATTCAAAGAACTCAAGAAGTATCAGGGGGATGTGGATCAACAAAAGCAGAAGCAAACACAGGCATCAAACTAGCTGATTCTCTGGGCCTTCTCTCCAACAAGACACTATCTCCTGCACCCTATTCTCAAGGTTCATCATCTTCTCAGTGCAGATATGCATCACCACCGCATGAGCCATACGATGAAGAAGAGGCAACCACTCAGGAACAGATTGCCTTGTGATCAAATCGTCTTCAACAAAGACGTTTCTCTAACAAGACGAACAATCAGCTTCGGTATGATACAGGCCCGCGGAGGTACACTGACGATTGACGGGATGACAGGAGAGATGATAGGAGAGATGATTATCAAAGAGACGATAGAGATGAATGGATATATGATGATCGTAGGGACTCTCGAGATGATCGCCATTATGAAAGGCATGAGGATAGAAGGGATGATCGGAGAGACGATAGAAGAGACTACAATCGTTGGGATGATCGAAGGGATGAGAGGAGAGACGGTCGGAGGGACTATGATCGTAGAGATAATCGTAGAGATGACAGCCGTGAACCTCGCAGAGCTGACAAGAAGCCGGCTGAGAGAAGAGACGACAGCCCCAGACCTGATGAACCCAAAGCAAACAATGAGCGTCTATGCTATAAGTGTGGGAACTGGGCCACTTTGCTCGGGAGTGCAAAAACTAGTTTGAATGAGATGTTGGGTACTATGAGCGGAAGCTGGAGGCTGCAAAGAAAAGATCTGATGCAATGGCTCTTGTTGCTCAGGAGGATTATTGGGATGATGCAGATACTGACGAGGAGGAAGATAAAGGAAAACATTGCTACATGGTTGATCGCATTGGACTGGCCGACTATGCAACCACGTCAGACTCAGAATCAGTCATGGCTGCTCAGGGGGAGACAACGCAAGATCCAACAGCCTGTCTGATGGCCAAGTCCGGGGATCCCGAATGTTCCACGTCAGATTCGAAGGCACATGAGGTACATTCATTTTACATTCAAGAGCATGTAAATAATTTATCTGTACAAAATGAATGTAACTTGCACACACAAATACTTGAACTAGAAGCTAGGTTTAATGCAGAAAAGGAAAAGTGTGTCAAGGCTGAACATCTAGCCTAAACCTTAAAAGAATAATCTGAATTATATGAAAGAAGTGGTTAAATACTCATGAGGTGATAAAGCAGATGTTAATTGAAAAGGTAGATGTTCAGGATACGAATACATACCTTGAATCTTGTATGGATAAACTATCTATTGAAAAACACTCTTTAAAAACAGAAATATCGGTTCTTTCAAAACAATTAGAGTTTGTAAGCATGGAAAACATAGATAGTTTGGAAAAATACAAAATGATAGAAGAAGAAAGAATAGGTTTGTACTCACAAATAAAGACCCGAGATGATGAATTTTCAAAATGGGGTCAAACTGAACAAACTATATATTTAAAACAACCCAAAGAAAATAGGTTTTATCATTCCAAACAAGGAACTGGTTTAAAAAATCCTAAGTATTTGGAAAAGGTTTAGCAAGTTTTAACTCTTTTGTATGACATGAGATATATGGGTGTTGGGTTGAAGTCTTTCGTTTATCAAACATCGGAAGAAGTTTTAACCCAAGAGATTGAGAAACGAAATGAAAATAAAGAAAAAGAAACGTCTTTTAAAGATGAAGAACTAAATGAGAGTTATCCTTATAGAGTACCTACTCTAGAGGAGGATTTCTTGTCTAGCTATTCAGAGGCTGAAATGAAAGAAAAACCTGTCAAACCAATCCCTCATCTTTACATTCCTACAAAAGTTCTTCAACATAAAATAAAAGTTTTAGAAAAGAAATTAAAGATAACTTGAAAGAAAGCTATTGACTATCAAGAAGCTCTTCTTAAGAGTGAAGAAAAATTGGCAAATCAAAGTTTTCAAGAAAATGTAGAAGTAACCATCTACAAAGAAAAATTTGACATGGTTTCAAAAAGTTTAATTTATCATTTAAAAGAGCAAAAGGTTTTTCATTCTACCAACGCCGCTCTCACTTCATCTGAAAAAGGTAAAGCCAAAGTTGAAATCTCTTCTGTCAGTTTTAAAGGTGAGTGCTCAAAACCTTTCAAAGCTAAGGTTTCAAAGAAGACTCAGAATCAATCTAAGTCTTCCAACAAACCCACTCACCAAGAAAAAGGAAATTTTTCAAAGTCTAAGTCTTCCATTCGTACCAGCTCTCATTGTTTTGTTCCTACAGATCATGTGAGAAGACTGCCCAAAATAACCATGCAAGATTTTTCTAGTTTTTTTTTTTTTTTTTGTGAAGAAGGCTGTTATGCCAAATGAATTTGTTTCTAGAGATAGGTTGCATGTAATCTCAGAAAACAATATTTGTAATGATATATTGAATTCTACTTATTGTTTAAAGTATTTGTTTGGTGACTTGTTTAAATTATGTCAAACTCATTTTAGACGTTAAGTACCTGAAATGAATGCTTTTGTGCCTTATCCTGTTAAAAGAATTCGGAAAAAGAAAATAAAAAATACTGCATTATTGGCCTCCACAATAACTAAGACTTGTACTTTGCCTAGGCCCAAAACCAAAGCAAATGTTAAACAAGTTTCAAAAAGTTCAAAACCAAAGGTAATTTCATCGCCTAAGGTTCCAAAACCTGTTAAATCCAATCAAAAATGGATTCCAAAAGGCTCTGCATTCAGTCCACATGTAACTGCTAAATGGGTTCCTAAGACTGTACACGTGCCATTTTCTCCTGGAACACCTAACCTAAAAGGACCCATCCTAAAATGGGTACCCAAAGTTGTGTGATTTTAATGCAGATGGTTCTTGGTTACTTTAGATCAAGACCCACACTTCATTGAATTGGCTTCTAGTTATCATAGACTAGGACCCATTCTTCTGCTTGTCGGTTGTGCTTAAACCGACATGTTTCGCTTCTGTGCACTTAGCTCAGGACCCGGTCTACAATCATCATGTTTTCTGAACATCTCGATTCAGATCACGATTTTCATGTTAAATTACGATGGATTTGTTTAATTCTTATAACTTTTCATTGTATGCATTCTTTAATTTTAGGAAAAACTCCATCTGGTATATGGATTCAGGTTGCTCTAAGCATATGACTGGGAGGAGGGAGTTGTTGTCCAACATAGTAGAAGAGTATTGTGGGACAGTCAAATTCGGAAACAATAATCATGCTCATATTAAAGGTTATGGGGATTTAGTCTTGAATAATCTAGTCATCAAGGATGTTGACTATGTTGAGGGATTATCTCATAATCTGTTTAGCATAGGACAACTCCGCGATAAAGGTCTAGAGGTTACATTTAGGGCTAAGAACTGTAGTGTTAAGAGAATGGATGGAAAAGAAATCTTATATGGATCCCGTAGCTCTAACCTTTACACCATCGATGTAGCTAAGCTTATGGTTAAGGATAACATCTGTCTTCTATTAAAAGCCTCTTCAAAAGACTCATGGTTACGGCACCATAGGCTGTCTCACTTAAATTTTGAAAATGTCAACAAGCTGGCCTCGAAACAACTGGTGCGAGGACTCCCAAAACTGAGATATGAAATGGATCATCTATGTGGAGCATGTGAGAAAGGAAAAATGAAAAGATCGTCTCACAAGACAAAACCCGAACCATCTTCTATGAGAGTTTCGGAATTACTTCACATGGATTTATGCGGTGCCATGCGAACACAAAGCATAAATGGGAAGCCATACGTGTTGGTTATCGTTGACGACTATTCGCGATATACCTTGGTTAAATTCTTGCGATCCAAGATGAGACAGCTCAAGAGATCATAGATTTTATTAAGAGTGTCGAAACCCAACAATAGCTATCTCTTCAATCAATCCGATCTGAGAATGGCACGAAATTCAAGAACTCGGTAGTAGAGAGCTTCCTTCGATCCAAAGGTACTCATCATCAGTATTCTGCTGCTAGAACACCTTAACAAAATGGAGTCGTGGAAAGGCGTAACCGTACCCTTGTGGAAGTTGCTCGGACAATGCTGACATATTCAAAGCTATCTCCGTTCTTATGGGCCGAATCCGTGTCAACAGCTTGCTACACACAAAATCGCTCCATAATCCATAAGCGCTTCAATAAAACTCCTTACCAACTCTTTCTGAATAAAGTTCCTTTTATCAAGTATTTACGTGTATTTGGTTGCAGGTGCTACGTGCTTAACGACAAGGACAACCTCGGGAAATTCAATGAGAAGGTGGATGAAGCGATCTTCATTGGATATTCATCCAACTCGAAGGCATATCGTGCATACAACACTCGCACCAGAATAGTCAATGAGAGTGCGCATGTCACATTCGATGAAATGGCTGAACTGGCATCCGAAGTTGACCAATCAAGACCAGGCATTACACCAGTGCCTGAAGACTCTTCTCAATCTACTTCTTTTTCTCCTTCTGATTTAGTTAATTTATTTGATCCGTTTTATGTAGAATTTTTCGGTTCTAGTGCTAATACTTCTAATGTTTCTTCTTTTGTAGTCAACACATCCAACGATTCAACTGCGCAACAAACTCCATCTGATTCACCTACCACTTTATATCCTCCTCTATCCACTTCATCCACTAATACATCTCCAGTTGAGTCTACTCTTAAAATGCCCTCACACATAATGCCAAACATTATGCCTCCATAGGATCAAGCTGAACTTGAATCGGAACCAGTGGTACCTTCATTTGAAACCATCGACCATGACTTATCATCCATTCCCACACTCACCACTGAGCTTCCGTCTCGTTCACCCCTTCCACACGAGACAAAATTGACCCGGAGTCACCCAACCGAACAAATCATTGGTGATCTCTCTACCGGTGTCCAAACTCGAAGGGCATCTGCTAATGAATGTATCTTTGCGTCATTCCTTAGTATGATAGAGCCTACTCGTGTGGATGAAGCCTTGAAAGTCCCAGACTGGATTGTGGCAATGCAAGAAGAGCTCAACCAGTTTGAACAGCTCAGAGTATGGCGGATAGTTCCCAAACCCAAATACCGAACCATAATCGGAACAAAGTGGATCTTTAAGAACAAACGAGATGAAAATGGCATCGTGATATGGAATAAAGCAAGAATTGTCGCCAAAGGTTACTGATATTGTCTTATTTATTCATATAATTTATACTAATTTAATTAGTATAAATTGCATTTTCCATTCCTTGTGGAGACGATCCTGGTCTTACCAGTTTATTGCTATACGATCGGGTACACTTGCCCGAGAGTTTATCGGTCGATTTGGCCAGATTAGAGTTTATAAATTTAAGACTGATATTTCTGTATCAAGATTTTGGCGCCGTTGCCGAGGAACGGTTTTCAATTTTACTACTTAGAATTCTTCTAGCATTTTCTTTTTATTCTTAATTTTAATTTTAAATTTTTTTAGTTTAGTTTTTATTTTTATTTTACTCATTAAGTTTATTTTATTTTCTTTGTAGGTTATTTAGTTTTCTTAGATTTATTTTATTTTATTTTATTTATTTAGTTCTATAATTCTACTTTTTCTTAGTTTAGTTAGTGCATGACCTGTAGGTCATCGTCTCAACTCTTAGAACCGTTTCAAGAACCTGAACGAGAATTCCACCGTCGACTACGACTTCGTCAACCACCAACAATCACGGAAGATCCTCACTTGGAGTCTGAATCCGAGGAGGAACCAATGGCTAATGAAGATGATACCCCGATGTGGACAGCCCGTGAGAGTGCACCACCAGCTTCACAGTCTGCTATCCGAGTCCCTGCTGCTGCTAATGAAGAAATATTCGAAATGAAAGGGCAGTTCGTCAGCATGGCTCGGGAATTGAATTTTGATGGGTGGTTAAAGCATGATCCTAACTAACACATTCAGTCGTTCCTCTCCATCTGTGACTTATTCAGAGCTAATTCCGATGTCGCGAGACTTAGAGTTTTCCCGTTCACCCTTATTGGGGAAGCTCAAGAGTGGTTAGAATCTTTAGAGCCAGACTCTATCACGACCTGGGCAGACATGAACAACTTGTTCATCAACCACTTTTTCCCTCCGGCTAAGGAAGAAAGAATGATAGCTGAGATTTCAAACTTTTCCCAGAAAGTTGGGGAATCTTTTGTTGATTCATGGACACGATTAAAGAAGATGTTACGCAAATGTCCAAATCACGAGCGTAATAAGAGAAAGCAGGCCGAGACTTTCTACAGGGGTATGGATGAAGAGATTAAGGAGCGGATCGACTCAGCATGCGGCGGTATCTTTCAATATAAGACTCCGAGGGAAGCCTTTAAGGAGCTGATCCAAAGTATTCACGCTATGCAGGTAGGGTGTGAGACTTGTGGAGGATCTCACCTGACGAAAGACTGCAAGGATCGGCCGATGATCCAGACATAGAGTGTTAACTTCGTGAACCAGAGGCCGGGAAATAACTACCAGGGGAATAATTCAAATTACCACGGAAACAACCGAGTAAATTTCCAAAGACAGAACCCACCGGGGTTCTATCAGTTTAACCAGGGAAACACCAACCCGAATCCTCAGCCACCAGTACAGATCACTCAGCCAGCAGCTGGATCAAGCAGCAACTTGGAAGATATATTGAAGAGTTTCATGCTAACTGTGCAACAGAATCAAGCTAATAACGAGCAAGTTCAAAGGAATCAACAAGCGTCGATCCAGAATATTGAGCACGACTTAGGTAGATTAGCTGAGGTCGTATCAGGACGTCAAAGTGGGTCACTACCAAGCAATACCCAAAAGAACCCCAACGTAAATCAGAATCACAATGAGCATGTTAAGGCGATTACCACTCGCTCAGGTAAGGTAGTCGGAGTTATGGATACATCACATTCTGACAACTCTGTTATTGTGCAGGATTGGACTTCAGATGACGAGGATAACACGGAGAAACCTAACCAAACGGAAACACCTACAGCTGATTCAGTGGAGAAGGAGACGCCACCACCGGTCACTAAGCCATCAAAGCCAAAGAAAGCGCCTCTCAAAGCCAAACCAACCAAAAATTCCTTATCCTAATCATCTACGGAAAGAGCGCATACAAGAGCAGTATGGTAAGTTGTTGACTTATTGAAGCAAATTAGGATTAACGAGCCTCTTGTTGATGTCATTGCAGGTATGCCTAACTATGGGAAGTTTATGAAGGATCTAGTGTCAAATAGGAAGAAGTTGGAGGAAGCGACGACATTGCCACTTGGTGAGCAGTGTTCAGCCATTCTACAGACGAAGGACATGCCTCCTAAGCTTGGAGATCCAAGGAGTTTCATTATCCCTTGCTTTCTTGGTTCTGATACTGTATGTAATGCATTAGCTGATCTAGGTGCTAGCATTAATCTCATGCCACTCACCTTATACTCTAAGCTAGACCTAGGTGAATTTAAGCAGACTAGGATGTGCCTTCAGCTTGCAGACCGTAGCTTTAAGTATCCTTTAGGCATAGCGGAAAATGTCCCAGTTAAGGTAGATAGGTTTGTGTTTCCTGCTGACTTTGTCATCCTAGAAATGAAAGAAGATAGCCAGATTCCACTCATTCTAGGACGACCATTCCTTAACACTGCTGACGCCATAGTTCACGTATCTAAGAGACAACTCAATCTAGGCATTGCTGGTGACAGAGTCACATTCTCCATAGACAAGGCAATTACACACGCACACACGGCAGATGATTCGTGTTTCTCTATTGATGTTATAGATGATTGCCTGGATTCTGAGCTGGATCAGCTTCTGTCCTTAATGAGTAATGAGGCGTGCACGATTGATCCTGATGTGGTAATGCAAAATCTCGAAGATCTCCTATGTGCAGACGCCGTTGATGCCCAAGAGACCGATGGAGATATCGAGCCACTCGCATTTAACGAGAAGATTCGTATTAAGACATCTCTTGAAAAGCCGCCTACTCTTGAGCTTAAACCTCTTCCCGATCATCTTGAGTATGCATTCTTACAGGGAGAATCTTCTCTCCCTGTCATCATTTCTTCTGCTCTCTCCCCTGATGAGAAAGGCAGATTGATTCATCTTCTCAAAGCCCATAAGAGGGCAATCGTCTGGAAGACTGCTGATATTCCAGGGATCATTCCTTCATACTGCACACATAAGATTCTCATGGAGGATAACTATAAGTCATGTGTGAAGAGACAGAGGCGGCTGAACCCTAATATGACCGATGTGGTCAAGAAGGAGGTCATCAAACTCCTCGATGGTGGGATTATATACCCTATTACCGACAGCCCATGGGTCAGCCTTGTTCAGGTGGTTCCTAAAAAGGGAGGCACCACTGTTGTTTGAAACGAGAAAGACGAACTCGTCCCTACTCACGTGGTCACTAGATGGAGGGTATGCATAGATTATCGGAAAATTAATGATGCTACCCGAAAGGACCACTTTCCCCTTCCCTTCATTGACCAGATGTTAGAGAGACTAGCAGGGAACGAATTCTACTGCTTCCTTGATGGTTTCTCTGGCTACTTTCAGATTTCTATCGACCCAAAGGATCAGGAGAAGACCACCTTCACCTGTCCTTTCGGGACCTTTGCTTACAGACGGATGCCTTTTGGTCTCTGCAACGCTCCTGCCACTTTCCAGCGTTGTATGACAGCCATCTTCCATGACATGATCGAGGATTGCATGGAGGTTTTCATGGACGATTTTTCAGTATTCGGCAATTCCTTTGATTCATGTCTCTTGAACCTTGAGCGTATCCTGACTAGGTGCGAGGAGTCTCACCTCGTGTTGAATTGGGAGAAATGCCACTTTATGGTCCGAGAAGGCATAGTTCTCGGCCATAAAATCTCAAGTGTGGGAATGGAGGTCGATAAATCGAAAGTTGACATAATTTCCAAACTCCCTCCACCCACGAATGTCAAAGCGGTTCGTAGCTTTTTGGGTCATGCCGGGTTCTATAGGCGCTTCATCAAAGATTTTTCAAAGATCGCCCGGCCTCTCACCCAACTTCTCGAGAAGGACGTGCCATTCGTATTCTCATCCGAGTGTATGAAGGAACATGATCTTCTGAAGCATCATCTGACACATGCGCCAATCATGATACCACCAGATTGGTCCACGTCATTCGAGCTCATGTGTGATGCTAGCGATTACGCGCTTGGAGCTGTCCTGGGCCAAAGAAAGAATAATCATTTTCAGCCTATCTACTATGCGAGTCGCACTCTGACCGCGGCCCAGGGACATTACACTACTACCGAAAAAGAGCTTCTAGCGGTAGTTTTTGCATTCGACAAGTTTCGTCAGTACTTGGTGCTTTCAAAGACCATAGTCTATACTGACCATTCTGCCCTTAAATATTTGTTCGCTAAGCAAGATGCAAAACCGAGACTGATTCGTTGGATCATACTCTTACAGGAATTCGACGTTGAGATCCGGGACAAAAAGGGGGCAGAAAACCTAGCTACTGATCATCTCTCTCGACTCCAGAACCCAAATCTCGAGGAGCTTAAGGAGTCCACCATCCAGGACACATTCCCTGATGAGTTCTTACAGATGATCGAGTCCAGTGAGGACGATGACCCATGGTTTGCTAGCATAGGAAACTACCTTGCAGCAAGAATCATAGAAAAAGGGTTGACATACCAGCAGAAGCGAAAGCTTTTGAGTGATTCCAAGTTCTATCATTGGTATTCACCCTATCTCTTCCGTTTAGGTGCCGACTATGTGATGCGCCGTTGCGTGTCTGGTACTGATGCTAGACAAATCTTGAATGAATGTCACCAAGGACCGACCGGAGGACACTTTGGGCCATACTACATTGCGAAAAAGGTCTTAGATTGTGGTTTCTATTGGCCCACTCTCTTCAAAGATGCTCATTCCATGGTCAAGACCTGTGATGCTTGTCAGCGTGCAGGCAATATCTCAAAAAGGGATGAGATGCCCCAACAAGGAATTCAGATTTGCGAGATCTTTGATATATGGGGCATCAACTTCATGGGTCCTTTCCCGACATCCCGTAACAACAAATACATACTCGTGCCTGTTTATTATCTTTCGAAATGGGCTGAGGCAAAAGCCCTCCTAACTAATGATGTCCGAGTAGTTGTGAATTTCCTTAAAAGCCTATTCTCTCGATTCGGTTCTCCTAAGGCGCTGATTAGTGATCGCGGATCACATTTCTGTAATCAGCAGTTGGAGAAAGTCCTGAAACGCTATGGAGTGAATCACAGATTCTCGATGCCATATCACCCGCAAACGAGTGGACAAGTCGAGAACACGAATAGAGGACTTAAACGTATTCTCGAGCGCACTATTGGCTACAACCCCAAATTGTGGTCCGACAAGCTTGAAGATGCGTTGTGGGCATTCCGTACTGCCTACAAAACTCCTACTGGCACGACACTGTTTCGAATGGTTTATGGCAAAGCATGCCATCTCCCTCTTGAAATCGAGCACAAGGCATTCTGGGCCCTAAAAAATGAAAATATTGATTATCATGAGGCAGGAAAACAACGGTTTCTCCAGTTGAACGAGTTAGACGAGTTGAGGCTCCAAGCCTATGATAACTCACGATTATATAAGGAAAGATCCAAGGTGTTGCATGATAGTCGTCTGAAGACTGTCAAAGATTTCAGACCAGGGGACAAAGTTCTACTATTCAAATCTCGTCTGAAAGTCACTCCGGGTAAGCTGAAATCACGTTGGACTGGTCCTTATACAGTCATTAAAGCTTCCCAGTCTGGTTTCATTGATCTCCAATCTGACAGTGGCTCTTTTCGTGTTAATGGTCATCGTTTGAAGTTGTACAATGAAGAAGAAGGACCCGAACAAGAGGAGGTCATGGACACCTTCCCCAAATAATTGATTTTAGGGGCGAGTCGAGCTCAGGACTCGAAAATAAACAAGGCGCTCTCGGGAGGCAGCCCGAATTGTTTATTTAACTTTTATTTTAGTTATTTTGTTTTGCATTATCTTATTTTTATTTTATTTTATTCGTGTGTTTAGTCTAATGTCTGTTGCTTCTCTTTTTACAGGTTTTATGCTTTTCTTTGTCATATGTGTTTTCTCAGTTATTGATGCCTGCTGCGGTGATTTGACATCTACCGCCACTGTCTCACGTTATTGCTGCTAACCCCAAGGGAGTATTGTTCCTTTATTCTCCCTGTTCTTTCCATATATCTGTGCTCTGTCTGTGATTGCATTGGGGACAGTGCAAAACTTTTAAGTGTAGGAAGGGGGTTAAATACTTTAACCATTGTTTGTCCTGTTAGTATATCATCTCTATGCACTTAAATTTCTTTTATGTTAGCAAGATCATACACTTCATTCGCATAGTGATGGTTAAGTAAGTGAGAGTGTGTCTGTGAAAAGCGCTTGTCTTTAACTTCATCGGTTAGCTTAGCTTTCATGTTGCAGTGTTTGTGGCTTTTTGCTGGTTTTTAACTATTTTCTTGATCACTATGAGCTCTAATGGCCTGGAAATTGCAAAAAGTATTGCATGTTATGTTAATCCCTGAGATTATTGTCAGCGAGTCGGTATCCTGAGATACCATCTTAAATTACAAACAGCTGAATTCTGACAAAAGAGGTTGAGATGGATTTTCAAAAAGAAAAGAAAAAAAAAGTGATTAAGTAACTAAATGTGGCCTTTGGTTCTCGAACAAGTAAACTTCGAGGGGTGTTCTACACCTGATCACCTAAAACCATCTTGTTTGGGATCGGTCAAGTAGAAAGTTCGTTACATGGGATCCATCGAAAGTCATAGGTTTCTTGAATAAAAAAAAACAAAAAAAAAAACAAAAAAACAAAAACAAAAAAAATGGGTGTTGAGAAATCATCAATAAGCCTCGAGTCAGAAAAGTTTTAAGGGAAAAGATTAATAAAGCATGCAAGGATGAGTGATTTGTAGGTCAGATGAGTTTAGTCAAGTGATTTTGAATTCTGTTAGAGTCAGTGAAAAGTTAGGGCGGATCGGTACACAAACATGTGCATGAATTTAAGTTATCTTGTGTTTGTTGAAGTTGAGTTCTTTTTTGAGGCGTCCTTTTTAACTGTTTGAGCTTCGTATGCGTCTGAGTTGTGTATGCTTGTTTAATATGTTTCTTTTGAGATGAGTTGCTTGAGGACAATCAAAGTTTCAGTGTGGGAAGTTTTGATATTGTCTTATTTATTCATATAATTATTCGACAATATCATTTTTTTTGTGCTTAAACATATAAGTTTTGATGCTAAGAGTTCATTTTCTTGTCTTTTTTTATTTGAAGGTTTAATTGTGTACAATGCAAGAAAATAATATGTTTATGTGGGCTTAAAGTGAAAAATATGAGAGAATGCAAGCAAGTCCAAAGAAAGTTCAAGATTTGAGTCTCTCCAAGTCCAATACCCGACGGGCCCAAAATCCATACAATAATTTAGGGTTTTGGAGAGATTTATTTTGAAAAATTATTTTAAAAAGGAGCCGGATGAGGGAGATGAGGGGAACTTGAATATTTTATTTTATTTGGTCTTTTTCTTTTCTGGCGGCGAAAAGCAGATTGATTAAGTTGATAATATTATTTTTTTTGTTTTTTTTGTCTTTGGCGGCGTGGAGGAGGAAACAGGAAACAACCCTTGAATTGTTTTCCTTCTGGTGGTGATGCGCAAAGGGGATAGTAACAATGCTTTTAATTTTTTCCTGGTGGTGATCAACATCAACAAGGTTTTAGTTGATTTATTTATTTAATTTTCTTTTATTTGTATATGTGCAGACGAAACAAGAACCAACATTCCTTTAATTTTTTTTCGTAAGTTTATTTGTGTGATTATGTTTGGTTCTTTTTATTATTTATAATTGTTAGTTATTAATTTAATTATGGGCTAAGGTTATTGTATTTGTCATTAATGAACGAACCCTAGATTTAGGTTTAGTTTTTATTATTGATTGAGTTTTGTTTATGCCTAGTCGTGATCCTTGAATTACTTATTTTAATAATTATTAAGTAGTTTACTATTACATTGTGTCATGTTCTGAAATTATGACTTGCACGTGTAATTAGTTTTATCTGACTGTTTGCTTGTTCTGAAATTATGACGTTTACATGCAGTTAGGGTAAACAATTATTCTGAAATTATGATAGTTGAAACTACTTCTTTAATAACCCAGATAAAAGTTTGAGTTCAATTCACCAATAACGAGAGTTAGCGTTTTTTGAATAGATTAGGTTATAATCGGATTAGTAGGGTTGATGGTCTATGTTATCTCGAAATTTCTTAGAAACTCTATCAATCAATTGCACTTGTAAATGAACCAAATCTAGGGGGAGTGATTCAATGATGAATACCTTTTAGTTATTTGATTCTATTCTCTTCGTTAATTATTTCATATTTGTTTAAATTTTTAGTTATTTACTTTTAATCGTCATTTTAGTTTTAGTAATTTCTTTTACTTTTCCGTGTCAATGGTATCTAAAAATCTAAAAACAAAACCCGTTTTTACTTGATTGCATTTTGTCCACTTTATTTTTGCTAAAGTAATTTTAATTAGTATAAATTGCATTTTCCGTTCCCTATGGAGACGATCCTGGTCTTACCAGTTTATTGCTATACGATCGGGTACACTTGCCCGAGAGTTTATCGGTCGATTTGGTCAGATTAGAGTTTATAAATTTAAGACTGATATTTCCGTATCAGTTACCGACAGCAAGAAGGCATAGATTATGACGAGACCTTCGCTCCAATTGCATGGATAGAAGTGATCAGAATCTTCTTGGCGTACGCGGTAGACAAAGACTTCAAAGTGTACCAAATGGACGCCAAGACAGCTTTCCTGAACGGTTTACTCAATGAAGATGTGTACGTTGAATAACCACAAGGATTAGTTGATGCACATAAACCTGGCCATGTTTATGTGCTAGACAAAGCCCTCTATGGTTTGAAACATGCACCTCGAGCATGGTATGACAGCCTTTCCAATTTTCTAATCTCTGCTGGATTCAGCAAAGGTGTGGTGGACACAACATTGTTCACAAAAAGGAAAGGCCAGCACATAATGGTAGTCCAAATATATGTCGACGATATCATATTTAGATCCATTGACAGTAATTCCTGTAAGGATTTCTCATCCCTAATGGAGTCCAGGTTCGAGATGAGTATGATGAGGGAAATGAATATTTTCCTCGGATTACAAGTCAAACAACTTGAAAATGGGATTTTTGTGAACCAATCAAAATATACAGTTGATATTCTCAAGAAGTATAAGTTAGACTCTTACACAAGTACCGCAACTCCCATGGCTTCAAACTGTAAGTTAGACACTGATCCTACCGGGAAAAGTGTCGACAATACAACTTACAGAGGAATGATTGGATCCTTACTCTATCTTACTACCAGTAGACCAAATATAATGTTTTCAACATGTCTTTGTGCTCGTTTTCAGGCCGACCCAAAAGAATCACACCTAACTGCGGTAAAACGCATTTTTCGTTATCTTAAGGGTACACCCGAATTTGGTCTCTGGTATCCAAAGGGAACCAACTTTGATCTTACTGGCTTTTCAGATGCTGATTTTTCAGGTTGTAGAGTTGATAGGAAAAGCACATTAGGCGGAATATAGTTTTTGAGAGACAGACTGGTGTGTTGATCCTCCAAAAAGCAGAATTGTGTTTCAACACCTACAGCAGATGTTGAGTATGTAGCAGCCGCAAGCTATTGCTCTCAAGTGTTGTGGATGAGAACACAGTTACGTGATTATGGGTTCTGGCTCATCAATATCCCAATCTACTGTGATTCTAGAGGTGCGATTGCTATTTCTTGCAATCCCGTGCAGCCCTCACGAACAAAATATATAAACATCAGGTATCATTTTATTAAAGATCACGTAGAGAAGGGAAAAATTGAGTTGTATTTATTAGGCATAGAATATCAACTTTCTGATAATTTTACTAAAGCCGACGAACCTCGTTTTCAGTTTTTGTTATCACATATCGGCATGTTGAATTCACCTTTTAGTTAAGTGTCTCCTTCTGCTTGGCCTGTCCCTAGGAATGGATTCCACCCCCCTTAGATGATCTAGGGTATGGAGATCCAACTTGAGTAGGCTGAGCTTCAGAGACTGTGGAAGTACTTGCATCAACACCAGTTTGTTAGTGACCAACTGCTTGGCCAGCTGAAGTAGATTTCTCCTTAAAAGGAGATGAATATTTCTCCCCCTTGGACTTTGTCTTTGAGGCAGATTTAGATTTCTCCCCCTTTGAAGGAGATGACACAGAGCCCTCAACTACAGTTCTGCCTGAAGGAACGGATCCAACAGGCTAGGCTGCAGCAGGTTTGGGAACAGGTCTTGAACCAACCAGGCAATGCACTAAGAAAGCCAGGTTGTCCTTGAGCTTTGCTAGCTGTGTAACAAGGGTTTGAAGAGAAGAGGAATAGGAAGTTGCAAAAGATGAGAGCTGGGAAATAGCAGCTCTGTTAGTGTTTGTGAACACTAGACTTTGAAGCTGTGCAAGAGTTAGTTCAAGGGACTCATACATATCATGAAAGCCTGCTGCCATAGAATTTGACAGGGATACCACTAAGGTATTTAGAGAGGCCAGTGTGGATGGCATTGTTGTAGAGCATGTTTCAGCAAGACTTGACAGTTCTTGGAAAACAGTTGTTAGGCTAGGCGCAGAGTCCTGTTGGAGAGCAAGAATTGATGAGAGGGAGGATGAGAGTTGTTGCAGCTATGCAGTGAGTGCAAGTAGCTGAGTGGAATGATCAGGTTGGAGAGCAGGGGTAGGAAAGGAAGTCAAGATCGAATCAATAAAACCTTGAAGCTTAGCAGACACGGAGTCTGTAATGATAGAAGGAAGGGAAGTCATAGATGTTTCCAAAGAACTAACTTTGTTGGACAACATAAACAGCTGGTCCTTCAAAGACACGTCTTTGGGTGATGGAGGTGTATGGGTTGATTGTTTAGATTCGGTTGATGGGGATGAATGTGATGGAGAGGATTGAGGAGTATGTGGATCACTGTGAGATGGGAAAGATACTTTAGAATGATGTTCTATAGCTTGGGCATAAGTTAAGTGACCCAGCTTGGAAAGATCAAGAGAAACTTCAGGAGTGGTTGTAGCTGCATCATGAGGTGAGGGTATTGGAATGGTGGTCTTTCAGATGTCACTGGCATGGTAACACCTTCACCAAGAGCAGGGGTGGTTCCTTCTGTAGTGTCTTGGTTTGCAGGCACTTCTTCATGGGGAGAGGGGATGTGCATTTCAACATCATCAGTGGTGAAAGCAGATGGTGGAATTTTCACTTAGGGAAAAGCTTGATCAGAGGAATGTTACATTCCCTGAGGTTCATCAGCTTTGGATGTTGCTCCCTCAGCAGCTATTTGGGATTGAACAGCTGCATCATCAGGAGCAGAAGTTAAAGGCTGATCTGCTGATTGGCTTATACCAGCAGGTTTGACACCTTGTGCAGACTCAGTGGGTGTAGTAGAAATATGAGAGGGAAACTGTGTGGACTCTGTGTGGAGTGGAGAGTGCTCCTGTCTTTCAATGTCTTTAGCCTGTTGAGAGGCTTGGACAGTTGATGTGGTTGTCTCCTTTTGTACAACTAGTTTTCGTTGTGAGGAACCAGAGGGCTTAGGCTGACCTGGGGTTTACTAAGTTTGGAATGAAACCTGCTCCAAAGTTGTTGCACCTTCTCCCAAAATAGGAGAAGTAGAGGCAGCAGGGGTTGCTTCTTTTTCAACTAACTCCTGTTGAGAGGGGTTAGCGTTGCTTGTTTGAGTTGTGGAGGATTTCTTTTTGGCTAAGGAATCTGTGTTAGCCTGGAGTATGTTTAAAGGGAGGATGTAGAAGATGGATGTTGTGGTCAGTTGCTGGATCCACGTCCTGAGTAGAAAGTCCTTCCACTAAACCAAGCAACCTCCTCATTGGTGTTGCTAGAGAAGGTTCATCATCAAGAATTGGGGTGTAAAATACCTTGTTTCCTATGACAGGAAACTTAACAGTAGTCAGGTAAGGCTGAGAGTTGTAAAGTTGCTCACCACAAACATGCTTGAAGACGAGGCTCAGGAATCTGGCATACCTGATTGTGGCTGGACGCTGTTCTTGCTCCACCAAGTTCCTTAGATTTAGAAAAATCCACTTTGCCATGTTGAGAGTGGTCCCGTCTACAAACTGTAGGGATATTGGAATTTCATCCCTGCTAACCTGGTCAAAGGAACCAACTTTGCAGCTTAAACTCATCAACACATAGGCAAATAAAAAATTGTAAGTTGGGGAGAGGTCCCTTCTGAACAAGGTTGCACCCACCTTTGGTTCTACTACACCACAGCAGCGTAGCAGGTTTCCCATCTGTTCGTCCTCAGGATGAGGTTTGTCATATTTCTCAGGAACTGGAAAATGAAGTACTTCCCTGATGAGAGCAGTAACGATCTCAATAGTTTTGGTGGTGTTGAGAATGGTTCCCCTTATTGTTTTGATAGAAGAATCATAGGAGCATATGTACCAAAACTCATAAACCATCTCCTGGTACATTACCCCAGGAGAGGCAGTCATAGCATAGTGAATGGGATGGGCTTCAGAAAATCCACCATTCCTTTATAACCTTTCCCAATGTAGTTTTTAGGAATGGTTAAGTTGGCAATGTAGTTGGTGGGTTTGATTATTAGCATGGTGTTGACAGAGGGGTGTTTTTCAACGTCATCACCAAGGAACACTAGAATAAAGGGGTTAATTTGGTAAGCCATTTACGTGTGAGTAGGAGTGATGCCCGATTTCTGGACACTTAGTCTTTTAGGGTTTTTCAGATAGTTATGGAATCAGTAAGGAAGAAGAAGAAGATGAAACAGTGAGTTATTTATAGGTTTTTAACGTGAGTGAGTAGGAGAGAGAAAGGTTTGGGTAGTTGATTTGAAATTTTACTAACGGAAAACGGAAAGGTTTGCCACGTCGGCACGTTTGTCAGACCAACTTGATCTTTTTAACCACTAATACACGTAACACACATTATCTGTTGGTAATTAAGATAAATAAATACTTAATTTAAGTAACTCAAATGTGAAGTAATGTTAAATAAAAACTGATGTTCTAAGCTGTTGTTCAACTCTTTGATGAAAAAGTTTCATCAAACACTGATCATTCTGCAAGCTGTTCAAGAAACCTGTGCAGCTATATGAGAACATGTTTAATAGTAAAACATGTTTAATAGCTGAACAGGTTACAAGGCTTTGCCTTGTATGACAGATAAAAGAGTGAGCATGTTTTGGATTTGAATAGCAGAACAGGTTTGAGAATAAAAGTGTATTTGCCAAACTTGTTACATGTCAAACCTGTTCAAAATTCAGAACCTTGCTAAGTACGGAGTAGATAAAACCTGTTCAGTCAAAGCTAGTCTGTAAAATTTTTAACATATTTGATCAAGTGAATTTTGAACATCATTGACACTTAGTCAAATTTATTTAACCTACCATCTTGCTTAAAAGGTATTTAAACCTGTTTTCATCAATAGGTTTGGTGAAAATGTCTGCCAGCTGTTCTTTAGTGGGAACAAAATTTACCTCCACATTACCTTTTTGGATGTGATCCCTTATGAAGTGATGTCTGACCTCAATATGCTTTGTTCTAGAATGGAATACTGGATTGTTAGAGATAGCTATGGCACATGTACTGTTACACACAATAGGAATTTTCCTATATACAAGACCATAATTCTCAAGCTGATGCTGCATCCATAGACACTGCCCATAGCAGCTTCCAGCAGCAATGTACTCAGCTTCAGCATTAGAAGTAGAAACAGAATTCTGCTTCTTGCTGCACCAACTGATCAACTTTCCTCCAAGGAGTTGACATCCAACTGTTGTGCTTTTTCTGTCTAGCCTGCAACCTGTAAAATCATAATCTGAATAACCTGTTAGTTCAAGGTTGGAGTCTTTGGGATACCATAGACCCAAACCTGGTGTACCCTTTGGGTATCTAAAAATCCTTTTCACAGCAGCTAGATGTGATTCCGTTGGATCAGCTTGAAACCCAGCACATAAACAGGTAGCAAACATAATATCTGGTCTACTAGCAGTTAAGTATAGCAAGCTCCCAATCATGCCTCTATATGTTGTTAGTGAAACAGCTTTGCCACGGGCATCAACATCCAACTTTACTTTGGTTGCCATTGGGGTTTTGATGGGAGAATATTGATCAAATATAAACTTTTTTAGAAGATCTAATGTATACTTACTTTGATTTATGAAAATTCCATTTGAGGTTTGTTTAACCTGCAATCCTAGAAAGAAAGTAAGTTCACCCATCATATTCATTTCATACTTAGATTTCATGAGTAGTGAAAAATTCTTGCATAACTGCTCATTAGTAGAACCAAAAATTATGTCTTCCACATAAATTTGAACAAGCATAATATCAGTTTTTACGTTCTTTATGAACAATGTAGTATCCACTTTACCTCTAGAATATTTATTGCTCATAAGGAAATCAGTAAGAGTGTCATACCAGGCTCTAGCGGCTTGTTTCAGACCATAGAGAGTTTTGTCCAACTTATAGACAAATATTGGATGTTGTTCATTTTCAAAACCTAGAGGGTGCTTCACATATACTTCTTCTTGCAGCTTACCATTCAAAAATGCACTCTTGACATCTATTTGAAATACCTTCATGCTCTTATGGGTAGCATAGGCCAGAAACAAACGAATTTATTCTACCCTGTCCACAAGAGCAAATGTTTCATCATAATCTATGCTTCTTCTTGCCTATACCTTTGAGCAACTAGTATTGCCTTGTTTCTTATGACATGACCTTGCTCATCCATCTTATTTCTGAAAACCCATTTGGTGCCAATTATTGTTTAACCTTTAGGTACCGGGACCAGCTTCCATACTTTGTTTCTCTCAAACTAATTGAGTTCTTCTTGCATGCAAGTGATCCAATTGGCCTCTTTCAGTGCATCATCTACTTTCATTGGGTCCATTAGGGACACAAAACTAGAAAACATACAAAAGTTTCCTAGACTGTCCCACCTTGTTTGCACACCTTTGTTGATGTCACCAATTATTTGATCATTGGGGTGACACCCGATCCACTTAGGATCATGTTTTAATGAATATTCTCTTGTATCCGTTTCAATCTCACCAGGTCTTACAGAACAGCTCTCAGGATTTTCAGACACGCTGACATCTTGAGCCTGTTCACCCATTGACACTGAATCAGTATTGTTGAACTCATCAGCAAAGGATTCAGGGAAATCAGCATTGATTGGTTCTGGACATGGTACATTTACTATATCAGTACACTTATTCACACATGGTGTACCAATATAATCAACATCTGTAAGGTCACCTACCTACGAATCTGATCTTGACGCGACACCTTCCAACGAGTGCGGAATCCTCGTTAGGGGTGTAACGAATCGATCATACACACGGAAACCCGGAGACGAGCACAATGATAGACGTTACGACGAACGACCCAACACATGTATTTCTCCGAAACAACGTTTTGAAATTTCACAAGTTCGTACGTGCACTATACGAGCTCTGGATATTAATCTATTCAAAAGTCTTTGAATAAAACGAACGGATGCTCTGTTTGCTCTCAAGTTCGACAGAACCTCTGAGTTGTCAAAGATTACTGAATTCACAAAGATAGGTTCATTATATAGTTGATAAGTTCTTGTAGACGCTCCTCACGAACTTATAGCTGATAAGTTCGTGTAGACGCTTTTCACGTACTTATTCTCACTAAGTTCAAACTCAACCCTTTGAACTTATTCTTGAACTTATCTTTGAACTTGTTCTTGAACTTGTCTTTAAACTAGTTCTTGAACTTATCTTTGAACTTGTTCTTGAACTATCTTTGAACTTGTTCTTGATCTTATCTTTGAACTTGTTCTTTAACTTATCTTTGAACTTGTTCTAGAACTTATCTTCACCTAGAACTTATTTTCACCTAGAACTTATTCTCACCTAGAACTTATTCTAGAACTTAATCTAGAACTTATTCGAGAACTTAATATGATAGTCTAGAACTTACCTTGAAAATGTTAACATCATACACAATCATGATGTCAATAACAAAACTAGACTGCTGTCGTCACACCGGATGTACCTACAGACTCCACCTTGACGATAGCTTCTAGTTGTTGTTCATTGATCGTAATAGACTATCAGATTCAGAGACTATGAATACCGAAACTAGACAGCTATTGTCACATCGGGTGTATCAACCCACTCCCCCTTGACGATAGCTTCTAGTAGATATTCATTACTCTATAAATACTGAAATCACCTTTTCTTATTTGTTATCCATGACTGCCTCTCCAGTTTTGTTGTCCTCACTGGTTTCTATACTAACTTAGTCCATGTCCTACAAGTCAGAGGATTTATTCTTATTTGAACCACAACTCTTCTACCAACTCTTAGATTAACCTTTCAAATCTTCCAAAACAACCCCCCCTCTGATAGTTTTTGCAAACACCTCAGCATAAGAATCGTCTTCCTAGATTTATAAGGTCCTTCCAAGCTAAATCCATCACTTCACAATTCAGAATTTGATTCATCATTTAGTGCAGATTTCAGCATCTCTAGATCTATGACATTCTAATCTTCATTCACAACACCTTCATCGAGTGACTTCCAGTCAGGTATATCTTTAGGAGTAGACGCTCATTCCTCAAGATCCTCCTGTTCTAAGTCATCTTCGAAGACGAACCTCATTTCATCTTCATCCAACCCTGACAATGCTCCGATCAGACCTTATCTTCAGTTACTATAGTCCCCTTTGAATCCTTATCCTTTCCCTTGTCTGCGACTATGTACACCGACTCCCCCTGAGGATCAGCAAGCTGAGCAAATTGTTGTCTTGAAAGATCTGCCAGCTCACTATTCATGCCATCTTCTTTGACTTCTCTACAATTTCTCCCCCTGAGATGGACGATCTTTCAACTATTCCTCCAGTATAGCATCCAGATTTGCAATCTGCTGATGCTGGTCAGTCTCTGTCTGATCCAACTGGGCATTAAGATGTTGAAGTTCACGAATCGCTTTTCTCAGCTGAAGAATCTGTACTTCTGTTAAAACTCCAATTCTAACACTGTATAGACTTAATCAACACATGAAACAAGTCATAAAATCTGAGCCGGACATCCAAATCCATTATTCAACGATAGAAATGCAATGAAACTCTCCTTACTTACATTCTTTGATGGTTTCGAAAGTAAACCGAACACTAGAATTATGATCGAGAGAAACAGTCGTTATCTTCGTTAAACAGTCACAAAATCGTAAGTTTTGACAAACATTGATCAATTTTCAACCTTTTCGACTTATCCCGGAACCCTTCACTTTTAGCAACTGATTATCACGCAAATTTTGTTTTTCCAACTAGAAATGCATCCTAGTAACTTTGACATTATTCCTATTTATTAAAATCAAGATTATCTAAGCTAGAATAAATTAAAATTAAAGTAAAATACATTAGAATCAAATAAATTTAAATTAGCTTAAAAATAATTTAAATATAAAAATACACTAACAAAATATTTTTGCGAGATAGTCAAAGAAGGTTCAATCAGATAGCGGTGTCAAAACGCACTTTTAGTATTTCACTTTCACACTTCAGGAATTTTTTACTCCTTTGATTGTTTGTTGTGATATACACTTCAAGGTGATTGTTGGTATGTTTTTCCTTTTAAACATTCAACACTTTGGAAATTCCTTTGGCCTTTTTATTTATCAAGAAACTACCTTATGTGTCCCATACTTAGACATACTTCTATGATCAAGGCAGACACACAATGATTATGACTTTTTGGTATTTGCAAATTTTCTTTAAAAGGCAAACGGCGGACACAGTTCTGTATTTACATACAACAGAGTGTCTTAGTTTGTCTTAGAGTTCCTCTTATGTTAACAAGACAGCAGTGACAGGTCTGTACTCACGTACAATAAAGCGACTTATCTTGCTAATTTAAGTCAAAACAGCGGTGACAGGTTGTACTCACATACAACAAAGCGACTTGTTTTGACTTCCTTTACTTTTCAAAACCTTTTTATTTCTTTGTTTAAGATGTATTTTGATGTTTCTATACATCCCCCAGATAAATTTGCATACCTCATTCAGAATCATTGTCTGTATGTCTCTAACATAGAAATTAAGACCTTTTGGCCATACATCTAAGTTAGTTACAAATATGACATTTTCTTGATTATTTTATTAGCTGTTAGTATTTCCTTCATGTATTATGCCTACCAACACATCAGACAAGAGTGTGTATGTTACTTCAATTTTAAGGTACATTATGTGTGAAAGCTTAACACTTAGAATTTGTTAGACTGTGCTAATTTTCATCGCTTTGCACCTAAGACTCTATGACTTCTCTTATTTTATAATATTCTCTTCTTCTTCTTTTTTTTTTAAATTTTTTATGGTTTTCTCTCTTTTTTCTTTTGATTTTCACTTTTAAGTAAAGAAACTAATAAGATAAACAAAAAACTTAAAAACTTTAAAAATAAAGAAAAATCTACTGAGGTCAGGCATTCCATTAAGTTGGACTAACAACTCAAACTGTGATTTATCAAATGTTTTTTGTGAAAAGATCCGCATAGTTGTTATTACCATCATTGTTATATCAATTACCACACTTTACCCTTTTCCCGTAAGACTTCTCCACCTGGTCTTAGGACCTAATCAACATGCCTGCTGTTTCGTCCTTTGTACCCCTGTCCTGTGTCGAGAGCAACCACTATCCATAAACCATTTTTTATTAGGACCTGTAGTTAGCTCCTGCACACTAAACAAGACAAGTTAGTTATCACGGGGAACCCAAGCCATGACTGACTTAGTAATACCATTCTCATCCACATACGTGAACTTCTTCAAATACCCATCTCTCCTTTCAGGTGACTTAGGTTTTTGATTGAGAACCTGTTGTGGTGCTGAGTGATTAAGATTCACTCTTGGCCTTTGGGCTGCCATTTGTGGTTGAGCCCTAGAATAGTTTCTATTTTAATGAATTTCATTTTGATATCCCTAGGCTCTACCTGGTGTCTGTTGTCTTTGAGGAGTATGAGACCTAACTGGAGTGTAAGTCCTTCTAGGTGTTGTACTCCTATAGCCTTGTTGTGGTCCTGACCTAGACTGACTAGGAACTCTATTCGGAGAATTAGTCCTATTCACTTCTAGCTGTCTGACCGACACCGATATATGTTTAACAGGTATCCTAGGTGTTGCACTCACATTTTTCTCTATATGTTGAGAACTACTAGTGCTGGCAATACTAGGTACTGGTCTTTGTTGTTCTTTCTTTCCTAGAGTATGTCTAGACTCTGGTTTAGAGGGTGTAGACTCCACTTTCTTATAAGGACAGCTAGACGCAACAAGTCCTTTCTCATGACATCTAAATCATGACATCTTATCAATCGACTTCTTATAAGTGCCCTTTGATTTAGGTTTCTCACTAGTGTCATTTTCTTTCGTTTCAACTACAGTGATTTCTTCCCCTTGCTAATTATTAATTTCAGGTTTAGCTTCTCCTAGTATAGTGTCACTAGTAGACTGCACAAACTTGACTTTCTTAATCTTAGAGGTAGTATTAGTCACCTTAGTTGACTTATCCTTATCAGATTCAGTTCCAGTTGATACCTTTGATTCGACCGGTTCATCGGTTTTATGAGGTTGAGGCACATAGTTATTGTTGAACGATGGAGGACTCTCTTGATAACCTAGGCCTACTGGTTTCTTCTACTGTCGTTGAGCTTCTAAGATCTTTCCTAGGTTTAGAGATGAGTTCCTAAACTTTTGAAGCTTACTATTTGCCTCAGCAACTTTAACTCTAGACTCTGCTAGCTTTACATCTTTAAGAGTGAGTTCTTTGGTTAAAGCTTCAACATGCTCATACACGAGTTCTATCCTGACACACTGTTCACTTAATTTGTCTTTTAGAACTTTGACATCGTGAGCATCTGCTTTCAGCTTATTCCTTAGATCTTCCTTAATATCTAGAAGACTAGCGTTATCTGATTTTAATTATTGGATCTGAGCAGTTAAGTTGTTATGTGTTTCTAGTACTAAGTTTAACCTATCATTTAAAGTAGCACTTAAAACACATAAGTCATGGAATGTAGAAAAGTTTAGAGTTACCTTTTTGTGGTCCGATTCAACGTTATCCATTTTAGCAGCAAACTCCTGAATGGACTGTTCCTCTGACTTTTCCACCAACAAAGGACTTGTATCTTTCTGCTTGGTGTCCTCTGCAACTTCTTCAGCTCTGTCATCCCCAGTCTCAGTTACTTCTTCCATAAAGGCTCTAGCATACTCCTGATGAGTACTCCAATCATAAGCTCCATCAAGCTGTCTGTTAGATGACACATTTGTTAATAGACCAGCGATGGCTACTTGATTCCCAGAACCACCAGATTAATACTTCCTTGTGTCTGATTTTGATAGTTCTCTACTTTGGGTCTTTGAAACTCTCTTGCAAAGTGTCTCAAGCTTTGGCAATTCTAACACTTAACCTTTGTTTTGTCAAAAGCAACCTTGTTGTTGCCTACGTTCATATTTCATCCTGTCCTCTTCATGAACCTCTTGACCCTTTGAGTCACCATGGCCGGTTGCCATTGTAGGTCCATTTCCTCCAAGTCATCAGGATCTACCTGATCGTAGTCTTCTTCCCATAACGCAGTATTGTTTATTTTTACCTGAACGCAGTTGCCGTACGTTGCGACAAACGAAGCTAAAAGATTTAGATGATCTTCAGCTGATTTTGCGCTCGTCGGCATCTTAGTATATCCTTGAGACGTAGACACTGAATGAGTTGGTTTTTCTACTGGTTTGGAAAACCCTAAGAATGCCCTGCTGCTAGACGCCTTTGTCTCAAATAGAATGCATTCTTCTCACGAGAAGAATGTTGTGCCCCCCCCCCCCCCACGCGACATCAGTTCACCAGTAATTGACGGTTTTGATTTTCCAAAATACATTTCTGGATCTTGAACCTGTTCAAACTCCCGTTCTTTCTTCTGTAACTTGAAGTTATATGCCCTCAGCGTTCCAATTACTCTTTCAAGAGTGAGAGTCTCAAACTTCTCTTCATCATGCTTTATTAGCGCTGTGTACATCTCCCACTTTGCCGGTAAAGCATCTAGAAGCTATTTTATCTTCTCAGTCTCTTGATAGTCGACATTGTGATTGTCAAGTTCAGTTAACAGATGATAGAATGTAGTGATTGTCTCATCTAACTTCTCATTCTTCAACGCCTTGAAGATAGCAAATTGTTGTTTCAGCATCTCAGTTCTACCTTTGCGAACCCTTGGATTTCCCTCACACCTCTTCTCTAGAGCATCCCATAGCTCTTTAGAAGTCATATGATTTCTTAAAGTGTGTAAGATTTCTTGAGGTAACGCCATCTTGATAATTGAGAAAGCTGGATTCTCGGCCTCATAAAGTTTCTTGTCATCATCTTTCATGTTTTGATAAGTTAAGACTCTTTGCCGGCCCTCTAGCTCTTGCGTAGGAGGAATATATCCCTCATCGATGCATATCCACATACGCATGTCTTTAAAGCAAGCAAAATCAGCAAACTTATCCTTCCACCAATAATAATCCTCCAGTTTCATCAGCTTTGGCGGAGAATTTGCTTTGCCGACCTCGTGGACCATTTCTATAAACTTTTGCAAACTCGACATTCTTTCTATACTTTTTGTTTTCGAACATAAACAATTTAATTTAAAAATTAATTTAAAATAAACCCTTCGAACTTATGCAAGTCCGAATAATTTAAATTTAAATTCGTTTGAAAATGAAATTCGAATTGACTTATGTTCGAACTCAACAAGTTCGAATGATTGAAGTTCGAGAAAACCCTAGAAATTCTGACAAGTTCGAACCTTTGGCAACTTCGAAGAAACCCTAAATTTCTCACAAGTTCGAACCTCAGGTAAGTTTGAAGAAACCCTAATATTCTGACAACTTCGAATCTGACAAGTTCGAATTCTGACAACTTCGAAAGAAGCCCTAATACCCCCTTAAGTTCGAGCGCCGCAAGTTCGAGAAACAGACAAAAATTTGATTTTTTCAAGATTTCAGATTAAACCAATGTTTTTAAGATTAAAAACACTGATTTCCACTAAAAAAAATGTGAATTTTTCTCCGTTAGCTTGCTTGTAGAACTCAGAAAAACTAAAAAAATGTGATATTTCCAGTAAGAACGTCAAGAAACCAAGAATGTTTATATGAACATGAAGAACACTCTTTATGGCTTACCAATTGTAAGGTCACCTACCTACGGATTTGATCTTGACGCGACACATTTCAACAAGTGCGGAATCTTCTTTAGGGGTTTATGGGATCGATCACACACACGGAAACCGGAGACTAACACAATGATAGATTTCACGACTAACGACCTGACACGTGTATCTCTCCGAAACGACTCTCTGAAATCTTCACAAGTTCGTAGTGCACTATACGAGCTCTAGATACTAATCTCTGCAAAAGTTCTCTGAATAAAACGAACGGATGCTCTGTTTGCTCCCAAGTTCGACAGAACCTCTGAGCCGTCAAAGATCACTGAATTCACAAAGATAAGTTCATTATATAGTTGATAACTTCGTGTAGACGCTCCTCACGAACTTATAGCTAATAAGTTCGTGTAGACGCTCCTCACGAACTTATTCTCACTAAGTTCAAACTCTACCCTTTGAACTTATTCTTGAACTTATCTTTGAACTTGTTCCTAAACTTATCTTTGAACATGTTCTTGAACTTATCTTTGAACTTGTTCTTGAACTTATCTTTGAACTTATCTTCACCTAGAACATATTCTCACCTAGAACTTATTCTAGAACTTAATATGATAGTCTAGAACTTACCATGCAAATGTAAACATCATACACAATCATGATATCAATAACAAAACTAGACTGCTGTCGTCACATCGGATGTACCAACAACATCATGCCCATTGTGGTTAACAGGTTCCACTCTGGGTGATGTGGAAGCTTTTATGTTCTTTACTTCATCATTAGAATGCATGAGATCATCAAAACTGAACTCCCCTGAAACTTATTCAGGAACAGCTTTGGAAGAAGCATTCCCGGACTCCTCAAAGGATACATCGATAGATTCATCTATCACCTTTCTTTTGTAGTTGTATACTTTGTAGCCTTAAGAAATTACTGAGTATTCAACAAACACACCTTCATCAGCTTTGGGTTCAAATTTGGCCAGCTGGTCCGTTTGATACAAGATGAAGCAAGGACATCCAAACACATGGAATAACTTATATTTGGCTTTATTGCTTTGAGTAATTCATAAGGAGTCTTATTGAACCTTTTCACCACTAAGAATATTTTTTAAGTGAAGCAGGCAGTATTGACAACTTCAGCCCAAAATGATGAAGACAAACCTGATGCACACATCATGGTTCTAGCAGCTTCTATGAGGGTTTGTTCCTTATTTCAACAACTCCATTTTGTTGTGGAGGTCTCAAAGCTGAGAAGTTTTGAGAGATTACTCTTTCTTCACAGAAGTCCTACAGAATACTGTTTTTGAATTCGGTACCATGATCACTTCTAAGCTGCTTGACTTAGGCAGAGTTCAGAACTTCAATCTTATTGATAAATCCAATAATCTCTCTGGCAGCCTCTCCTATGGTCTTTAAAAAGATCACCCATGTAAACTTGGAGAACTCATTAACCATTACTAGAGTGTATCTTCTACCTCCTAGACTTGAGACACTGAGAGGTCCAAACAAGTCCATATGGATTAAGAAGAGAGGTGTATCAATAGAGAAACTATGTTTGGATTTAAAAGATGTTTTTCTTTGCTTACCCTCCTCACAAGCTGTGCAGAGTTTATCCATAACATAAGTTATAGAAGGCAAACCAGTTACTAACTTTCTCTTACAGAGTTTGTTGATATTCTTGAACTTCAGGTGTGATAGCCTTTTGTGCCATAACCAGTTGAGGTCTGCATTGCTCCTTAAGATGAAACAGGTTTTAGTTGTTGGATCAGCAGATTTCATATCTATAACATATACACCTTTCTTTCTTTGTGCACACAATACAACTTTGCCTTGGGAATCCAGTATGTACCCCAGGTGCTCATCAAAGTTAACCTTGTAGCCAGCATCACAAAGTTGACTAATGCTTACAAGATTATGTTTTAGCCCAGACACATAGGCTACTCTGTTGAAAATTGCAGCACCAACTTGAATGGTTCCATATACTTCTGTGGATCCCTGGACATTGTCACCAAAGGTGACCTTTGGGCCTTTTTCAGGCTTGAGATCACTCAACAAATCTTTGCAACCTGTCATGTGGCCAGAGCAGTCACTGTCCAAGTACCAAACCTGGCTTGATTGTTTAACCTGCAGAGTGATATGGGGAAATATTAGTTTTTAGGGGAACTCATCATAAGGATGAGTTCTCCTTCTACATCAACATTTGTTGATGGATCACTGTAATCTACATTAATATTCCTAATTTGGATTGTATCAGCTGAGATACTCGCCTCAATGACAATGTTAATTCCAACACTGCTGGTTTTTGCAATGTTGGAGCTAGCAGTGTCAGCAGGCTTTATGTCCTCAATTTCAGGACAATCTTTGGTCATATGAGTCTTCTTTCCACACTTATAACATTTGATCTTTTTAGACTTTTTGAAAGAAGTACTCCTAGAAACACATTCTGGTTTATCTCTGTTGGGTTTCTCAACAGGTTTTAAGAAAGTTTCACTTGTTTTAGACGAACCAACAACTTGGGTGGAAGGTACAACAGCAACAGCTTTGCCTGTGTCCTCTTTCCTCTTTTTGAGAGGACAGAGATCAAACACAGGTAATTTGATTGTCATTTTTTCTTCCACAGGTTTGGGAAACTTATTCCCAGTTTTCTCAGGTTGAGCAATGGCTTTGCCTTTGCCTTTACTGAGATGTGATGACTGTTGCCTATCAACATGATTATCACTTCTGGATTTAACAAAAGATTTCCTTCATTTATAACCAAATTTCCACTATGATTAAAAAACTTATTTGAAACCACAGCAGATTTGCTTCCAACATGAGACTTACCCCTGTTAGATGCAGGCTGCTTTCCTTTTGAAAACTTTTTCTCAAAATGTCCAGCATTGAATGGGTTAACAGCTTTGTTGCCATCAGCTTTAGCTCCAGAACCTATCTGGTTGTCAGGTTTAGTGGCCAAAGCTGCAGTTTTAACTTGTTTTCCATTCTTTTGTTTATGTGAATTGGCTAGGCACTTAGCAGGCTGGTTTGATGGAGAACACATTCGATCACCAGTCTTTGTAGTTTTTTCACATAAACTGTCAGTGTTTTGAGGCCTGACAAACCTGTTTATTGAGACCTGCTTCCCATTTACATTTTGGATAAAAGTATTTGGAAGCTCACCGAGAGAGGATAAGTCTGTTTCCAGATTTTTAATCTCAACAATGGAAGTTGCTGTATCAAGATCTCCTCCAAGATAGGCTCGGATTTGAGTAGGAATCTGATGATTGATACATTGACTGACTATCTTAGCCGAATGGCACTAAGAGTCAACAATATTTTGAAGCTTAGCATATTTCGAGTCTGTTTCTCTCTTTTCTTCTAATAAAATGTTGTTAATGTGGTTTACTTCATCAAGTTCAATTTTCAACTCATGAAAGTTGTTCAGTTCATTAGTTTTTGTTTCAAGATCAGCTTTTAGCTTAGAGATTTCAGACTTCAAAGCATCCTTCTTCTCAATGGCAGCTTTTAAATCTACAAGTAAATAATCAAACATTTTAACTTTTTCTTCAGAGCTGTAATCCTTAAAGTTTTGTACCTTATACATCATGGTGGGATTCCAATTCTCCAAAGTGCTGAGACCTTAAACTTCAGCCAAGTCCTGTTTGAAGTTACTTGTTAAGGGGGCATCAGTATTAGCCATCAGACAGTTGTTGTCTTCTTCATCAAATGACGAATAATATTCCTCCCAGTCACAGGTTTCGGCCATTAGCACCTTCTGTTTGTTAGAAGCCACGGAGTCTTCTAACTTCTTCAGTTTAGCCATGGCCATAAGGTACTTAACCCTGTAGCCATCGTCTTTGTTTTTCTTGTATGGTTCAGAGGAAGAGGCAACAGCTTTAAACACACAGTCAGCAGCTATATGGCTAGTTTTGCCACATTTAAAGCACTCAGCCCTAGTTTTGTCAAATGTCTTCTTTTTTATGGCACCTGATTTATTTTGCAGCATCTTACCTCCGTCCCTCTTATTGAATTTTCTAGAAAGGCATAGCAATCATTTGCTCATCATCAAAGCCTTCGTCTTAGAAGCTGAGCTCTCACAAAGCAAGTCATTACTTATTGTTTACACACACTTTCTATTTTACTTAGCCTACTTCTTTATCATTAGATCAATTAGGCAGGGGAAGACTCTGTGTACTAACTTTCTATTCTTTGAAATCCCTTTCAGTAAGGTCTTCATTGTCCTCCTCTTCTTCAGACATTACCTCCATTTCATCATCTGCCTGTTGATCAGCTTGTGTGAACACATCACACACCTGGTTAATAGGTTGTCTCATGCTGGCCACTAGGGCAACACCTCTTTTGGACATTTACGAGTCATTTCTCTTCTGTTGCGTTGATTGTTCATCATCTAGCAAGGATCCATAAAGAATTACAAGATCCAAACCTTTGATGGTACCTGAGTTTCTGAGGATAGTAGAGAAGTAATTCCATTCCTTAGGCAGTATGTTCAAAAATTTGTTCAACAGAGTTAGATTGTCTTTAGTGATCCCAACAGTTTTGAGATCATTAATTAAGGAAGTGAACTTGGTGTTCGTTTCAGTGAGAGTCTCCATTGGCTTTGCAAAGAACAGTTCATATTGTCTAACAAAATTATTGATCCTGTTATCCAATGTGATTGTGGTGCCATCATAGACGGTACCCAAAGTATCCCACATTTCTTTTGAAGTCTTCATCTTCTCAACCTGTTTGAACACATCATCAGGATTATAAGGTTATTCCTGGATTTTGCATCAAGGGCAACCAGATGTTTGTCTTCATCAGACCATTGGGCTTTTGCCTTTGCAAGAGTCCTGATTTCAGGAACAGCTCCTTCAGCAGCAGGAGTTATAGTAATGATAGAAGTTGGCACATAGGGACCTTCCATCACTATTTAAGGTAGTTATACATCCCGATTCTCTAGATAGAGTATCAATTTGCACTTCCAACCAGAAAAGTTATGATGATTGAACTTTGGAGGTTTTGCCATTGACTCATTGTCATAGTAGGAAGAGGAGTTGGCAGCACTGTTGTCTATGGTGGGAAATAGGGAGATGTAAGAGATCTAGAGCTAACAGACACTATAAACTGCTCTGATACCAGTTGTAGGTCCCAAAAGGTTCCCAAAGTATGTTGATGTAAGCTGTAAAGGGGGGGGGGGGAGCTGAATACAGCTATTTAAAATTTCAACACACTTTCTCAATGTTTGTATGGATATATCAACATGTGTTAATTACAAACTGGTTTGAACTGTGGAATGGTTCAAACTGAGATGACGTAAACAACATATGAACAACTAATCTAAGACTCACTAAGACTAGTTTACAATGAAAATACTCACTTAGGTTACTGATTTAGAAGACAGACAAACAGCTTAGAACAAGAACAACTTGGACACACTCAACTATTCTAAACAGACTGTGCATGCATGAAAACCTAATTCTTTTGCACATTCTGGATATTTCTCTCTTGGTTGTCTCACATTTCTTAGAAGCTTCATTTTATACTCACTGAGAGAATCCCAGTGAAGCTTCCTCATTGGATGTAGAGATAGTGGAGAGCCTTTACAAAAAGACAAGGTTGCATTTATGCACATTATGACAAAGAGCTTTAGGCTCCACAGACAGAACTATGTATTAGGGAGCCTTCACAAAAAGACAAGCTTCCTTTTATACTCAGTGAGAGAATCTCGAACCGACTGAAGTTGCCCACCCCGCTCCAAAGAGCTTTAGGCTCCATAGACGGAACTATGTATTAGGTATTAAGGAGGGGAGGATACCTCATAGGTTTATCCTCTATGATATTCTTCTCTATTCCGGTGTCAACAACATAATTCAAGAATGTCTCACATCTTTTAGAAACATACCGCTGAGCTCTGGACATGGAAACAATACCAATCTAGCCTCGGCGTCATTCCCCATACACAGTAAGACTCTCACCGTAAGAAATATGTATACTTCACACACAGAGTATCGGCCTGTATGACTGTCATCCAATCCATAACCACAATCAAATAGAAGCTACTGATCTCAATCAGTAACAAGTCAATCAGAAACCGGTGAGTGTGAATCTCTAATATGCAATCCCTGTATATACGGCTCACTAACATAGTGCTCCTATCCACTCTCTCAATAATCAAAGGAACATGTATTGCACTAGAATAAATAGTAAAATATGCACAAATTATCACAGACACGTACAAGTGACCCGCTTCAGAATAAAATAAAACACATGCACGAAGCCCGTTTAGAATAGACGTACCAGAAACAACATTAATGGCATCAGAAGCTTCCTCGGTAGTTAGCTAAAACACTCGACCCCGAGCTCTAGGAATAGTAGCCCGACGGCTAGATGATGAAGACTCTGCTCTGACCACGCTGGATCTCGCCCCCTGTATCGTTGGTCCCGTCTCTGGATAATCCCGTATCATATGCCCAGGCTTCCCACATCGGAAGCATAAAGGCTCTCGAGCCATACACTTGGCGGCAACATGCCCTCGCTAATCGCACTGGTAGCATCTGGGTAAATCTAATGCACACGACCTAGTGTGACAACGATGACATCTCGGGAACCCTCTGTCCACAAACAAACTATCCACACGGCTACTCGAAGCTCTGGATCCCTGTCCCGCACTACCCTGACTCGGAGCACAAAATATGGAACTTTGCATCTAACTCTGTCAATCCAATCATTGACTCTGGGTCGGTCCCCTTGATGTTCGAACCCTACCCTTGTCACGATATCTATCTCTCCTTTGTCCCGAACTCTGATTCGGAAACCGCCGCTGATCAGGCTGCCTGTCTCTAGGAGTGTCATATGTCCAGGACTGCTCAAAAGTCCCCATGCACTGTCGCTACGAAGGTTGCTGCTCTCTAGGCTTCTGTATCTCGCGAGCTCCCATCCGAGCCATCTCTAACGCCCACGTAAATGTACGAGTATCATGCAATCTATCAAATTTATGGATATCAAATCGCAATCCATTGATAGATGCATCAGCCTTCCGCTGCTCTGTATCAATATGTTGGGTCGCAAACTAGGATTACTTGTTAAATCTATCAACATATTGTTATACTGTCATATCACCCTGCTGCAAATGAAGAAATCGGTGCTCCATATCTCGCCTCTCATCAGTGGGGATGTACTGCAGCTCGAATATAACCCTGAACTGATCCCACATCATCGCGTACGTGACAGACAATATCATAGATGACTCAATAGATTTCCACCAATGGGAAGCCCCGCCTCTTAATAGATACGTAACATAACCAACCATATCCTTTGGATCCACGTGCGCGACTCAAATGGCTGCCTCAATCTCTCTCTTCCATACCATGGCTACACCCGGCTCACCTCCGCCTTTGAACTCTAGTGGGATCGTGTCATGAAATGCTTAAATGATCCGCCCCTCTGTTTAGTGGATGAAGAGACACTTGCTCCTGAGTCTATAACAGTCAACGGTGTAGCATCCTCGATACCCTGTCCTATACCTTGACCGGCACCCTGGTTCATGAAAAGGTGAGCCAATATGTTAAGTAAATTAGACTCGCAAACCTACTCGTCACCTGTTGATCTGTCGGCATCTAAACCCTCACCCTGGCCTACTATAATATCCTTCACAAACCGAAGAAGTTAAGACAACAAGTAGATCACCCAGTGTTATACAATAAGCTAAGTCAGTTAAATTCCGCAAATATCCATTCCAGGAATAAATCCCAAGGATCAAAACACGGTCTATGTTCAACCATTAATTAATGATACTCAGACTTCAAACCGCAGGCTTTAATACCATCATGTAACACCCTCCCATCTCACATAAAAGCCTCGTCATAATAATATCATAAGTGCAATATTGCATATAATCCATTATACACATGCTAGGGGATAACACAAATCTCTGTAATTTAAAACTTTATTACAATCATATCTACAACAAAATCACCAGTTTGGTACAGATAATCGGACTTAAGTCAAACTAGCATACAAGAACTGACTACGGGTACACATACTGAATAAATACATGAGTTACAAAATGCTAAAAGATACTATCAGCATACAGTGACTAACGTCATCGACATACAATAGCTAATATAATAATCCATGCTGCATCTCAAATCCCTACTTTTGTGGCTGCGATTATTGTTCCCCTTTTTTAATGCCTGAACATGTTAGACTCGAAAACGTAAGCTTGGAAGATCGTGAGTACGTGAGGGTTAAACACTGCAGAATAAACACATAATACAAACACATAGCACCTAATACATGAAGAAAATCTCTATCTAAATCTCTGGAAATCACACACACATCTTATATATCATTATGAAGGAGCAAGACATCCTGAACACTATCACGCAATCCCTTAGGGGACACTTCCCAATAGACCGCACACAGTTGTAGTTAGGGACAGTCAACTCTCATGGTCACCCATCGTGAGTAATAGTCCATATGGAATTTCATCACAGACACCCTGAAATGGATCTCATCTCATGCACATGAAATACATAAAATAAGTATAGAGTCATACCTGAGGTTCTCTTCCCTATCTCATACCCAACACATAAAATAACAACAAATACACAACCAGGACTGTAAAATAATCGGGTGGTTGGAAAAGCACTCGAGTACTCAGCTATCTGTCTATCCACTCACTAAACCCTCTAGTCACAATCTCGGTCCGACTCACTATTTATCCGTCCCAGTACAAACACACGATTCCCAGATTATCAATACAACCCAACACATAACAGACTCATATACTGATCCCATAACTGAATCAGACCCTAAAAGTAATCTCAAATGGACCCCAAATCCCAAAACCCAATTCCGGCCCAACATGAGCTGATCGCGACCCACACTCAACTTATCGTGACCAAGCTTAGGATCGCAGTCGGAGTCAGCCATCGCAACCGTGCTGAACATTTCGGCCCACATTTTATGATCTTGGCCATGCTCGACCACGCAGCACCACAAGACCGATCGTGGCCACGCTCTTGGGATTGCGACAGTGATCTTGGGCGAACAGGGATTCCTCAGTTCATTTTCATGGCTGACCAGGGGAAAAACCAACCCACAAACTCGATTTACAGCCATAATAACTTATTTAAAAGATCATAAAACTCTACCCCAAAGGCTCGGTAGCCAATCATCATGATTTTACAAATCAAAACATGGCTTAATAATATCAAAACCAATATATGATCAAGATCCAAAGAGACAAAAACACGGTTTACACAACTATCGAAAGATTATATTGATAGGTTCTGAAATTAAGTGTGAACACAATGAATTTCGTGCAAACTGTTACACTGAATGATACTATTTATACTAACAACAACAATTACAAATTTACACATTTAGTCCTTAGACTTAAAATCCATAAACAAAAACTACATTCCTACCATTCTCCCTCTTCTATGGATTTGAAGCCTTGTATCCTTTTCTGTATTCCACCTTCTTTTCAAATCTCCTTATAACCAAAAAACTGCTGAAACTTCTTTCAATCTCTGATACGAAATCGACAGTCATCAGCCTTTTCGTCTTCGACGTAGTGTTCTTAGTTATTTTCGACTTGTCTTCATCAAGATCCCGTTTAATGATATCACTATCATTCTCAGGGTTTCATTAGAATACTTGTGAAGCTCAGTGATTCAAATCGCCTTCTTTAGGTGATCTTTGTTTTTCTAGATGACAGAAGGCCAATCATCCATAATCACATGATATTCTTCATATTTGTTGATGTCTTTCACATCTCTTCTAGGTGCCATCATATTTATTATTCTCATACCTCTTTCCACTCCAATTTGAATATCATGAATAGACATCAAGACAATTTTAGTGTGCATGAAGTAAACGACGGCCTTAAGCGCAAATTTGCGATTCTGTTCTATTCTATTTCTACACAATTCACAGATCTTCAATGTCTTCTATGAACACATGGAAGAAGTCTGCTTCACTGAACTTGTAGATTTTTTAATCAGTTATGAGAACAGTAAAAACCGAAAAGAAGATATTTACAAATATGTCCTTTTCAATTCTCTTCAGCTCCATTATCCTCTCCCAAACCCGTACCTTCTCAATTTGTTGAGCCTTGTTGTCTAGGAAGCTTGCATAATTCACAAGATGTGACATTTTAGGGTCAATCAGTCTAAGCAACCGCAAAAATGTTAATGAAGCTTGCTTCTTACAAAAAAATTTCCTTTGCAACAAATCCTCCAAAAATGGAAATCTATTCCTTTTATTGATATATTCTTCATTCTTACGTTTCGTAAGTTTGAGCTTGTTATCCTTATTCATCTTTTTATTCAACTCCTGCTCATCCAACAAACTCAACATATCATTAATTTCCTATCTCAACTTCCCTTGTATTGGTATAAGCAAACTCTGATCTTTCTGACTAATCTTCTAACACAAACTCCACCAGAAATATTTCCATTAATTCTTCATCTGATACTTTAAGTTCTGGAACAGATTCTGGCTCACCCATGAAAATTAATAGAACTTCTTCTTCAACCGTCATTGTCACATACTTCTTATTGGTGACGTCATATCCTGTCACAGTTTTCATCAACTTTCTCGTTTCAGGATTGTACTTAAGCAAGAACAACTGAGACAACGTCATACTCAGCAACCGCAGGCTTTTCAACCGTTGGTCTTTGTTCAGTTTTCAGTACGTTATCTTTAAAAATCTCCTCAACTAAATCCTCATCTTCAACTATTCTCACTGCTATCATAGATGATTCAGCAAATTCAGCTTCAGATACATTTATCTCTGCCTCAACTCCTTCTATCAAAAAAGTCTCATCTTCTTTATCATATTCACCATATTCTTCAAAGTTGAATTTGATATCAGTTTGCATACTCACCGGTTCTGGAACCTCTTCATAAAGAATTAATCCCAGACGTCATTGAGTTGCTACTAGTTCGTCAGTTGTAGCTCCACTAGTTTCAGATACATGTTCATCAATTTATTTGGCCCCGTACACATTAATCCATTGATCTGAATCATCAAGCCTCCTCCTCTTCTCCCCCTCATAGTGATCATCAGTTGAGTCATGATCATCATGTTTACGTTCTGAACCAGAGGCTTGAGATTTGCAAGTTTCTTCGAGCTTTGAATATCTTTTTGATAAAGTAGCTAATGTATTAACCACTGTAGCTTCCAAACTGGACATCCTATCATTCATGTTGGAAAACTGGTCTTCACAGTAACTCCTCAATTGAACATCAGAACAAAACTTTTCTGTTTCAGACTTAGAGGCAGTGGCTTCGCTTTTGAACAATCTTTGAATATGCAACATTTATTCCATCATAAGCTCAAATAGGTTATTCACATTCTGATTAACACCTTGAATAGCCTGAGTCAATCTTTCTTCTATAACAAAGGGTAAAGGAACACTAACACCTGGATCATGAAAATTACCAGTTGACACAACAGTGAAACTTGTAAAAAGAGCCTCTGAGTGACCTACACTCAGAGTTGGTAAAGTTGTTGCTCTGGTAGGACTTCTACCAAATCATGGTAAAGGTACAATAGATGTGATCGACACTATGGGTATTCCAATAGGGACACTAAGTTCACCTGTACTTGTTACAACACATGAAACCGATTTCGGTTTCCCAGAATGTCTATAAATCAGCTCTATGACATTTGCAGAATCGAAGATTGTATACTGGGGCAACTATGTACTAAATATCCACAAGATCTAAATGATCATCAGACAGTATATGTGTATAATCCCAGTGGCAAAATGAACATCATCTTGTTGAGAAAAGGGTTAGTGGCTGGGGGGTGAACGATCACCAGTGGGATGCTGGCTTCTTCGATTCTAACTCTCTAAGGAGTGGCAACAGCATATGTGGCTTCCCGGCTGTCTAGGTAGGTATCCCACACTTAGTCACTTTTGCAACACCCTCAGACCTCACCCTCCTTTCTACAAGGCGTTATATTTTAGCATCATTACCAGCCACATCAACATCACCATTTACACCTTCATCTCCTATAACATCTGATAAGGTTCTTTTAGAATCCTCGCTTTCATCACCCTCACCACCCCTCTTGATATTTTACCTAAACACTAATTGACCCTGTTTAGCAAACCCATGTTGTTGTACCACACTCAGGGTGGCTCCTTGGTAGGATGCCAAGGTTCTTGAGGTTCCACTGGAGCATGATCTATGCGATACAGTTTCACATTCTCAGCAGTAGAATCAATATACCTCAAGATAGATTCAGGGATCAGCAGAATATTTATTTTTGGATCTTCCTGATTGCTGTACAAGCTCAACATTACATGATCAGGGCATCTTTGTGAGTTGGACCTCTTGGGAATTTTTTCATTTTCATGTAATATCCCTAGAATAAGAATCTGAATAAACCTTTGAAGAGGTACGAACCTCTTAGCTCCGTTAGTAGTCTTTGAAAGTACCACCTCCTTTAAGTCCTACCATAGTGCTTGTTAAATGCTACCCCATGGAATTGCGGAGTGCACGTATGCTGCCTTTATCCGCTGCAGTATGTTTGGAAGTCATAAATCTATTCAGGATACAAAATAGTGTATACATTTCTTCATTAAGTCCATGGCGGTGGAATAAGGATATCTTATGGAGAGGCTTTGTGGAATCAGGACTTATGAAGTCCCTACACATTTGTGCTTCAAAAATCAAAGTCCTCAAAATCAACAAGATCAGGAAAATTAGTCTTGTCTATATTTCTTGGTAGAAAAAAGTTGTGTCGGAGTCTGGCTAGAGGGATCTTGGCTTTGAATTTGTCAATGGTTACTTTTTAAAGTGATGATCACCCACATCAGGAACAAACTTGATGGTATGCTAGAATTGATGGAGGTAAATTAGAGGAATAGAAGGTTTGTATTGCAATAGATAACCAAGAGGATGACCTTTCAAGATCTCAACAACCACAGGATGGCTAACTTTGATAATTGAAGAGTCTAGCCTGTGATTGTTGTCGGATAGTAGGAGAATGTGTTTGGGTTTCACAAGATGAGTCTTAGGTACTGGTGACTTAGGTTTAGGTCCAGCAACTGATGTTGACCTGACTTGTTTAGACACAATTGAATGGTTAAAGAGGATTAGGAATTTGAAAAATCAGAAACATGCGTGGGTGTCTAAGAAGCCATTTGATACCTGTAAGAATAACAAACATGTAAGAAATTAAAGGTAAATACAAATGTCAAAACAGATAAAGAAAAATAACATTTCAAAGGAAGTTAAAAAAATTTATGTTTCATTGGTTACAACATTTGGATTCCAGACAATAATATTAAAATATTACTGTTAGGACTCTAAAGTTAACCATTAAGGGACCAATATTAATAAAAGATAGATTTGAAATACTTAACCTGTTAAAAGTTAATTTTCTTTGAAAAATTAAATTCCTACACTTAGAAAAATTCAGAAAATTAATTTCGAATCTTGTTATAAGAATCTCGAATGAAGTAGCATGAAATTCGAACACTAAAGACCAATCTCGAAGTGTATTATAGCAATCTTGAGAACCCCCGGAATAAAATTCGAATAATGAATGATAAATCTTGAATTAGTCAGGATGAAATTGAATCATTCTTACTGAATTTCGAATGATAAGGAATGAAATTTGAATGTCTCAGAAATGAATATCGAATGATATGGAATGAAATTCGAATTTCCGAGAAAGAATTTCGAATGATATGTACTAAATTTCGAAAAGAAATTCGAATGATGTTGGAATCAATTCGAAGTGTGAGTGACAAACTTCGAATGAACATGATTGAATTTCGAAGACTGTTGCCAACAATTCGAGTACTTAATCCTGAATCGCGTAGGATAAGTAATGATTCTCGATTGATAAGGCATCCATTTCAAATAAAACAAAGTAATTTTCGAATGAAACATATAACATTTCGAATTATATCAACTGAAATTCACATATCAAACAATAAAATTCAAACTACAAGTGATAAAATTTGAATTACATTGTTTGAATTTCGTAAATCGTTTGGCACATTTCGAATATCTCTTTATTCGAAATTTAGTCCAAAATTTTTCCTAAGTCTAACAGACACTGAAAAATTGAAAAACACAAATAGGCACATTTAAACACAGAAATTTACACTACCAAACTCAAATCTCTATTATAAACAACTTTGATTTACTGATCTAAGGCTAAATGTAACATCCCTAGATTTCACCTGGTACGTGGATTTTTATTATTGGATATCTTAATTTATTAATATTGCGTTGGTCGAATAATATTCTGATTAGTGGATTATACGTGTCGGGATTAAGATATACGTGACACCGGATTATTATTTTAGTGGATTACTAATAATTATGAGATCACAAGATTAAGTGAGTTAATTTGATATTAATATTGAAATATGACATTGCGTTTGGATATTTGCGTACCGGGTTACAAAAAATTGAAGGTATATATAGGGTGTTATTTGAAACCTTTGCTTAATCTAACTGAGAAAGTGTGTCTGCGTGTGCGTTTCTGGGGGGCTGGAAGCAGAAGAAATCAATCTGGTCAATTAGTCATCAAATTCTCCTTTCTTGAGTTCTTGAATTGCCAAGATAAGGAGGCTAAATTTTGTTGGTTTAATCTTTATCATAAGCTGTGAATTCGTGGGATTGGGCTTTAAAGCTTGTAGGAGAGTTGATTCTGATGTAACGACTAGAGAGGCGATTGATCAAAAAATATATTATTCCCTTTCTTTTTGACAGAGCAATTGTTTGAGCTAAAACCTGAGTTGTGGGGGATTTTTCCCCCTGGAACATTCATGAAAATGAAATAGAGCAGACCTGATCGTTCATAATCACGGTCGCGATCCCATGAGCCCGGCCGCGATGAGTGTAGCGTGGGAGGGGTGGTGTGGCTAGCAATTGTGAGCATGACCAATTTTAGTAGCGCGACCGCGATCCCAAGCGCGGCCGCGATGATCTGAGTACGGGCCGTGATCCAGTTGTTTTGGGCCAGGGTTGGTTTTTGACCTTAAGGCCCTTCTGGGTTACTTTTGAGGTCTGGTTCAGTTGTAGGGTTTGTGTTTGGGTTTATCTTGTGTATCAATGTGGTTTGTATTAATATTCTGTGATCGGTTATGTGTACAGGTTGAGCAGATAAAGGGTTGAGCCGCGATAGAGTGTTGTGCAGCAGGTGATTAGAGAGATAAGTGAGTACTTGACTTCTTTTCAAAATGCGTGCTTATTTAACGAGTTGAGTTCACTTCGAGAGTATCCGCGATGGGTAATCGTGCTGGCCGAATGTCCCTAACCAGTCATGAAGTATGAGACCGTATATACACGGTATTGTTATTGCCAGGTCGCTCCTGTGCTTAGTGAGTAGCTAACTACAACTATGTGCAGTCTGTTAGTTGGGGAAACGGCGTCCCCTTGAGTTGAGTTGTTCACTGAGCTCCGAGATGTCTTCAGAGATTATGAGGTGTACTAGAGCTGTGATATTGAGTTATCTGTTGATTCTATGTGCTATGTGTTGTAGTATGTTTATTTCTGCAGACTCTAACCCTCGCGTACTCATGAGCTTCCCAGCTTACATTTTCAAGTATAACATGTATCAGGCAGTCAGGAAGTTGAGTCACAGCCGCAGCCACCGCAGAAGTAGGAGTCAGGATTGATCTGGATTGTATATATGTAACTGCTGTATGCTGATATTAGCTTTTCGAGAAAAATATTAACTAGTAACTATATAATTGCCTAATGTGTATGTTAATTAGCGATCAGACATTGTTTGTTAATTCAGTTGCGTGATAATCTGTTTCAGACGTTTGAACTTTTGTGAATATAATGTACTAAAGTTTTTGATTATCAGTGATGGTGTAATCCCCTGACATGTGTATTATAGAGTTATTATGATATTGTCACTTATGATATTTTATTGACGTGGCTTTTATGTGTAAAGAGTGGGTGTTACATGATGATATCAGATCTTGTGGTTTGAAGTCTGAGCATCATTAGCGAATGCTTGAACATAAATCGTGTTCGGGTCCTTAGGAATTGCTCCTGAGACTTACTCTAGCGGAATTAACTTAACCTAGCTTATTGTATAACGCTGGGTGATTTATTTGTTACCTTAATTAGTCTGGTTTGTTGCGGGTTGATATGGCAGGTCAGGGTGAGGGATCAGGTATAGATAGTCTAGCGGGCGATGAGTATGTCCGCAAGTCGGACCTTCTTGATATTCTGGCGCAATTTTTCGGTAAGTAGGCTACATATTAGGGTTTTGGAGTTAGTATTCCGGGGAAGAATACTGATTTGGGGGCAGGTTCCTCATCTTCCAGGAAATAGAGAGGGGGGTCTTTTAAGGACTTCATGACAGGAGCCCCCACCAGAGTTTTGAGGCAGTAGTGAGCTAGGTGTAGCTATGGCTTTGGAACAAGATATAGAGGCGGCTTTTCATGTCGCGCATGTGGACCACAGTGACATGGTTGGTTATGCCACATATCTGTTGAGGGGCGGGGCTTCCCAGTGTTGGAAGTCCATTGAGTCATCTATGACGCCGTCTGTTGCTTATGTGATGACCTGAGATCAGTTCCGGGCAGTATTTAGGTTATAGTGTATTCCTAGAGATGAGCGACGCGAGTTGGAGTTTTGGTTTCTTCATTTAAAGCAGGGTGATATGACTATTCAGCAGTATGTCAACAAATTTAATGAGTATTCTCAGTTTGCCACTCAGCACATTGATACAGCGAGCCGGAAGGAAGATGTTTTTATTGACGAGTTGAGATTTGACATCTGTGAGTTTGTTAGGCCGCACGATACTCCCACGTTTGTTAGGGCCTTAAAGATGGTTGGTATGAGAAACAGAGAGAGAGAGAGATGGAGAAACAAAAGGAGCAGCCACCGACACAACGACAGAGGACGGGGACGTCTGAGAAGTCCTCGAGTGAGTGGAAATATCAGCGAGATACTCCCAAAACAGACATCCAGATTAATGGGAATTTCAGGGGAAGAGTTGTTGGTACATCCGGTGTGACGACAACAGTCTAGTTTTGTTATTGATATCATGATTGTGTATGATGTTTACATTTTAAATGCATGGTAAGTTCTAGACTATCATAATAAGTTCTTGAATAAGTTCTATAAATAAGTTCTAGATTATGTTCTAGAATAAGTTCTAGAAATAAGTTCTAGATTAAGTTGTAGAATAAGTTCTAGATTAAGTTCTAGAATAAGTTCTAGAACAAGTTCAAAGATAAGTTCTAGAACAAGTTCAAAGATAAGTTCTAGAAAGAGTTCAAAGATAAGTTCTAGAATAAGTACAAAGATAAGTTCAAGAGGAGCGTCTACACGAAATTATGAGAATAAGTTCGTGAGGAGCGTCTTTACGAACTTATCGGCTATATATTGAACTTATCATTGTGAATTCAGTGATCTTTGACGGCTCAGAGGTTCTGTCGAACTTGAGAGCAAACAGAGCATCCGGGTGAAAAGAATCTTTGCAGAAATCTGTGTTCATGGTGATTACGAACTTGTGAGTGTTTGCAGAGTATTTTCAGAGTGTTCTTGGAGAGAATCACGTGTCAAGACGTTCTTGTTTGCGTCTATCATCGTGTTGGTCTCCGTGTTTCGTGTGTGTGATCAATCCGTTAAGCCACTAACGAGGATTCCGCACTCGTTGGACGGTGTCGTGTCAAGATTGGATCCGTAGGTAGGTGTCCTTACAAGTGGTATCAGAGCCATTCGGGTATTCGTCGCGTTCTCCGTAACTTTTTCTGAGTTCTTCAAGCAAGGTAACGGGGAAAAATTCACATTAGTTCACTTTTTCAGTCGAAATCAGTGTTTTTTTTATCTTAAAAACATTTGTTTAATAACTTGAAAAAATTGAATTTTTTGCCGTTTCACGAACTTGCGGCGCTCGAACTTATGGGTATTTTTTGGGTTCCACGAACTTATCAGGGATAAGTTCAAAGCTAAGTTCGTACGAACTTATCAGGGATAAGTTCAAAGCTAAGTTCGTAAGAGCTTATCTGGGATAAGTTCAAAGCTAAGTTAGTATGAACTTATCAGGGATAAGTTCAAAGCTAAGTTAGTAAGACCTTATCAGGGATAAGTTCTAACCTAAGTTCATTAGAACTTATCAGGGATAAGTTCTTAGCTAAGTTCGTATGAACTTATTAGGGCTAAGTCCGTACTAACTTGCTTTAAATTTATTTTAAAAATTAAATAATTTAAGTTCGTGAACAAAAGTTTTACGAAAATGTCAAGTTTACATAAGTTCTTGGAAATGGATCACGAAGTGGGCAAATCAAATTCACCACCTAATCTTATGAAGATTGAAGATTATTATTGGTGGAAAGATAGGTTTGCAGACTTTGCTCGTTTTAACGATATGTGTATGTGGATATGCATTGATGAAGGGTATGTTCCCCCTACACAAGAGCTCGAGGGCAGGATGGAGGTTCTTTCCTATCAACAAATGAAGGATGAGGACAAGAAAATTTATGAAGCCGAAAATCGAGCTCTGTCATCAATTAAAATGATGTTACCTTTGGATATTCTACATACGTTTAAACATCACAGAACATATAAAGAACTCTGCGAAGCTCTAGATAAGAGGTATGAGGGAAATTCACGGGTGAGAAAGGGGAGAACTGAGTTGTTAAAACAAGAATTTGCGATCTTTAAAGGTCTGAAGAATGAGAACTTGGATGAGATTGTCACAAGATTCTATCATCCTTTAACCTAGCTTGATAACCACAGGGTTGAGTATCAAGAATCAGAAAAGATCAAGAAACTTCTAGATGCGTTACCATCAAAGTGGGAAATGTACACATTGTTGATAAAGCCTGATGAAGAGAAACTAGAAACCCTCACTCTGGAAGAAGTTATTGGAATTCTGAGGGCTTATAACTTCAAGATACAGGAGAAGGAGATGGAGCATGATTAGGTACAAGATCCTGAGATGTACTTTGGTAAATCTAAACCATCTAAGTCTAGTGTACCTAAGTCTGAAGCCACAACATTTTATAGGGACTTTCTGGGTTTTTCAAATCCAGATGATCAGCCACAGGCATCTACTTCAGGATCATCATCTCAGGGATACACAAAAATGCCAATGAGTGCTAAAACTGCAGAGGAGCAACTGAAGCTTCTAGCATCGTTTGTTGCAGCTTACGGGAATTGTATTCAAGAGAAAATAATTGATCCCACTCTATGGGAAGAAGATAATGATCAGCTTAATCTGGATGACTTGGAACAAATGGACCTACAATGGCAATTGGCTATGGTCACACAGAGATTGAACAGGTTCATGTAAAGAACAGGAAGAAATCTAAGTGTGAACAATGTAGGATTCGATAAGTCAAAAGTTAGGTGCTATAACTGTCAGGGGTTGGGACACTTTGCGAGAGAGTGTCAAAGACCTAAGATTGATAATCATCAGAACTCGAGACGTCAGTATTCAGCCAGTTCAGGGATTAGAGATCAGGGAATTAGGGTTCAGTGGCTGGTTTACTTACTATTGTGGAGTCTAACAAACAGTTAGATGGCACATATGAGTGGAATACACATCCAGAGACAAACACTAGGGCTTTCATGGTCGAAGTGATAGAAACGGATATGGGAGCAGTAGAGGAAAAGAAAAAAGATACCCAATAATCTGATTCAGAGCCTTTGGTGCTGGAGATTACTAAGGAGCTGACTACTTTGGAGTTTGCAGCTCAGATGGCCAACATCGAATCTGGTCGGAAATAGGTAACTCTGAACTTTTCTATTTTTCAGGATTTATGTGCTTTATGTACTACTTTGAATGATAAATTGATATTAGTGCTAGAAACACATTCATCTATGACTGCTCAATTTCAATCCACTATATTAGATAATGCTAATTTATTAGACATTAAGGAAGATCTTTAGGCCAAACTGAGATATGATGCTCAAGATTTAATAGTTCTGAATGACAAATTAATTGAACGAAGTGTCAGGAATGAACTAATTTATGATCATGTAGAGTAACTGATCAAAGAGATCTCTCTTAAAGATATGGAATTAGCTAAATCTAGGGCTAAGGTTGCTGAGGTAAATAGTAACCATGTACCTACTCCTTAGGATAAGACCAAGGATACGTTTAAATCAGAGGTAGTCAAGGTAACTGAGTCTTCCAAAGTATCTTCAACTACTCCTCAGGTTCGAAAAACGGTACTGTGTGTGCAGTCTAGTTGTAAGCCAAAACTAGAAGAAGATAAGACTGTAAGTAATAATATCAAAGAGGAGTTAAACCAAGCTGTCGATACAAACAATCAGAAAATTAGTAATACACTTAGGTCAAAGATTGCCTATAAGAGATCTATTGACAAGATGTCTTGCATTAGGTGTCATGAGAAAGGACATGTTGCTTCAGGTTGTCCCTACAAGAAGCTAGATTCTTCACTAAACATAGGGAAACAAGAACAACAAACATTAAATTCACTGCCTAGTAATGCTAACATGAGTAGTTCTCAAAATACCGAGAAGAACTGGAATGTGACATAACGTCTAGGTAGTCGACAACCATCGGTGTCTCTCAGACAAAATGACGGACTTAGGAATAATTCACCGAATAGATCCCCTAGTCAATAAATGTCTGGCCCCTAATCCATCATTAGGAATAATACACCTAAGAGGAGTCACACTCTAGTTAGGTCTAATTCTCCTAATAGACATAAGACACCAGGTAGAGTCCATAATTATCAAACTGAGATGTATTATAACAGAATTCAAGGGAAGAACAGCAAAGACCTACCCAAAGGCCGAGAGTGGATGTTATTCACTTGAATCCACAACCTATTCTTTATCAAAAGCCCAAGTCCCCTGAAAGGAGAGATGTGTATTTGAAGGAATTCACGTTTGTGGATGAGAACGGTATTACCAAGTCAGTCATGGCTTGGGTTTCCCATGATAACTGACTTGTCTTGTTTAGTGTGCAGGAGTTAGCTACAGGTCCAAACAACAAATGGTTTGAGGATAGTGGTGGCTCTTGACACAGGACAGGGGTACAAAGGGCTAAACAACAAGCATGCTATTTGGGTCCTTAGACCAAGTTGAGGACTCTAACGGGAAAAGGGTAAAGTATGGTAATTAATATAACAATGTTGGTGATAACAACTATGCGAATCTTTTTATCAAAAGCATTTGATAAATCACGCTTTGAGTTGTTATTCCAACTTAATGGAATGTGTAATTTGGAGTAATCTGACCTTAGTAGATTTTTCTTTCTTTTTAAAGGTTCGAAGTTTTTAGTTTATCTTATTAGTTGCTTTACTTAAAAGTGAAAATCAAAAGAAAAAAGAGAGAAAACCATAAAAATTTAAAAAAAAAAGAGAATATCAAAAATGAGTTAAGTTTTAGAATCATAGGTTCAAAGTGACGAAAATTAGCACCGTCGAAAGAAACTCTAAGTGTTAAGCTTTCACACATAATGCACCATAAAATCTAAGTGACATACATATTCTAGTTTGATGTGTTGGTAGGAATAATACATGACGCAAATCCTAACAGCTAATAAAATAATCAAGAAAATGTCATATGTGTAACTAACTTAGATGTATGACCAAAAGGTCTTAATTTCTATGTTAGGGACTTACAGACAATGATTATAAATGAGGTATGCAAAATTATCTAGGGGGTCTATAGCGACATCAAAATACATCTTAAACAAAGAAAGAAAAGGTTTTGCAAAGTAAAGGAAGTCAAAACACGTCGCTCTGTTGTACGTGAGTACAGACCTGTCACCACTGTCTTGCTAACATAAGAGGAACTCTAAGACAAACTAAGACACTCTATTGTATTTAAATAAAGAACTGTGTCCGACGTTTGCCATTTACAAAAAGTTCTAATACCAAAAAGTTATAATCATTGTGTGTCTGCCTTGATCATAGAAGTATGTCAAAGTATGGGACATGTAAGGTAGTTTTTTGAAAAATAAAAAGGCCAAAGGAATTTCCAAAGTGTTGAATGTTTAAAGGGCAAAAATACCGACAATCGACTGGAAATGTATATCACGACAAACAACAAATGAATAAAAATTCCTAAGTGTGAAAGTGCAATACTGAAAGTGCGTTTGACACCGCTACCTGATTGAACCTTCTTTGACTATCTCGCAAAAATATTCAATTAGTGTGTTTTTATATTTAAATTTCTACAATTTAATTTTACTTCATTTTATTTTATTTTAGTTTAGTTCATTTTATCTTTAATAAATAGGATCGAGGTCAGATTATTAGGATGCATCCTAGTTGGAAAAACAAAATTTGCATGATAATCAGTTGCTAAAAGTGAAAAGTTCCGTGATAAGTTGAAAAAGTTGAAAATTGTTCAAAGTTTTTTAAAACTTAAGATTTTGTGACTGTTTAACGAAGATAACGACTGTTTCTCTCGAACCTAATTCTAGTGTTTGGTTTACGTTCTAAACCATCAAAGAATGTAAGTAAGGAGAGTTTCATTCCATTTTTTTCATTCAATAATGGACCCTACTAACATATTATGACTTGTTTCATGTGTTAATTAAGTCTATACAATGTTAGAATTGGAGTTTTAACAGAAGTACAGATTCTTCAGCTGACAAAGGCGATTCGTGAACTTCAACATCTTAATGCCCAGTTGGATCAGACAGAGACTGATCAGCAGCAGCAGATTGCAAATCTTGAGGCTATACTGGAGGAATAGTTGAAAGATCTTCCATCTCAGGAGGAGAATTTGTAGAGAAGTCAAAGAAGATGGCTCGAATAGTGAGCTGGCAGATCTTTCAAGACAACAATTTGCTCAGCTTGCTGATCCTCAGGGGGAGTCGGTGTTCATAGCCGCTGACAAGGGAAAAGACAAGGATTCAGAGGCGACTAAAGTAAATAAAGATAAGGTCTGATCGGAGCATTGTCAGGGTTGGATGAAGATGATATGAGGTGCGTCTTCGAAGATTATTTAGAACAGGAGGATCTTGAGGAATGAGTGTTTACTCCTAAAGATATACCTGATTGGAAGTCACTCGATGAAGGTGTTATGAATGAAGATCAGAATGTGATAGATCTAGAGATGCTGAAATATGCACTAAATGATGATTCAGATCCTGAAGTGTGAAGTGATTGATTTAGCTTGGAAGGACCTTATAAATCTAGGAAGACGATTTTTATGTTGAGGTGTTTGCAAAAACTATCAGAAGGGAGGGTCGTTCTGGAAGATTTGAAAGGTTAATCTAAGAGTTGGTAGAAGAGTTGTGGTTCAAATAAGAATAAATCCTCTCACTGGTAGGACATAGACTAAGTTAGTCTACAAACCGGTGAGGACAGCGAAACTGGAGAGGCAGTCATGGATAACAAAGAAGAAAAGGTGATTTCAGTATGCATAGAGTAATGAATATCTACTAGAAGCTATCGTCTAGGGGGAGTCTGTTGATACACCCGATGTGACAATAGATGTCTAGTTTTGGTATTTATAGTCTCTGAATCTGATAGTCTATTACGATCAATGAACAACAACTAGAAGCTATCGTCAAGGGGGAGTCTGTTGGTACATCCGGTCTGACGACAGCAGTCTAGTTTTGTTATTGATATCATGATTGTGTATGATGTTTACATTTGCATGGTAAGTTCTAGACTATCATAATAAATTCTAGAATAACTTCTAGAAATAAGTTCAAGAATAATTTCTAGAATAAGTTCTAGAAATAAGTTCTAGATTAAGTTCTAGAATAAGTTCTAGATTATGTTCTAGAATAAGTTCTAAAACAAGTTCAAAGATAAGTTCTAGAACAAGTTGAAAGATAAGTTCTTGAGGAGCGTCTACACGAACTTATGAGAATAAGTTCGTGAGGAGCGTCTTCACGAACTTATCGGCTATATATTGAACTTATCATTGTGATTAGTGATCTTTGACGGCTCAGAGGTTCTATCGAACTTGAGAGCAAACAGAGCATCCGGGTGAACTAATCTTTGCAGAAATTAGTATTCGGGCGATTACGAACTTGCAGAGAGTTTTCAGTGTGTTGTTGTAGTGAATCACATGTCGGGACCTTCGAGTTTACGTCAATCATCGTGTGTATCTCCGTGTTCCGTGTGTGTGATCAATCCGTTAAGCCACTAACGAGGATTTCGCACTCATTGGACGACGTCGCGTCAAGATTGGATCCGTAGGTAGGTGACCTTACAAGAGTTCCGGGTATCGCAAAATTAGAGATAGAGACTGGGGTTGAGATTAGCGAACGAGAGGGTCAAACTAGAGTCAGAGTCTGAAGTATGGGGCTTCATGTCAGAGTCAGAGCTCACGATTCTGTACCTCGAGTCAGAGTAGCATGGGACCGGGGTTTCTGCCATCAGGGAGCCATTCTGATAGTTCTTATGGAGAGAGAGATTGCCCGCGATGTCGTCACTGTCATGACGGGCCGTGTATGCCCGAGCAGCCGAGATGCTACAGAAGTGGTCAGTATGGGCATACTACTGTTACTTGTATTTCTAGAGATCAATTGTGCTTCCATTGGGGGAAGCCGGGCCATATAGCCTGAGATTGTCCGGAGATAGGGGCAGTGGTGCAGGGAGCGAGTGCCAGCGGGACTAGTGCTAAGCCCACATCAGTGGTGCAGGGAGCTAAGCCTACTGAGATGCGAGAGATGATGTTACAACTATAAGAGCTACTGGATCGTGGATTCATCGATCTGAGTTCTTCATTGATCAGCTTCCACGCATCGACGACTAATTTGATCAGCTTCAAGGTTCGATTATAGAGAGTTGAACAAGGTGATAGTGAAGAATAGATATCCGCTTCCACGCATCGACGACTAATTTGATCAGCTTCAAGGTTCGAGTTATTTCTCGAAGATTGGTCTGAGATCTGGTTATCATCAGCTGAAGGTTACAGAGGAAGACGTACCAAAGACTTTGTTTCGAACGCGATACAGACATTGAGTTTCTAGTGATGTCTTTCGGACTAACTAACACACCCGCGACTTTCAAGGATTTGATGAACAGGGTATGTAGATCTATGTTGGATTGGTTTGTGATTGTGTTTATCGATGACATTTTGAATTATTCGAGGAGTGCTGAGGACCAAGAGCAGCACATACAAGAGGTTGTAAGCGTGCTGCTAAGGAGAGGTTGTATGCGAAATTTTCCAAGTGCGAGTTCTGGTTTCAAGAAGTCCAGTTTCTAGGGCATGTAGTGCCGTGATGAGTTGGGATCTTCCCAAACAGTGCCTGAGGTACGCAGTTTTCTAGGGCTTGGAAGGTATTATCACCGCTTCAATTACGATTTTTCGAGGATTGCCATACCATTGGCGAGATTGACATGGTAGTCCATACCGTTTGATTGGGCTGATGAGCAGGAGCGTGCGTTCAGAGAGTTGAAGACCGGACTTTGTCAGGCACCAGTGTCAGCGTTGCCAGAGCGTACTGATGATTTTGTTGTATATTGTGATGCCTCCAATACCGGGTTGGGCTGTGTTTTGATGCATAGAGAGAAGGTGATAGTGTATGCATCACGACAGTTGAAGACTTATGAGGAGAACCACACTGTCCATGACTTTGATTTAGACGCCATTGTGTTTGCGTTGATGATTTGGCGACATTATCTGTCTGGGTCACGTTTTATCGTATACACAGATTATAAGAGTCTTCAGTATCTGTTTAATCAGAATGAGTTATATATGATACAGTGGCGCAACTTAGAGTTACTGAAAGACTTCGAAAGTGAGATTCAGTACCATCCTGGTAGAGCGAAAGTAGTGGCTAATGCGTTAAACCACAAGGCATGCGGCCAGACAGTGATTTCGTGAGACGCGAGACTTGAGATTACTTCGACCCTAATTAAGAGGTTGAGATTGGCGGAGCAAGAGGGTCTACGAGCTGAGAATGTGAAGAGAGAGCGGCTTACTAGGCAGATTGAGACTTCGTTTAGAGATAAAAGTGGGTTGTTCACCTTTCATGACCAAGTATGGGTATCGAGAGTTGGTAAGCTTCACCAGCTGATACTTGATTAGTCGCACACGTCGATACTGTTTATCCACCCCGGGAGTACTAAGATGTATAGAGATCCACGTGAGTTCTATTGATTGCCAGGGATGATGAGAGATGTGGGTCGCCATGTAGACGAATCTATGACTTGTGTACGTGTGAAGACTAAACATCAGAAGCCACATGGTCGTCGGCAGCCATTAGAGATCCTCGAGTGGAAGTGGTTTCATATTACAATGGAATTTATTGTTAGACTTCCATGCACGGTTAGAGGCAATGATATGATTTAGGTGATTGTGGATCGACTAACGAAGTGCGCACATTTTCTGGCAGTAAGCGCACCATTACTATGGATCAGTTAGCACGACTATATACTAATGAGACTATATTAATGCACGGGAGTCCGAAGTCGATCACATCTGACAGGGATACTCGGTTTACTTCGCGGTTTTGAAAGACCTTCCAGAGTGAACTGGGCACAAGATTTCAGTTGAGTACAGCGTACCGACGTCCAACAGAACGTAAGAATCAGACTCTCGAGGATACGTTGCGACCTTGCACGATTGACTTTAGTGGTACTTAGGATGTACACTTGTCGTTAGTTGAGTTTGCGTATAATAACAACTACCACGCCACCATCAATATGGCTCCATTGGAGGCATTATGTGGGCGTAAATGCTTAACCCCGGTGTGTTGGGGTGAGGTCGGTGAGTGACCTATTAGTGGGCTTGAGTTGCTATTAGAGACGAGTGATAAAGTGGCGATGATTCACGAGCACATGAGAGTTGTGCAGAGTCGACAGAAGAGTTATGCGGACCGTCGTCTGATGGAGCTTGAGTTCAGGGTTGAGGACCAGGTTATGATGAAAGTATCATCATGGAAAGGGGATATCTGATTCAGATACAGAGGTAAGCTGAGTCCGCGATACATTGGTCCATTTGAGATCATCGTCAGAGTCCGGGATCAAGCTTATAGATTGAGATTGCTTTCAGAGTTGGCTAGCATGCATGACACGTTCCACGTGAGTCATCTGAAAATGTGTTTGGCTAAAGATGATCAGTATGTGCCATTGTCTGAGATCACCGTTGATGATCAGGTGAGATACGTAGAACAACCTGAGGTGATTACTGACCGGAAGGTAAAGAAGCTGATGAACAAAGAGATCGCATTAGTACACGTTCAGTGGAGACATCACAAGGGTACTAGCGCCACCTGGGAGCCCGAGTCAGAGATGAGGAGTCTCTATCCATAGCTTTTCTAGACATTGAGTTGGATTCTGGGAAGGAATCTCTTTAAGAGTGGAGGATTTGTAACATCCCTAAATTTCACCTGGTACGTGGATTTTTATTATTGGATATCTTGATTTAATAGTATTTCGTTGGGCGAATAATATCTCAATTATAGTCTTATACGTGTCGGAATTGAGATATACATGGCACCAGATTATTATGTTAGGAGAATATTAACAATTATGAGATCAAGAGATTAGATGGGTTAATTTGATATTAATATTGAAATATGACATCGGGTTCGGATATTGGGTACCGGGTTACTAAAAATAGAAAGTATATATATAGGGTTTTATTTGAAACCTTTGCTCCTTCCTTTCTTAATGTAAATGAGAATGTGTGTGTTTGTGTGTGTGTGTGTGCATTACTGGGGGCTGGAAGCAGAAGAAGCCAATCAGAGGCTGGTTAATTAATCATCAAATTCTCCTTTCTTGAGTTCTTGAATTGCCAAGGTAAGGAGGCCAAATTTTGTTGGTTAAATCTTTATCATAAGATGTGAATTCATGGGGTTTGGCTTTAGAGCCTATAGGATAGTTGATAATTATGTTATGACTATTGCTGAGTTAAAAACAGAGTTGTGGGGGAATTTTACCCATTGAACAGACATGAAAACGAAATAGAGTAGACCTGTTCGTCCGTGCTCGCGGTCGCGATCCCATGAGCGCGGCCGCGATGAGTGAAACGCGAGCAGGGTGGCACGGCCAGCGATGGTGAACATGGACGAGTTCATGAGTGCGACCGAGATAGCCTGAGCGCGGCCGTGATGATCCGAGTACGGGTTGCGATTCAGGTGTTTTTGGCTGGAGTTAGTTTTGGGCCTTGAGACTCGTCTAGGGTTATTTTTGGGGTCTGGTATAGTTACTGGGTTTTTGTTTTGGTTTATCTTGTCTATCAGCGGGGTTTGTATTAATATTCTGGGATTGGTTTGTGTACAGGGTTAAGCAGACATCGAGTTGAGCCGCGATAGAGTTCCGTGAAGAAGGTGATCAGAGAGATAAGTGAGTACCAGAGTTCTTTTCAAAATGTGCGCTTATTTTACGAGTTGTTTCCGTGTATCTACTGTGATGTGTTGTATGCGCGCTTAGGTATGATTCTATCTACCTTTAATAAGTATAGTTTAAGTCTAAGTTGAATTTTTTGTTCAAAATTTTAATTTTACTTTTACTTTATTTTATTTTATTTTATGTTATTTTTATTTTACTTAGGAAAAAGGTCAAAAAATTACTGAGGGTGCATTCATAGTTGAAAAAAATTAGACATTGCGTGAAAATCTTGTGCTTAGGGTAAAAGATTTGGCATAGTTTATTCCGTTACACCATCAGATTGAAAAAGTTGAATTTATTTCAAAATTTTCGAAATTTTCAAAGTTTCAGGGTGTAATTCGAGTTTAGGTTAAACCCGAAATTGGGTGATCTCGAATCTGTCAGTAGATTCGAAATTGGCCATAGACTCGAAGGTAGGTGTTATAAATAGGTTAACAGTAATCGTCATTACTCTATCTGTTTTCGAATCTGTTCCTTCGACTCTATCCAGCGATTTCGAATCTATTTGCTCGAGTTTGCCGATTTCACTAAAAACAACTATTTGTCGAGTTTCTTGCTTGTGGGTTCGAGTCTACTTCTAGATGTAGGTATAAACAACTGGTTTGTACAAGATTCAAGTAGTTTTATACACCATTTAAGCCAAAATCACCAATTTTTGAAGGTTTATTGGTCGAAATCGTGTTTTTCAAAATTACAAAGCTTGGACCGGTAAAGAGTCAAATTAAAGGCAAATATCTGTGATTAGAACCTAGTAGGACTAATGAATGTGATTTTCTAAGTTCAAAATGGTTAAAATCATGGAGTTTGGTGATGATGTGGGCCGACAAGTTCGAATCTGTTCCTGACCAGTCTCGAGTTTGTCAGTAAACTCGAGAAGGTCATTAGATTCGAGTGTGACATCAAACTCGAAAAAGGGTTGCTTCGAATTTGTGTGTTCGAATTTGTCAATTTATTTGAATTATTCAATTTAAATTTAATTAAACTTGTAGAAATTCAATTGTGTTGGATTTTGTACTTACACAAGTTCAAAATAAAACAAATTTGAATTTAAACAAGTTTATTCATTTTCAATAATTCTAATATTTTATCTATTGTGCAGACATGGCTGATCGAGTATTCGTGCCTAAGCATAATATGGTCATTCCCCCCGACCATCATATCCCTGAAGTGCAGGGATTCCGACAGGTGATGGATTTCCTAGTGGAGTCTAGGATTTCGTTTGCATTGTCCCATAACATACAAATCGTTATTCCTTATGTATGGCAGTTTTATGAACATCTGCAAGTTGATTGTACAGTCACCCCAACTGTTCTAAGGACAAGGATAGCAGGACAGCCGTTCGTATTTTCTGCTGATACGCTGCGTCAGGTTCTGCAGCTGGGAACTCAGGAAGAAGAAAATGGACCTATAGACTTTCCGTTAAGTATTAGGCAGGCTGCTTTTCTGAGGATGGGTTATAGCTTGGATGTTACTAAAGCATCGTATATGAAGAGTGGACTCATAGGTCAGTGGAGATTTCGGGCGCATGTATTCATGTTATGCTTCGCGGCCAAGAAAGCGGGATTCGATTATATTTTATTGAAGATCCAATCCGGAATGATCGCTTTGGTTTATAATCGGCGCTTCAGCTTTTCAGAAATGTTTTTCTCAGAATTTGTTCATCAAATCACTGCTCCTGAACGCGAAAGATTGTTGCTGTACCCACGCTTCATGATGATGCTCATCAGGCACTTCTTGCCGAATTTGCCGCAGCAAAATGAGATTCAAAGTGTAGCAGTTATTGACAAAAGGATTTTTGCTGATTGCTCCTCCAATAGAGGAAGGTTAACAGTTCCGGTCGAGCGACCGTTGTTTGGAGCTGTAACAGACAGGAACTTTGTAGCACCAGATGATGCCAATTGGGCAGGTGAAGTGGAAGTTCAGCTAAGACAGCCACAACAAGAACAACGACAACAACCGCGCCCTCAGCAACAGAGGAGACGCCAAAGAGCTACCGCGAGTCAAACTCAGGCAAGTAGGCCTTCTACAAGTCAACAACCAGAGGCACAAGAGGCAGGGCCTTCAAGTGCAGCACCAGAATCTGAGCAGATAGCCCAAACACTGGAGGAAATCTGGGCATCTGGGCCTCATGCTAATGAACAAATAACTGCTGAGCTGGTTGATCAATTGCTAGAGGCTCCGGAAGGAGAAGATGATGTTCTTAGGGAAGTGGACGAATATCAACCTGAGCAGACCGGTAATGACATGTCATCGTCAGCTACTGAGTCAGAAGATATGGAAGAAATAGAGGTTGAAGTTCCAGAATGCATCACTGCAGAACCGTCTGTCCAGATTGGAACGTATGGATCTAGGTTAGTGGTGAATGAACAAGCTTCACGGCGGCGAGTATCAAGAAAGTCTGATGACTCTGATTTCGAAGAAGAAGAAGTTGCACCATTAGTTACAAGGCAACGGGCTAAACGTCATCGGTCTATGCAGGGAGCTACCTCCGCTTCAGCTGCACAGCCTGAAATTCCTCAGCCTCAGGATCCTCAAACTACCATTCCACCATCACCACCACATGTTGAACCGTACATCCCATCACCCATCATTCCGAATCCAATACAATCCATTCCATCCACCTCATCCACCTACGCAGACAATCAAAGGTTTTTGCAGCTAAAAGATAGAGTTGACTTCCAACAGATCCAAATCCTTGGCCTGACAACGGCTATCGGTGAAATTCAGAAGCATGACGCAAATCTAGATAATGAGAATGCCGACCTGAAAAAGATTGTGGACAAAGTACAGGAAGAGAACTTGGAGCTGAAAACTTTGGTCGCTGATCAAGCAGCTGAAATAAGATTGATGCGCTCCCTGATTGAGCAATTACTGAAAAATATAAAGGCTCAGGGGGAGACATCCTGCCGTGGTCAAGTAGAAGTGCGCAGAGATGATGATGATGATAATGAAGATGACAATGGCAATGATCCCAGCACACAAAGACAGAATGAGCCAGTAGATTTTTCTGCTGCTCAGGATGCTCAGACTCAGGGGGAGCCGAGTCAATCAGGAGCTGGAGTAGGTGAAGCCAGTGCATCCAAAGCCACAGAGTCAGAGATAAATGAGATGATTGAAGCACTTACGGATCTCGATGATGACTCTATGGATCTTGGATTTGATTTTGAGGATGATATGGAGGAGTTAGAAGAGGGAGAGTTTGTACCTGAAGATATAACAGATTGGAAATCAGATGATGAAGTTTGTGCTGATGAGGATGATGAAGCCAATGAGATCATCGTTCAGCAAAACCCAATCACATATACTTACATGATAGACGGAAATAATATGATTAACATAGAAGTAGTCAATGCTGCTTTAAATGTTGATTCATCAAGGGAAGAGCCTGCCAGAGAGCTTACAAATGAAGAGAAAAGAAAATTATGGTTCAGGGCAGAGCGAAAGGAGTTAGAGTTGAAGAAGAAGATGTGAGTGCCAGGGACTGGAGAGCTATCCGGAAGCATATTGAGCTGGTTCTTTGACCGGGAATTGCAGCTATTCATAATCAAAAGAAAAGATGGTCTCTAGTACCTCAGAAGGACTCTGAAAGTGTTCAACTCCCTACCGAAGATTGAGATAAAGGCATTAGCTTGGAAAGAGCTAATCAATATCGGCAACGACCCTTACGCTGAAGTAATTGCCAAAATCATAAGAAAAGAAGGAAGGTCGAGAAAGTTCGAGCGCCTCAATCCGAGGATAGGTAAACGAGTAATGGATCATTCTCGAATTGATCCTCTGACTGGGCGTCCATGGATGAAGATACAATATAGACCAGTGAGATGTCTGAGAAAGGTACCACTCAAGCCGATGCCACAGGACGTCATGAAAAACCTAAACTGGTGGTATGTGGAGAGTGAAACGGGAGAAGCTGTGATGGAAGATTTTGAAGAAAAGGTGATTCTTAGAGTCTATGATCCCCTTCACCTGGTAAACCTTTCTAAAGATGACCTTCAAGTACTGCATGCTCATAAGATCTCTAGCGACACTCATATGGATAGTGAGGCTAGAAATTATGAAAATGTAGTTAGAGTATGTATTGAAAAGGGTTTGTATGCTGGCAGCAGTTTGAATAAATAATAAACCAAGTACTTAATCAAATGTGTGAATTGTTAGAAGCTATCGTCAAGGGGGAGTCTGTTGGTACATCCTGTGTGACGATAGCAGTCTAAGTGATCCAACATTATGGTTTGAGCAAGTGTTTGATATATATGTTTATATATGTTTGATATTTATTGTTGATTGTATGTTTGAACTTGATGTAACGTATTACAAGAAGTTCAAACATAAAGATCAAAGATAAAATCAAACATAAGTTAAAAACATAAGTTTCAAATATATGTTTAATATGTGAAAGTCGAATTTAGGTTAAATTCGAATTCACAAGTTAATCAGATTCGAATCTATAGCAGATTCGAATATGTTCCAGTAGGCAGATTCGAGAGTGTTAGTGGGGACAAACTCGAATGGGCCTTGGGCCTGATTCGAGTTTGGCCCATGGCAGACTCGAATCAGCCTCTATAATTAGGGATAGACTCGAATAATTATTACACTTTTTGCAGAATTCGAGAGTGATTAAGCAAAAGGCGATTTCGAGTTTATCATCAGTCTTAGTGTTGTTTCGGAGAGAATCAATTCGTAGGTGCGTCCGTTGTAGTTCGTGCAGCTTATTGATAGTCTCCGTGTTCCTAGTGAGAGTTGTCACCGTCTACCCGTTAACGAGGATTCCGCACTCGTTGACGGCTTCGCGTCTAGATAGATCTCGTATAGTGGTAGACCTTACATTGGACCTAGAATAGATTCGAGCATTGGGTTTTAATTATGAGCTTCACATGGTGAATCCGAAGATTTGACACTTTAAATTATAAAAGTTGATGAAAGTTTTGATTAAACAGACTTTGATGGTATTTTCCTATGAAAATGTAACAGGTCCCTTGTGGTGTTGTTAAACACACAGTGGGGTAAAATTTTGATTCTGGTTGAAAGCCCGAGTAGAAATAATGTATATATTTGAAGTTGTAAAATGCACCCACAGTGAGTACCCAGGATTGTATATGTCTTCATTTGTTTTATGCTAGCTATTAGTCATTGAGGCATGTTGATTAATATTCGTTTGGGACTCTACTAACTTGCTTTTATTTTGATGTACTAACTTGCTTTTATTTTGATGCAGAGTGTTGCTTGTTCACATGTTATTACATGTTCCGTGTTCTTTGTTGTGCATCAACGTGATGGGCTTTCCAGCTATAACTAGTGAATCGATGCTACCAAGGCTATATGACCTAGAGTTGATCCCTCTATGGTCCCGAACGGCAGGTGTAGGATCCCTAATGGTAATTCCGCCTGAATTGAAATTGTTATTCCGTGCAAATGGGACGATGGAGTTGCGTGCTCATATGTGTTTTCGTAATCCGTGTGCGAAGGAGTGCACGACGTTTGTCGCCGGTGTTACTCATTGTGTGCTGCATAAAGACTTATAGAATGTACAACTTCTTTACTCACTAAGCTTTTCTTATCCTTTAGTTGTTTACATTTTTTGAGGAAAGGGTAAATCTGTTGCTGGACCTTCTAGCTAGTTCATTTGTTGAAGTATCCAAGGATATCTACTACTCAATCGGTAACTGAATAATGGAGATTAAATGGGTTTTAAGTGGGATGATTGTAATAAACTGAGTATGTAGACTTAGAATGGAACCATGAAAACTTTGTAGCGTGTTTGACTTTATGTATTATTTCAATTTCATGTAATGTACTAAGAGTTTAATATTAATGGTTTGTTGTGAGTTATTGTGGCAAGGGTGTCACAGATGGCCTCAGTATCACATTGGATAACAGGATTAAAAACCTTGTTAGAGAATATATATTATTTTTTGCTAAGCCTAAGGAGAGTCTGACTGATACCTTCACCAGGTTCATTGCTCTGATAAATGATCTCAAAGCTGTAGGGATCCTTTAGGATAGTTTAACTCTGGTCAACAAGTTTTTAGACATCTTGCCCGAGGAATGGTACTATTTTCAACTATTCTTAGAAACTCAGGTACTATCAAAAGCATGGATCTAGTAAACATCTATGGATCCTTGCTGAATGATGAACAATCAAGGCTGCAAAAGAGAAATGCCTTGGAAATGTCTAAGAGGGGTTCAACCTTAGTGGCTAATGTGAGGCAACTTGTTAATCAAGTGTGTGATGTGTTCACACAAGCTGATCATCAGGTTGATGATATCTTGGAAGTGATCTTGGAGGAAGAAAAGGAATGTGAAGATGTTGATGAACTTGGTGATGAACAATTGATTGCCATGCTTGTTTGAAAATTCAACAAGAAAAAGTTTTGAAATAAAATGTCTCAAAAAAAATCAGGTGCAATAAAAAAGAAAACATTTGATAAATCTAAGGCCGAGTGCTTTAGATGTGGTAAGAATGGTCATGTAGATGCAGACTGTGTGTCGAAAGCTGTTGGCACATCATCCTAGTCTTACAAGACAAACAGGGATGATGGTTATAGGGTTAAGTATCTGATAGCATGGCTAAGCTGAAAAGGTATGAAGACTCTGTGGCTTCTAACAAACAGGTGTGACTTATGGCTGAAACCTGTGATTGGGAAAACTCGGACTCATCATTTGGTGAAGAGCACACAACTGTCTGGTGGCCAATACTGATGTTCCTTCTACAAGTAACTTCAAACAAGATCTTGCAGAAGCTGAAGCTCTTACCACTTCGGGAAACTAGAATCCAATAATCATGTACAAGGTACAAAATTTAAAATATTACAGTTATTAGGAAAAAGATAAAATATTTGATTACTTGTTTGTGGATTTAAAAATTGCTATTGAGAAGTAGTATGCTTTTGAAGTCCGAGATTTCAAAACTAAAAACTGATCTTGAACTAAAAACTAATGAACTTGATAGTTTTCATAAGTTAACAACTGAGCTTGAGGAAGTAAAACACATCAACACAACTTTGTTAGAAGAAAAGAGAGAAACAGACTTGAAGCATTCAAAGCTTCAAAAGATTGTTCACTCTTTTGCTAAAATAGTCAATCAATGTATCAATGAGAAAATCCCTACTCAAATCCAAACATATCTTGCAGGAGAACTTCATACACCAACCTCAATTGTTGAAATAAAAATTCTAGAAACAGATCTGTCTACTCTTGGTGAACTCCACATACATTTATTCTAAAACTAAATGGAAAGTTGATTTCAACAAACAGGTTTGTCAGGCCTCAAAATACTGACACTTCATGTGAGAAGGTTGTAAAGACTGATGATGGAATGTGTTCTCCATCAAATCACATTGCTAAGTGCCCAACAGTCTCACATGAACAACTGAATAGAAAAGGTGTTAAACCTGTAGTCCTGAATTCTAAACTTGTCAATAAGACAGGTTCTGGACCAAGACTAATGGTAAGAAACCTGTGCCTCCATTCAATCCTGAATTCTATGAAAATAAATTTTCAAAAGGAAAAGCAGTCTACAAGCAACAAGGGTAAGTCTCATGTTGGAAGTAAAATTGCTATGGTTTCAAATAAGATGACCATGATACCAAAAGTATGCAAAAGTCATCTGAACACAGTAAAGGCAAAGACAATCATTTTAAGCACTGATACTTCGTAAAATCCATACTATTACTCCAAGTTTGTGTTTCAGGGCCAAGATATTAAAATAAAGCATCTCAAGGAAATTCAGAGCAAACCGAGTCGAAGGGGGCGCAGGCCTGCGCCACCCTGCGCTCCACAATAAAAGAATTCCAGCTGTCCAGATACATTCCAGCATACGCAAGCAAAACCGTAGCCGCATTTAGGCGTAGGGGGGGGGGGGGCGCAGGCCTGCGCTAGAGCAGTGCAAAAATGCATTTTACAGCCTGTTAAACCCTAATCTCGACCACTCTATAAATAAAGGTTGAGGGCAGCCGTGGAGAGAAGTCCCGACGTGTGTGAAAGAGTGTCGAAGCCCTGCCGGAGTGTATCTACGATACAAGGAGGAAGACGGTGATTCGCAAGCCACGCAATGACTCAGATCTACAACGTTGAAGAGCATACGATTAGCAGCTAATCCCATTAGCTGTTTGCGGAGGATCTACGACTAAATTTACTCTACTTTAATTTCTCATTATTTGATGTATTTATATTGATTGAGATCTATGATACGTATGCAAATGATAAGCATTCGACTATAAATATGATTGTATGTTTTGATTGGTAAAAGCAAAATAGTTTATCGTGGTATTATTATTTATGCCGAGTCCATTAGCTTAGGGATTAAGACAAGTAATGAATATTTCATACGCAATGCCGAGATTTATTGGTTAAAACATATTTGAGTAATTTAGTCGCGCAATTATTATGTCTATGTGCACGGCACAGATCACAGTATTGATCGTCCCCATAACCCTAAAACCCTAATTCCAGTTCCAGAAAATGGCGATTTCATTTTTCTAAGCCTAATAACTTTAAAAACTCGTCTTTTCTACGTCAATTCTTCGATCCGGCGCTTGTTTATCTCAAAGGTTAGCAAGATATACGCCTTATAACACTCGTAACTTCATTCTATAGTAGTTTTGTATAGATTTGTCATGCATGCATGGGTTGAGGTTTTTGGAGTTACATGGTTTTTATTGAAAAAAAAGGTTTTAATAATCTTTTAAATACTAATCTAGTTAATATAAACTATTTTTGCAAAACTTTTGTAAAAATTATGGCTTTTTTCGTATTTAATATATTTTGAAACTTTTGTCGTAAAAGGTTATGTTTTTATTGTTAAATTATTTATTATTAACGTTCATGCATTTGATAGGGTTAAATTGGGCTCACATTGTTGGTGAGACATAGGATTTGTTTATTTATTATTGAAAAAGGGTGTTTAAATTTTCATGCAACATTTACGTAGAAACCCCATGTTTATAATCCTTTGTATTCGCATTATTTTTAGACGTCAACCCAGTTCCACACAAATGGTAACCGTCCTGGAAATTTTCAAAAGCCTAGGATGAGAACCCACGACCCTAGGAACGTCCTCTTTGAGAAACCCCTCAATGCGGAGTTCCCTGAAATTCCCCCGAATACCAATTGTTATTCCTATTAGTTCAATTAACAAACAAGCATATACAATTAAGATCAAGATCAGAAACACTAACCAAAGGATTTGATTATGATCTAATGAATACAGATATGGAACTGGGAGAATACGACACTGTAACCCTAAATGCTCTCCAAGATTTCCGTGCAAATTACAATCGCAATTGTCCTATCTAATTTTTACAAAGTAAAAATACTATTTATATTCTAATTACAACTTTTACCTATTTAGATTTTATACCCTTGACTTATTTATTTCATCAACAAAAATAAGTTCCAACATTCTCCCCCTTTGATGAAATAAACCAAGTCTACATTTTGTCAGCCCCAACTTCATCTCAAAATTTCTCACGCTTTTTCTGGTGGGCAGTCTCCATTTGATCTTTGAAATGAACTCTACCATGAGCCTCTCATCATAAGCACTGAGAGCTCCTCTCTTTGTCTTCCTTTTCTGATCAGCAGCCAATTTGCCTTTCAACCCACTCATAACCTTCTGAAGGGTTCCATCGCAAAACTTGTTAAGTTTAATACTTCTCATTGCTCTCAGCTTTCGGTCTTTATCTTTGTACATAACAGCTAGACGCTTCACTATTATCACTTGATATTCTTTTAACTCCCCAGCAAACTTGATTTTTCTATTCGTTGGAGTGACATTGATCTTTCTCATACCTCTTTCAACACCTATCTGAAGGTCTTGCACTGACATAAGAACAAGTTTAATGTGCATAACGTGAAACAATGACTTCAGAGCAAACCTACAATGTTCAATCCGTTTATTTCGACATAGTTCATCAAACAAGTCTTCAATATCAACCAAGTGCATCCAAAACATGTCGGCATTAGTAACGTGTAAGTATTTCCATCTGATCTTGTTACCATGAAAATAGGGTAAAATATCTTTACAAAACGATCCTTTTCTATCTTGATCAGATCAACAATCGGAATTACACTTCTCACCTTTTCAGCACTTTGAGCTTTATTCTAAAGAAAACTTGCATTGTTAGCTAATCTTGGTCTATTTGGATCTAAGACTCTGAGTAGCTTCTGAAACATGCACGAAGCTTGTTTTTACAAAAGATCTTCTTTTCAAGATAATTTTCGAGATATGGCAATTTGTTCCTTATTCTAGTATACTCAACTGATTTCTTCGATGATAGCTCTAATCCCTTTTTCTTTTTCTTTCTCACTTCTTCCTCATTCAGAATAAACAGCATGTCATTAATCTCCCTTTTTACAATCCTTTGAGCTTCAAACCTTAATTGATGTTGTCTTTGCGATTCATCCGCTAAGACATATTCATTAAAGAACCTCTCCATTATCTCAAATTCATTGATTTCTTTAACAACTGGAGGAATAGAACTCTCCACATGAAATGGATCAAAATCTTCTTCTTTCACTTGTACCATAACCTCAGGCTTTTCAACCATCGGTATAGGTATCCAAAACTTCTTCTTCTTCTATGCTTTCAGCTCTTACTGCAATATCAGTCAATTCAATGACATCATCATCATCATCAGACTCTTCAATTTCCACCACCTTCTCTACATCCTCAATCAATGGAATTTGTTCATGAACTTCATCTTTTGAATCTTCATATTAATCAAAATTATAAAACTCTGACTGAATGCTCAATGGAACAGGAACATCTTCATAAAGAATAAATTCTTGTCCAACTTGAGTACCAGCACGTTCCTTAGAGCTTCCTGCCTCTCCTTTTTCTTGTACTTCAGCCTCTCTTTTCGGATACGTTATCATTAATAAACTAGTTGTTGGGTCATCAAGCTTCCTCCTCTTCTCCCCCTCATGAGGAGCATTGTCACACCCCATTACCCCGGTTGGCAACGAAGCGTGACGTCACAGAAGCGTAACCATAATCATAACGAACGACCACTCTATGGACGTTTTCAAAAATACATCGATATAGCTTTGAGATATTGCAATTTTTACATATACTGAAATGATAAAGAGTAGTTCGCAAGATACAGAGATTTAAATACATAATTAAATTATCCATAATAATGCAAATAAATCTCCGATGGTTTGAACATAAATGTGACTCCTTTAGTCCGGAAGCTTGAAAATACTTCCGATGCGATGAACTTGCCTTAATTTCCTGAAAATACACGCTAAAATACGCCAACAAAATTGTTGGTGAGCTCATAGGTTTACACGTTGTGAAAAATAGTTTCTTCCAATTCAATCAACAATATGCAAATAATAAGAACAATGAAAGTAATCAACACTGACCGAATGCTTCGATTGATGAACTTGATGATTACAAAATGATTATCTGGAATATTCTTATACAGAGCAGCTTTCTCTAATTCAAAATGCGTACAAAATGAAATCTGATAGATCTCTTAATTTGGAAAGTCAAAGTTGCTATTTATACATTTATACAAACTATTAAGGAAATACACAAACAGTCCCTACACTTTGTTTTTCATCAATTAAACATATTCTAACATTCTCCCCCTTTGATGAAAATAGCAAAGTCTTCAAACCGATAAGCCCAACTTTTGTTCAAACCTTCTGATACTTTTACGATCCGAAAGCCTCCATTCAACTTTTGAAATAAACTCAACCATGAGTCTTCGGTCGTTAACAGATAAGGCTCCTTTCTTTGTCTTCCTTTTCTGATCTGCAGCAAGCTTACCTTTCAAACCATTCAAAACTTTAATCAATGTACCATCAGAAAACTTGTTCAGCTCTACACTCCTCATTGCTCTCAACTTCTTATTCCTATCTTTATACATGACTGCTGGATGCTTCACCATGATCACTTGAAACTCTTTCAGCTCACCAGCAAATTTAATATCTCTGTGAGGTGCAGTCATATTTATCTTCCTCATGCCTCTTTCAACCCCAATCTGTAGATCTTGCACTGACATTAATACCAATTTGGTATGCATAAAGTGAAACAGTGCCTTTAGCGCAAATCTACAGTGTTCATTTCTTTTATTTCTGCATAGTTCGTCAAAAAGATCTTCAATATCGACCAAGTGCATGTTGAACATGTCAGCTTCCATGAACACATACGTATTTCCATCTGACCTAGTGACTGTGAACTTCGGATAAAAAATCTTGACAAATCTTTCTTTATCAATCTTCACCAGATCCACTATTCTGAATTCGCTCTTAACCTTCTCAACCTCTTGTGTCTTATTTCTCAGGAAACTGGCATAGTTAACCAGATTAGGCATATTTGGCTCTAGGACTCTGAATAACTTGTGAAATGAGCATGAAGCTTGCTTTTTGCAAAAGATCCGTTTCTCCAGAATATCTTCAATATACGGCATCTTATTTCTTTTTCTGATAAATTCCGCAGATCTGTTCTCTGGCAGTTCAAGCTTTTTCACCTTCTTCTTACTTATCTCATCCTTATTCAACAAAGTTAACATATCCTGAATCTCCCTCTGTACCACTTGTTGTGCTTGAAATCTAAGTCTGTGTTGTTTCTTTGATTCATCAGCAAGCACATATTCATTGAAAAATCTATCCATCACCTCCACTTCATTCAAAACCACTGTTTCTTGAGCCACACTGCTCTCAACAGGAAACTCTTCAAATTCTTCTTTAATTTGTACAACTACCTCAGGCTTTTCAACCGTTGGTGTTGATTCAACATCTTTCATAATTTCCTCGACTAATACTTCCTCCTCCTCAATTCTTTCAGCTCTAAAATCTACATCTGTCAAAGTGATTATATCATCCTCTTCAGAAACTTCTATATACTCTTCTCTCTCTTCTCCTGTCCCTTGAATACTCAATTCTAGATTTTTCTCTTGAATGTCTTCATCTGAATCAATATATTCTACAAAGTGATAGATATCAGACTGAGTGTTCAAAGGAACTGGAACATCTTCATAAAGAATCAATCCCAGTTCTCTCTGTTCACCAGCTGATTGTTTAGATCTCCCGGCTTCTTTCTCCTGAGCTTCCGACTCCTTTTCCGGATATGTTATCATTAATACTCCAGGCGTCGGTTCATCAAGCTTTCTCCTCTTCTCCCCCTCATGAGGAGCATCATCGGAGTCATCGTCATGCTCATCATGTTTCCTCTTTGATGAGGAAGCTTGAGCCTCGCAGGTTTCTTCTACTGCAGATACTCTTTCTGAAAGATTCCCCAACGCAGTTACCACTGTGTTTTCTAGACTGATCATACGCTCTCGCATCTCATCAAACTGCTCAAAAACAAAATCCTTCAACTCTTCCTTCAACTCTTCTATAGCTTGCTTTGAGTCAGTTTGCTTGACAGACTCCTCTGCAACATCTTTTCCCTTTAAAAATTTCTGAATATTTGTCATTTGAGCCATTACTTCCGCTAACTGATTAGAAACAGGCAAATTGACACCAGACACAGCTGCATTCAGTGCACTTGTCAAGGTTGATTCTGTTACAAAAGGGGATAAACTCACCACTGGGTCACGTAGACTTCCAGTTGACACAACAGTCGAACTTGTATAAAGAACTTCTGTGTGGCCAGTACTCAGAGTTGGTATTGTCGTTTCTCTGACTGGACTTCCACCCTCTTCAAGTGACGGAGCAACAAATGCTTCCGTTACTAAAGTGGACTCAAGTGTCCTAAACTGTATAGGATCTAGACTTTGTGATTGCAAAGAAGTCGTACACACGGGCAGTTGTGCACTTGTTTCAATATCCATTAAGTCCAAGTGACTTCCGGATAGATCGTGTGGTTCATCCATGTGCTCAATTGAAACAGTCTCCTGTTGAGAGGAGACTGAGTGGATAGTTGGGTGTGCAATTGTCAGTGGGATACTGACTTGTTCAATGCTAACTCTCATAGGAGAGCTAACAGTAGACATGGTTAAATCCCGGCTTTCTGGGGTTATGGTCTCCCTCACACTCTCTACAGTCATTTGTACAATATCCACCATCATCCCTCCTTTCTCATGATGATCACCTCCATCATCACCATCATCATCATCATTATCTCCTTCTCCCTCTTCTTCTTGAATATCAGACAATGTCCTCTCAGAATCTGACTTTTCGACTTCTTCCACACCACCCCTCACACTACCTTCTCCCTCACTCTCAGAATGGACAACCTGAACTTCAGCCCCTTGCTGAGGTTCCTCTATCCTAAAAGCTCCTAGGCTAAGAGATCCCGGTTCCTGGGTCTCTATCGGAGCATGATCTATTCGATATAATCTCACATTTTCACTTTCTTGATCAGCATATTTGAGCAACGACTCTGGAATTGGCATTATGTTGGCATTTGGGGAGTCCGGCACTTCATGTAGGCTCATCATAACATAGTCCGGACATCGTTGAGAATTAGCTCGCTTTGGAATATTTTCATTTGCACGCAGGATCCCTCGGATAAGTATCTGTATGAATCTCTGAATTGGCAAAAATTTCCTTGCTCTATTCGTTGTTTTTGCAAGCACAATCTCTTTCAAATCTTCCCATATGCACTGAGCAAAGTCATAATGTTTGTTGAATGCTATCCCATGAAATATTCGCAAGCAATGAATGCTGCATCTATCAATCCCGGTATGTTTTGAAGTCATACACCTATTAATGATTCCAAATAGGGTATACCATTCTCCATTTAAACCATTTCTGTGAAACTTTGAACTCTTTGGAAGTGGCTTTGAGTAGCCCAAGCAGATCAAGTCATGTACCAGCTCCTCGTCAGAAACAAAATCCTCAAAGTCTGCCAACTCAGGGAAATTTACAGTATCTATGCGTCTCGGAAGAAATAGATTATGACGCAGTCTTGCTAGAGTGATTTTCGTCTTGAACTTGTCTATCGTCACTCTGAAGTGATGATTTCCGTCAGCAGGAACAAATTTGACAGTGTGCCAAAATTGTTGTAAATACACTTGAGGAATGGACGGTTTGTATTGTAGCAGATACCCGAGTGGATGGCCTTTCAAAATGTCCACAATGATAGGATGGCTTACTTTAATAACTTTGGTATCTAGACGATGGTTATTATCACGGAAAGGAAGGCAATGTTTTGGTTTTACTAGCTGGTTGTCTGGGATAATGTGTTTTTGTGATGAACGGGCAACTGAGGTAGATCTAACTGGGGTAGATACAAGGGTATGGTTTGATGATGAATGGGAATCAGAGGAATTTGAATTTTGGGATTGTACTGGGGATGCCATTTGAACACCTGTTAAAAAAATAACATCATGTTAGTCATATCATGTACTCAAATGACATCTGTCAAAAATGTAGAAAAACTATAACATTTTATTAGAAATTATCAAAACTTGTGATTTTCTTTTTAAAGCATCGGGTTTCCAGACAATAATAGTTAATTATTGAATGAACTCCAAAGTCAATCGTTTAGAGACCAATGTTAGAAAAACACAAATTTATAACAATTTCTTAAGAAATGTGACATTTTTCTTAAATCTTTAAAAAATTCCACACTTAGAAAATTTTTCTGTTGAAACTCGACTAAAACTACAAGTTTCTCGAATCACTTTTGAACTCACTATCCAAACTCGAATGATGTATCTATGAAACTCGAATAAACCTATATACATCTCGAATGAAGTACCTATGAAACTCGAATGAACCTATATACAACTCGAATAAGTCTCTGAAAAACTCGAATGATGTACACATTAAACTCGGATAAGTCTCTACACAACTCGAATGACCTATACATGCAACTCGAATAGGCTATGTACTAAACTCGAATGAAACATGGGATCCAACACTCAACTCGAATGACCAAGTCATGTTCTCGATAAAAACATTGTCCCGACTCGAATCACCTTTGAAACACTTATTTCTGAATTTTCCAAGTGTTATACGCACTTGACAACTCGCATGAAACATAAATGTTTCTCGAATGTAATATGTCATAAACTCGAATAACTCTGGAGTCTATATGAATCAACTCGAATTAGACATGATGAAACTCGAATAACTCACTAATGCAACTCGAATGACTCTTAAGTCAACTCGAATGACTCTTCCATGCAACTCGAATGACTCTTCCATGTAACTCGAATGACTCGAATGTTTAGTTCTGAAACTCGATTGAGTTTGTTTTTCTGAAATTCGAGTTTGTTAATCAGGTTGTCAACTCGAATAACAAAAGTTGTCAACTCGAATAACAATGTTGTCAACTTGAATAACAATGTTGTCAACTTGAATAACAATGTTGTCAACTCGAATATTACAAGTAGGCAACTCGAATTAAATGCTTGACAACTCGAATATCTAAGATATTCAACTCGAATATCTAAGGTATTCAACTCGATTGATACACTGAATGTGTATATTTCGAGTTTCTTAATATTTTTAGCTTTTTCAAGTCTGAAAATCAGATTAAATCCAAATATTGTCCAATTTCACTCAAATTGTAGTCGAAGGTGTGGTTTTTTAATACAAACACTTTTTGTTAAACACTTTTGTGAAAAAATAGATCTAAGATGGACTTTTTCAATAAAACAGAAACCGTATTTACTTTTTTCAAAATTTCAGAAAATTGCCCAGATCTTTTTCTGTGTTTTGTAAATCAATTCAAGTTTGTATTCAATTGATTCGACTATGAATCCTTTACCTTCGATTCAATTATCTCTTACAATGATCAACAGAATCAAAACCCTTTCTGATTTTAGGGTTTTTCCGAAAAGAATGCTCAAGAACAGTACCAATTTTCGAAAAATTCAATCTCAAATCGAAAAAATTCACCCCTAGGTCTCTGATACCAATTGTGAAAAATAGTTTCTTCCATTTCAATCAACAATATGCAAATAATAAGAACAATGAAAGTAATAAACACTGAGCGAATGTTTCGATTGATGAACTTGATGATTACAAAATGATTATCTGGAATATTCTTGTACAGAGCAGCTTTCTCTAATTCAAAATGCGTACAAAATGAAATCTGACAGATCTCTTAATTTGGAAAGTCAAAGTTTCTATTTATACATTTATACAAACTATTAAGGAAATACACAAACAGTCCCTACACTTTGTTTTTCATCAATTAAACATATTCTAACACACGTAAATCTGACTTGTATGGACAACAACAGTTGAGTTTGAATTTATAAAATTATAAATTCCATGTTATGTATTACTGTTAGGCACAAAAAGGCCTCAGTCAAACCTGTTCCACATATGAGGGGGAGATTTATAATCAAACCTGTTGATGCATTTGAAGGTTGAATTTAAGGCCTGTTATATGCCTTATTGAAACCTGAAAATGATTTGCAATATCAGTCTAAAGCTGTTCTATATGTTGCATGTGTTGCAACTAAGACAGTTTGTCCAAGCTGCTCTGTCTGCTGAACAGGCTGGACATAAACTGTCTACGTTGCTCTACACTGTTGAGCAGCTTGGGCAATTTTAAAGTGTTCTGTTCTTTGTGAACAGAATCTGTTCTTTGTGAACAGGCTAAACACTTTATGGAATATGTTTCCAAGTCATCATGTATTGTTTTTGACTACAAGATCAGTTTACAAAGTCGAAGACAAAGTGGAAAACAGAACTGCTCAGCCTGCCCAAGCTGTTCTGTACATGAAGACAAAAGGTTATTTGAAAAAGGGTGACAAACCTTTTTCTTATATCAAAATAGGCCTTTACAAGGAAGAAAGACGCAAAGTTGACATTCCTAAATTAGTTAAAGGCAATGCAACAGTAGACAAAGTGAAAAGACAAAAGTTCTGCACATGTGAAGACAAGTCTGCTTTTCAAAAAAGTGCAGAAAAGGTTATGTTGTCTTTTCAACAAGACTTCTCCTTTTCATTCCGTCCAATGAAGATGTTTCTCTTAGATCCTCTGACTAAGTATAAAAGGAAGCTTCTAAGGACAGAAAGAAGTGTGAAGAAAAGCTAAGTGCTGAAACCAAGAGTGAACGTGCAAGTGTGATTTTCATGCATGCAAGCCTTCTGTGTAAATCATAATCGTGTGTCTAAGACTCTGTTTACATAAGCTGTTCCCTTATAGTCTTGTAACAACAGTGATGTGCTTTCTTAATGAGTGGTATTCCCCATGTTAACTAGTTTTTGAGTTTGTCCTTAGACTAGGTTGAACAGTACTGTTGTGATTCTGTCATCTCAGCTTGAATATTCCGCATTCAAGCTTGTTTGTAATTAACAAATTGTTGATATCATACAAACATGATAAAATAGTGTGTAGTTTTTAGAATAGCTGTATTCACCCCCCTCTACAGCTTAAAGCTATATACTTTGGGAACCTCTCAGGACCTATAACTGGTATCAGAGCAGGCTAGAGTGTGTGTCATTCTAGATCTCTCATTCTCCCAAGTTTCCATGGACAACAGTGCTGCAAATTCTTCTTACTATGACAATGGCTCTATGGGCAAACCTCCAAAATTTAATCATCAAAACTTCTCTGGTTGGAAGTGCATAATGATGCTCTATTTAGAGAATCTGGATGTACAACTGTCAGAGATAGTGATGGAGGGTCCCTATGTGCCAACCTCTGTTACTACCATAACTCCAGCGGTTGAAGGAGCTGCTCCTGAAATCAGGACCTTTGAGAAAGCTAAAGGTCAATGGTCTGATGAAGACAAGAGACTGGTGGCTCTGGATGCAAAGGCCAGAAATAATCTGGTCATTTCTCTTCCTGATGATGTGTTCAAACAGGTTGAGAAAATGAAGACAGCAAAAGAAATGTGGGATACTTTGTGTACTGTCTATGATGGACCCACAATCACACTGGACAACAGGATCAACAATCTTGTTAGACAGTATGAACTTTTCTTTGCTAAACCAAAGGAGACTCTCACTGAAACCTACACCAGGTTTACTGCTTTAGTGAATGATCTCAAAGCTGTTGGGATCACTAAGGACAGTCTC
>JAANYP010006762.1:0-26040 GCA_020465985.1 Centrapalus pauciflorus
ATACAACAGTATGTTCACTAGTCGAAGACAAACTCAAACTAGATTACCACCTGAATACACACGCACTCTACTGTGTTTACAAGACCTTAAAGGGAACAGCTTATGTAAAACAGCTTCGTACACAACGAGTGCAAGCCTTTTACACAGAAGGCTTGCATGCGGACTGAAAATCACCACTTGCACGTTCACTCTTGGGTTTCAGCACTTAGTTTTCAACATCTTTTCTGACCTTAGAAGCTTCCTTTATACTCATTAGAGGATCTACGAGAAACAGAAACATCTTCATTGGACAGAATGAAAAGGAAAAGTCTTGTTGAAAAGACAACATAACCTTTTCTGCACTTTTCTGAAAAGCAGACTTGTCTTCATATGTGCAGAACTTTTGTCTTTTACTTTGTCTACTGTTGCATTGCCTTTAACTAATTTAGGAATGTCAACTTTGCGTCTTTCTTCCCTGTAAAGGCCTATTTTGATATAAGAAAAAGGTCTGTCACCCTTTTTCAAATATCCTTTTGTCTTCATGTTACAGAACAGCGTGGGCAGGCTGAGCAGTTATGTTTTCCACTTTGTCTTCGACTTTGTAAACTGATCTTGTAGTAAAAAACAATACATGATGACTTGGAAACAAATTCCATAAAGTGTTTAGCCTGTTCACAAAGAACAGGTTTTGTCACGAAAAGAAACGAACACTTTAAAAATGCCCCAAGCTGCTCAACAGTGTAGAGCAGCGTAGACAGTTTATGTCCAGCCTGTTCAGCAGACAGAGCAGCTTGGACAAACTGTCTTAGTTGCAACATATGCAACATATAGAACAGCTTTAGACTGATATTGCAAATCATTTTCAGGTTTCAATAAGGCATATAACAGGCCTTAAATTCAACCTTCAAATGCATCAATCAGGTTTGATTATAAAATCTCCCCCTCAGATGTAGAACAGGTTTGACTGAGGCCTTTTTGTGTCTAACAACATGTCATTCTTGATTCCATCTTGATCATTCTTGATAATATGCTAGTTGAATATGTCATTTAAAAACATGTGTTTTGAGAATAAATATAATACTTGTGTAATTAATAAAAATAACAGAATCATATACTCTCTCTCTGTCCCGATTTAAATGTCCACTGGACAAAAACACACAGTTTAAGAAAAATGGGTAATTATTGTTCTACTTTATACTTAAATGACGACTTTACCCTTATTTATTTATTTAAGCAACTAGTTTATTACCTGCGTATTACGCGGATATTTTTAATATATATAAAATATAATAAACTAAAAGGTAAAGATATTGTAACACCCTCGAACTAAATCACAATGCCGCATAATTACCACGTCAACAACGATATAATATTATAATCTCTACACTATTCCCAAGACACATATGTGAAAACCCGATAGTTTTAAAAACATTAATTACATAATCAAGTCACGGTAGTCCCTGAAAGTGAAGCAACCTATCCGAAGTATAAGTAACCATCCCCAAAATATAACTACCTCTAGAAAAGGTAGATAACTCCCCGAATCGTCTGAAACGTAAACCTACTTGGGTCCAGCAGGCTTACTAGCAGTCCGGTCACCTGAGACACACACAACAACATTCACGGTCAGCTAACGCTGGTGAGAATGCAAGGGCTAGAGTACGATTATAAAACTCAATAAGTAAATAAACTCAATAGTAAAACGTTCAGCGTTCTCTACTGAACAAGAATATGAGATCCCACAAAGTAGCTCAGATAGGCACTCAACTCGTGTGGATGAATCCACGTACCCAAATCCCTAGACCGCACAAAGCAGTCGTCAGGACTCAAAAGGGAATCGGGAGCGACCCAACCCCTGCCCAACCGTACGGTTTAGTATCTCGATAGCTCAAGTGTCTCAAATCTCATATCATAGAATAAAGTTCACAATAGCCCAGTAATACATGCATGATAGTATCTCAATATAAAGCTCATAATAATCTCGTGAAAAGCTCAATAAAAGATCATGCAAGTATAAATAAATAATCGTACAAGTATCTCAAGAAAAGCATGCAAACTCACCTGCCCTGAAGACACACTAGGGGTGAGCGACGGGTACCATTTCCTGAACCCGAACCGGTACCGAACCGGTACCGGTACCGACCGATACCGAATTAATATATTCTGTTCGGTATTCGGTTTTTAAATTAGCTAAAATTCGGTATTCGGTACTCTCGTTTCGGTATTCGGTTTTTAAATTAGCTAAAATTCGGTATTCGGAACCGAACTGGCACCATATAAAATTATACGGTTCGGTATTCGATTCTTTCCAAAATAATAATTCGGTTTCGGTATTTTCAGGATCGGTACCGGTACGGTACGGTACCGAGCTCACCCCTAAGACACACTACTAAGTCTTGGTTCCCTTCCCTTTCCCTACCCTATCAACGCGAGACCCTGAAATCACAACATCACAAGTCAATATCACAATCTCAACCCAACAACCCTATACACAATTCCCAACAACTCACGCGACCACCCCAAAGACCCGAACACACGACTCACAGAACCCAAAAACCCGACCCGAGATCCCGCCGCACTGGCCATCGCGGTCGCGGCCGCGCTCACGTTGAACCGCCTGCGATCACTAAAGAAACATCGCGGCCTGCGATCAAGGGATCGCGGCCGCCGCTCACGGTCGAACAGAAGTAGTTCTGCTCTGTTTTTCACAGCCAGGGGATTTAATCCCCAAACTCATTTCTGCTCGATTTTAGCTACAAATATACCTCCGAATTCATTTATAAGCACAAATACACTCAATTCAACTACTTATCAACAATCAACAACAATTAATCTGTGAAATTGAGCTCAAAACTTACTCCCAAACCAAGCAAGAAGATGATGACTTAATTCTTAGAGCTCCAATCCGAATCAGATCTTCAATTCAGATGTTCTTTGCTGCTGGAATCCAAATTCACAAACAACACACTTTTAGTTTTTGATTTTTTTTGAAGGTGAAGTAATGAAGCAACCGAAAGAGCAGCTCAACATATATATACATTTTGGACTAAACCCGGTCCAACAACCGATATCCAATCCCGTGTAATACCCTCGAACTAACCTCAAATGCCACGTAAATAACAGATCATCCGTGACATAATATAATAATCCCTACATTATTCCCAAGCACATACGTGGAAACCCGATAATTTTAAAACATTAATTTACATAAGAGAGTCACGGATATTCCTGAATATATCACAACTATCCGAAGTACATATATACAAACAGTCCACAAAATATAACTACCTCTACACGGGTAGCTAACAACTCCTCAAGTAGAAACAACAGCAAACCTACTTCGGTCCAGCAGGCCTACTAACGCACCGGTCACCTGAGATACACACGACAACACACACAGGTCAGCTAAAGCTGGTGAGAATGCAAGGGTTAGCATACGATTATAAAACTCAATAAAATAAATAACTCGATAGTAAAGTGTTCAGCGTTCTCTACTGAACAAATATATGAGATCCCACAAAGTAGCTCAGATAGACACTCAGCTCGTGTGGACGAATCCACGTACCCAAATCCCTAGACCGCACAAAAGCAGTCGTCAGGACTCAAAAGGGAATCGCGGCCGCACTGCCCATCGCGGTCGCGGTCGCGATAACCATCTCGGTCGCGGCCGCACTCAAGATGAACCGCCTGCGATCACTCAAGAACATCGCGGCCCGAGATCAAGGGATCGCGGCCGTGCTCACGGACGAACAGGAGCAGTTCTGCTCTGTTTTTCACAGCCAGGGGATTCAATCCCCAAACCCATTTCAGCTCGATTTTTGTCACAGATATACCTCCGAATTCACTTATAAACATAAATAAACTCAATTCAACTACTTATCAACAATCAACAACAATTAATCCACGAATTCGGACCCAATTTTTACGTCAATTCAAGAAGAAAGATGATGGCTAGATTTTCGGAGCTTCAATCACACTTGAATCCTCAATTCTTGCTGGAGCTGCTGATGGAATTGAAACACACACACACAATACACTCTGATTACTGATTTGGAGAGTGAACATAGTGAAGCAACATATAGAAGGCTCAATATATATATATATACGTTTTGAATTAAACCCGGTCCGGTACCCAAAAATCCGATCCCGATACCCCAAAACACAAATTTATATCACTGAGTCCCAAATTAAACAATTAATCCAATGAGATAACTTCTCGTACCTATCCCAAAAACGGGGTGTTACAAGTCCTCCCTCCTTATGAAGATTCTGTCCTCAGAATCTAGCTCCGAGCAAAGAGGTGAGGATAACAGCTACACATCTCTGACTCTGGCTCCCATGTGGTGTTGGTACCCTTATGGTGCTTCCACTGCACCAACACTAATTCCACATCTTTATTATGTAGCCTCTTCGCCTTGCGATCTGTCACTGCCTCAGACTGCTCGGCATACTGAAGTCTATCATCGACCTCAATCTCTGACAAGGGTACTCGCTGGTCATCACGGGCCAAACATTTACGAAGATGACTAACATGAAACGCATTATGAACTCCTGCTAACTCTAGGGGCAAATTCAGGCGATACGCCTGATCTCCGATCCTCTTGATAACCTCAAATGGCCCAATACAACGCGAACCAAGCTTACCTCGTCTCCGAAACCGAATAATCCCCTTCCAGGGTGAGACTTTCAACATCACTGAGTCTCCGACCTGAAACTCTAACTCAGACATCCGGCGATCTGCATAACTCTTCTGGCGACTCTGAGCTGTCCTAATCCGCTGCTGAATCATAGTGACCTTGTCGCTAGTCTCCTGAAGAACCTCTGGCCCGCTGATAGAACGCTCCCCGACCTCTCCCCAACGTACCGGAGTCAAACACTTACGCCCATAAAGAGCCTCGAACGGAGGCATGCCGATAGACGCGTGGTAGCTGTTATTATACGCAAACTCAACAAGCGGCAAATGAAGGTCCCATCTACCCCCGAAATCAATAACGCAAGCTCGCAGCATATCCTCCAATGTCTGATTAGTCCGCTCAGTCTGACCCCCTGTCTGCGGATGATAGGCTGTACTCAGCTGAACTCGGGTGCCCAACTCTCTTTGAAAGCTCTTCCAGAATCGCGACACGAATCGGCTATCTCGGTCAGACGTGATAGATCTCGGAACTCCATGTCTCGCAACAATCTCACTGATGTAGAGGCGCGTTAATTGATCTATCGAAATGGTCCCACGAACGGCCAAGAAGTGAGCGCTCTTCGTAAGCCGATCGACAATAACCCAAATCATATCATTCCCACGAACAGTCCGCGGGAGTCTCACTATGAAGTCCATGGTGATATCATACCATTTCCACTCTGGAATCTCTAACGGCTGAAGTCTACCATGAGGCTTCTGATGCTCACTCTTCACTCTCAAACACGTTATACACGCCTCTACATATTTCCCCACATCCCTCTTCATCCCTGGCCACCAGTAATGAACTCGCAGGTCTCGGTACATCTTCGTGCTGTCCGGATGGATCGATAGTCTTGACTTATGGGAATCGTCTAGAACTAACTGTCTCAAATTCCCTACTCGAGGGACCCACACTCGACTGCGAAGGGTCATCAATCCTCTATCATCTCTACTCAACAACTCCAACTGGCCAGCTAATCTCTCTCTCTCTCTCTCTCTCTCTCTCTGTGCACGTTCTCGCCTCTCAGACCCTCCTCCTGGGCTAACCGCAAACTATCAACCAGAGTCGACGAAACCTCTAATCTAGAGGCTCGTGACGTAACTGTCTGCTCATACGATCTCCTGCTCAAAGCGTCTGCCACCACGTTAGCCTTCCCTGGGTGGTACTGAATATCGCAGTCATAATCCTTCAGGAGCTCCATGCTACGCCTCTGTCTCATGTTCAGCTCCTTCTGACTGAACAGATACTGCAAACTCTTATGAACAGTATACACAGTGAATCTCGTCCCGTAAAGATAATGCCGTCATATCTTCAAAGCAAAGACTATGGCATGCAACTCTAAATCGTGCACCCTGGCCGGCTCAGCTTGTAACTCCGAAGCTGTCTCGAGGCATAAGCAATCACTTTGCCTCTCTACATCAGTACACACCCTAACCAGGTAAAAGAAGCATCACAATACACAGCAAAATCCTCAGAACCCTCTGGCAACGCTAGAATGGAAGCCATACACAACCGATTCTTCAACTCTAGGAAGGCACTCTCCTGCTCCTCAGTCCATACAAATGGCACAAACTGTCGCGTCAACATCGTCAAAGGTACTGCAATCCGCGAAAAGTTCTCGACAAACCGCCGATAATACCCTGCCAAACCCAAGAAGCTGCGAACCTCGGACACAGACGTGGGCTGGCCCCAACTCATAATAGTCTCAATCTTCGCGGGATCTACCTTAACGCCCTCGCTCGTCACCACGTGCCCTAAGAACTGCACCTCTCGAAGCCAAAATTCGCACTTTGAAAACTTGGCGTATAGCCTCTCTCTCTGCAAAGTACTCCAGAACATCTCTCAGATGCTGGCTGTGCTCCTCGCTACTCCTCGAGTAGATCAGAATATCGTCAATGAACACAATCACGAATTGATCGAGCATCGGCCTGCAGACCCTATTCATCAAGTCCTTAAACGCTGCTGGGGCATTAGTCAGCCCAAATGGCATGACTAGAAACTCGTAATGACCATATCTGGTCCTAAAAGCAGTCTTAGGCACATCCTCGTCTCTGACTCGCATCTGGTGATACCCGGAACGCAAGTCGATCTTCGAGAAATAGCTCGCCCCCTGAAGCTGATCGAAGAGATCATCAATCCTCGGCAAGGGATAACGGTTCTTCACCGTTACCCTATTAAGCTCTCTATAATCAATACACATGCACATGATCCCGTCTTTCTTCTACACGAATAGCACGAGGGCTCCCCACGGAGAAGAACTGGGGCGCATAAAGCCACGATCTAAAAGATCCTGAAGCTGCGTCATCATCTCATGCATCTCGGTAGGAGCTAAACGATACAGCGTGCGCGCAATAGGAACGACCCCGGGAACTAGGTCGATCCTAAACTCAACCTGCCGGTCAGGCGGCAGACCCGACAACTCGTCTGGAAACATGTCAAGGAAATCTCTAACTATAGGCATGTCACTGACCTCCCTTTTCTCCTTCCTCGCATCTACTACATAAGCTAAATAACTGGCACACCCCTTCGCCACATACCTCTGTGCCTGCGCCATCGACACTAATACTCATCTCCCCTCTGCGTCTCTCTCCATACACGATCGCTGACTCTGACTCGAAAATAGGGATACAAATCATCTTCTTGGAACAGAAGATATCCGCCTGACGCGCTGTCAGCCAATCCATGCCAACAATGGCATCGAAACTGCTAATCTCCATAGGCATCAAGTCTTTGAAAAATCGGTGACCGTCTATCTCTAACGCACAATCTCTATAGATACGGCTCAGTAACACAGTACTTACCATCCACACGCTCAACAATAACAGGCACAAATAACTCAGATGAAGGCATAGAAAAATTATCACAGAAGGAGGTAGATACATATGAGCGATCACATCCCGAATCAAACAAGATAAAGGCACGTACTCCATTAAGGATAGACGTACCAGACACAACATCAGGTGACTCACGCGCCTCCTCAGTAGTAGCCTGAAAGACCCTGCCACGAGCCCTCGGTGCTCCCCCTCCCCGAGGTGCTGAAGACGATCCAGATGGCCCAGCTCCACTCGAACTCGCTCCGGGAAATCCCGCTCCGGGATTCGAGCAATCCCTAGACATATGACCTGGCTTCCCACATCGGAAGCACAGGGACTCCTGAGAAGTACATGCAGCAGCAGTGTGACCAAATTGGCCACACCGAAAACATCGAAGGTGCTCCGGGTGCACACGGCCCTGCATGGCGGTGGTGGCACCGCTGACAATCTCTCTCCCCAGAACCTGAACTGTCAACTCGACTCCCTGAATCTCTGGATCCTCTACCACCCTGGCTCTGGCTCTGGCTCTGACCCTGCCTCTGGCCCTGACCTCGCTGTCTCTGCCCCTCCTATCTTTGCCCACCCTGACTCTGTCCCTGACCAACCCCAGACTGTCCCTCATTCCGGACCATGATCCTGTCAAGCCCCTGAACCCTGTCCCTGCTGCTTAGAATAACCACCCTGACGACTCTCTTTATAAAATCTAGAAGATCCTGAACTCTGCCCCTGTCCCGATGCCTCAACACGCTGTCTCTGGGGAGCCGGCTGCTCCCGCTGTCTCTCAACCTCCCACTCTCGACGACGGGCATACTCCATGGTTGAAGCGAATGTGGGGTCATGCAACATCCCCACGAACTCTCTAATGTCCGGCCTCAGACCCTCGATAAACATATTGACCTTTCGGTCCTCTGTAGCTACTTGATGCGGCGCAAACTGTGCTCTATCATTAAAAATATCAATATACTCTTGAACAGATCTGGATCCCTGCTGCAGATGGATAAACTCTCGCTCCAACTCTCTCCTCGTGTCCATAGGGCAATACTGCAGCTCAAACTCTGTACGAAACTCCTCCCAAGACATCAAGTAGGCCTCATCGATTCCCTGAGCACTGACAACCGAACTCCACCATCACAATGCTCCTCCCTTCAGAAGGTAGGAGGCATAACTCACTCTATCTGCTCGATCCACATGGGCTATACGAAACGCAGCCTCGACCTCTTGCAGCCAATCAAGTGCCTTCGAGGCACCAACTCCCCCGAAGAACTCAGAAAGACGGCCCGTCATAAAGTCATTAAAGGACCCTCGCGATGGCTGGTTAAAAGAAGCACCAGCCCAGAACTCTGGCCTCCCTCGGGTGGAGGCACCGCACCTCGACCCCTACCCGCGCCCTGAACCGGAAAGCGCTCATCTAAGATCTGGCCTATTACAACATATAAGTCAAACCTACGCACTGGCTCATCATCCCTATGGTCATCCACCTGAGGCCCGCTGCCCTGACGGTCCATAATAACCTGCATAATAAAATAATAACACGAATTAACTCTACAAGACTCTACGCACTACTCGTTTATCACCTAATACTCTACTTCGGATTACAATCCAAGGATCTAGACTCCGTGGTTTAAGCTTAAGCATCCACTAGATACTTAATCTCTTAAACCTAGGCTCTGATACCAAGCTTGTAACACCCTCGAACTAACCTGAAATGCCACGTAAATAACACATCATCCGTGACATAATATAATAATCCCTACACTATTCCCAAGCACATACGTGGAAACCCGATAATTTTAAAACATTAATTTACATAAGAGAGTCACGGATATTCCTGAATATATCACAACTATCCGAAGTACATATATACAAACAGTCCACAAAATATAACTACCTCTACACGGGTAGCTAACAACTCCTCAAGTAGAAACAACAGCAAACCTACTTCGGTCCAGCAGGCCTACTAACGCACCGGTCACCTGAGATACACACGACAACACACACAGGTCAGCTAAAGCTGGTGAGAATGCAAGGGTTAGCATACGATTATAAAACTTAATAAAATAAATAACTCGATAGTAAAGTGTTCAGCGTTCTCTACTGAACAAATATATGAGATCCCACAAAGTAGCTCAGATAGACACTCAGCTCGTGTGGACGAATCCACGTACCCAAATCCCTAGACTGCACAAAAGCAGTCGTCAGGACTCAAAAGGGAATCGGGAGCGACCCAACCCCTGCCCAGCCGTACGGTTTAGTATCTCGATAGCTCAAGTGTCTCAAATCTCATATTATAAAACAAAGTTCACAATAGCCCAGTAATACATGCATGATAGTATCTCAATAAAAAGCTCGTAATAATACTCATAACGATCTCGTAAAAAGCTCAATAAAAGATCATGCAAGTATAAATAAATAATCGTATAAGTATCTCAAGAAAAATATGCAAACTCACCTGCCCTGAAGACACACTACTAAGTCTCGGTTCCCTGCCCTTTCCGTACCCTATCAACGCGAGACCCTGAAATCACAACATCACAACTCAATATCACAATCTCGACCCAACAACCATATACAAAATTCCCAACAACTCACGAGACCCCAAAGACCCGAACACACGACTCACAGAACCCGCAAACCCGACCCGGAACCTCAGCCGCATCGCGGCCGCACTGCCCATCGCAGTCGCGGTCGCACTGACCATCTCGGTCGCGGCCGCACTAAAGATGAACCGCCTGCGATCACTCAAGAACATCGCGACCCACGATCAAGGGATCGCGGCCACGCTCACAGACAAACAGGAGCAGTTATGCTCTGTTTTTCATAGCCAGGGGATTCAATCCCCAAACCCATTTCAGCTCGATTTTTGTCACATATATACCTCCGAATTCACTTATAAACATAAATAAACTCAATTCAACTACTTATCACCAATCAACAACAATTAATCCACGAATTTGAACCCAATTTTTACCTCAATTCAAGAAGGAAGATGATGGCTAGATTTTCGGAGCTTCAATCACACTTGAATTCCCAATTCTTGCTGGAGCTGCTGATGGAATTGAAACACACACACAATGCACTCTGATTACTGATTTGGTGAGTGAACATAGTGAAGCAACATATAGAAAGCTCAACATATATATACGTTTTGAATTAAACCCGGTCCGGTACCCAAAAATCCGATCCCGATACCCCAAAACACAAATTTATATCACTGGGTCCCAAATTAAACAATTAATCCAATGTGATAATTCCACGTACCTATCCAAAAAACGGGATGTTACATCCCGATACCCCAAAATACAAATTTATATCCCCCGGTCCCAATTTAAATAATTACTCCAACGAAATAATTCCACGTACGTTTCTCAAAATCGGGATGTTACAGATATAAATATTATTTTTAAAGAAAAATATATGATAATGATTTATTATTTATTATTACCTATTAATTTTGTATAATCCTACACACACGAATATAATTATTTTTTTAAATATTTTAAACTTTTATTATATTATATTATAATTAATAATTTATTAATGGATTAGATTTTGTTGGATTTAATTTGATTTGAATTTAAAAGTAGATTATATTAGATATGGATAGATATAGTTTAAATTTATTTATTATTTTTTAAAATTACAAATACCACGTGTTGATTCATGGTGATGACACGTGACTTCATGAGAGTTGAATATATTTACTCTTTTAATAGTATAGATAGATTTTTAAAAAATATAACTATATTATAAACATAAGGTTATTATTGAAATTTAATATATTATTATGTGAACATTTATTTTGGGACAATTTAAAATAGAAATGTGAATATTTAAATTGGGATGGAGGAAATAATGTCGTTTGGATTGCATGATTTTAAAATGATGGATTCTAAAATGATAGGATTTTAAAATTATTAGGGGGTGAGTGCATTGTGAAATGAGGAGAAGTGTGGAATGTGAAATCCTAAATGAAGTTAAATCCTTTCCTTTTAGTTTTTATCCAAACATGACATAGGAGGATTTCTAAATCCAAATCCTAAATGAGTTGTTAAAATCCTACAAACCAAACGCCAGTATCTAATCTTTACCACACCTAAAAACGTAAATTCGATGTTTTCCGGTTTATTCGTTTCAGGCCATGCCTTCAGTCTTCGTAGTACAAACCCAGAGACCATCACTAACGACGCTCAAATATCCATCTTCATCGTCTCCATATCCTTCAGTCTTCGTTTCAGGCCATGCCATGCCTTCAGTTTTCCGGTTTATTTGCATTTGAAATACCTTGAAATACCGCGTTTGGTTCGCGGATTTCATCAAGGATTTTAAATCCCGGGATTTTTAAAATCCCACCTCCCTTTGTTATTGAAAAACCCGGCTCCCCCCTATCTTTTTAAATCCCATCTCAGTTGCATTTGCCACTTTACAATATTACCCCCACAAATTAATAAACCCTACCCACCCACAGTAAATCATCATCAGCGCCTCACTCTTCCTTCTCGCCTGAAACTGCACCGAAAGCGCCTCCTTCTTCCTTCTTCCTTCTTCCTTCTCGCCTGAAACTGCACCGATTCCTCTCTTTCTCGCATAGATAGGTACGTATTTTCTTCCTCTCTTTTCTCGATTTCTATGTATGTTTGATGTATAAATGTGATTCGTATGTTTCTCCCTTCCTGGTTCCTTCTTCCTCTCGGCTGCATCGTTTCGGTGATGATTATGTTTCGAAAATGTTTCTAATTTCGAACATATTGATATTTTGGGATATGTATCTGAATACGAATATATGTTTCGAAAATGTTCCTTCTTCCTCTGATTATGTTTATGCATCTGAATATGTATCTGATAATGTTTCTGATTTTTGGAATATATATGTTTCTGATTTCGAATACAAATATATGTTTCTGTTTCTGATTTCGAACAAAAATGCATCTGAATATGTATCTGATTTCATAGTTTAAACAAAAACGTTTATGTTTTTTGGAACAAAAATGTTTCTGTTTTTTGGAACAAAAATATATGTTCCTGTTTGTCTTCTGATTTCATATGATATATGTTTCTGATTTCATAGTTTATATGTTTTTGATTTGTGAATTTTTTTCTCCAAAAATGTTTTTTGGAACAAAAATGTTTCTGTTTTTTGTGAATGTTTCTGATATATGTTTCTTATTTTTGGAAGCTGTTGAAACATACACAAATATATGTTTCTGATTTCTTGTGAATATTTGTTCATGTTGCTAATATATGTTTATGATATTTTCTGATTTCATATGTTGAGATATGTTCTTTATGAAATTAAAAGGAAATTACTTGTTAATTGATCTTTTATATTGATTTTTGTTGCAAGAAATGGTGCGCCTTAGTTTAACCACATGCCAACGTAAAGAAAAGAGAACGGAAGATGATAATAAATTGCTAGAATCGTGTTATGTACTCAGTGTTGTTGTAGTCATATTTTTTTTAATCTTTTTCGATGTTGTTATTCAAAAGGAGAAACAAACCTAGACTTCGAAGTACCTCGTCAAAGCTAGATCGGTACCCAATATTGCATAGGATTATTTATGAAAGTGATGCCATGGCCATATCCCAAATTAGGATGAATCGAAGATGTTTTACAAAATTGTGTAACATGCTTGAAACACTAGGAGGGTTACGAGCAAGTAGGAACATTGGTATCGATGAACAAGTTGCGATTTTTCTTCACATTATTTCTCATAACGTTAAGAATCGGGTTATAATATGTCGTTTTCATCGTTCGGGAGAAACCATTAGTAGACATTTCACTCGAGTTTGCAATGCGGTTATAAGATTGCATTCACATTTGCTTAAGAAACCGGAACTTGTTCCTGAAAATTCTACCGATCCAAGATGGAAGTGGTTTAAGGTATATACATATTTGTTTAAGTTTTTTTTTCATAAGGTATATACATATTATTTAGAACTATCTATTTTAATGACCCATTTTGTTTTAATTGATTTTAGAATTGTTTAGGAGCTTTAGATGGAACATACATAAAGTGCTTAGTACCACTTGAAGATAAACCTAGATATAGAACAAGGAAGAATGATATTGCAACAAACGTATTAGGGGTGTGTTCCCAAGATATGCAGTTTATCTATGTATTAACTGGATGGGAAGGGTCGGCAACTGATGGTAGAGTTCTTCGAGATGCTCTTCTTAGGCCACATGGATTGAAAGTTCCAAGACCGGGTATGTAAATAGATATCAAAACTAAAATTTAAAAGTGTGATAGTGAAATAACTACTATACTTTATTATCATTAGGTTATTACTTGGTTGATGTCGGATACACAAATGGAGAAGGTTTCTTAGCCCCTTATAGAGGTCAAAGGTATCATTTAAATGATTGGTGTGATGGACACCAACCTGTGACGGCCAACGAATTTTATAATATGAAGCATTCATCTGCAAGGAATGTTATCGAAAGGTGTTTTGGGATCTTGAAGGCTAGATGGGGGATTTTAAAAGATAACTCGTATTATCCTATTAAACTAAAAAACAAGATTATTATGGCATGTTGCCTCCTTCATAACTATATTAGACAAGAAATGCCTATAGATCCATTTGACAATGAAATGGAATTGGACGAAGGTATTTGAGATGTTGGAGTTGAAGAAGGGGATAATATCAATTCAATTGGGACTTCAAATGAGTGGACGTCATTTAGAGATTCTTTAGCTCAATCTATGTTTGAATCATGGACGGATTCACATTAATAATACTAGCATCTTGTTGGTTTGTTTGTTTGTGATGACACTTGAATTATTTGTTTGTAATGTCATTTAAATATTTGGTTTGTAATGACACTTGAATTGTTCGTTTGTAATGACACTTGAATTGTTGTTTTGTAGTAAAACTTGAATTGTGGGTTGTAATGACATTTAAATATTTGGTTTGAATATTGATTATATAGGTATGACGAGCCAAATAAGGCAATATCGACCATGGACCACCATTGAAGAAGCAAAGCTTGTTGAGGCTTTGGTGAACATGGTAAATGAAGGTGCATTTAAAGCCGACAACAGTTTAAATCGGGTTATTTACAACATTTGGAACAAGTGCTAAACAAAACACTACCAAGTTCCGACTTATTAGGTAAGCCACATATAGAATCAAAGATAAAAGTCATGAAGAAAGATTGACAAATTGTTCATGATATGATTAGTGGCTCTAATACTAGTGGATTTGCGTATGATGTCGTAACCCATTGCGTGATTGCCGAACCCGATGTTTGGGAGTCGTATCTAAGGTACATTATATATTTGTTGTTTTTATGTCTTCAAAAAGTTTCATAACTTTTAATTTTAATTTTATGGTATGTAATAGGTTCATAAAGGAGCCTCAAAATGGAAAAACAAACTGTTTCCTCATTATGAAGACTTGTGCGTTGTTTTTGGAAACGATCGGGCCACCGGAAATGGAGCTCAAGATTGTATGGAAATGAAAGAAGATGCGAACAAAGAAGAAGAAATGCAACAATTATTTGACGAGTCCGATGATAATATTGAATCTAATCAAATTCCACGTAGTCGTTCAAGTGTGCCGCAAGAGGTAACATCAAAAGGTAAGAAAAGGAAAACCCAAGTAGATCCATTTATTGACGTATTTCAAGATGTGGTTAACTTTCTTGGAGAGTGACTTAATAATATGTCAAAAAGATGGGTAAGGGTGTAGAACGAGAAGAAGAGTTTGACAAGCAACGTTCCATGATCACAAAGGAAATATCAAACATTCAATCATTGACTCGGACCGAGAAGTTCAAAGCATGTGAAAAGTTACGAGCCAATGTTGAAAGGATGAAGTTTTTTGGGATCTAGACGAAGCGAAAAAGGAGGAATACGTGAGGTATATTTTGGAGAGTTAATTTATCTTGGTATGTAGTCTTTTGGTGAATATTTTGGTGACTTTTGGTAGAAACATTAACTTGGTACGTAGTCTTTTGGTGAAATATTTTGGTGACTTTTGGTAGAAATATTAACTCGGCATGTAAGCTTTTGGTGAATTATTTTTTGGTAGAAACACACTTTGGTTGTGAAGAATATGTAATCTTTTGATCCTATATTTAAGTTAATGATATTGATAGAATTATAAATTAATTGTTGACTATCGACTTGTTTGTAATTTTTTTTCATTTAAAAGATGTAGTATGAATAAATGATTTATAATTAATTAATAAATTTTTTATATTAAACTAAAATTAAATTATTTATAATTGTATTAACAAATCATTCAAGAAATAAACAAACTGAAAAATAAAAATACACAACTGAAGGGTAATTATGTCATTTCTCAGGTAAACATTCCAAATCCTTTGACAGATTTGCAAAACAAACAGGATTTCAGAAATGCAAATCCTGTTAAATCCTGCAAACCAAACCTCTGACAGCATTTAAAATCCTGATAAATGAAAATCTCAGACAATGCAATTTCTCTGACAGAATGCAAATCCCATAAAAAAAAAATTCGCGAACCAAACGCCCCCTTAGTTTTTATCGAAACATGACATAGGAGTATTTCTAAATCCAAATCCTAAACGACATCACTAGCGACGCTCAAATATGACGCTCAAATATCCATCTTCATCGTCTCCGTATCATCTTTCACTCTGCAATCTACATCTCCACCTCGAACGGCAACATTAAGTGGAAAAGAAGTTAGGGTTTGTATTTTTAATTCTGCGTGTGTTTATGCCAACAATGGATGTTTCTAAAAGTTTCATCGACAAGATCAACAGTGAATTCACTAGTGGCTTACAATTCGCTTATCCTTTGTCCTCTTCGCGTACAAACGAATTTGATTTGGTATGGCACGTTCAAAATTTGTTTTGTTTGCACATTCTGGCTGAGTTGTTAATCATGCTCTTCTTTGTTTTTAGGTGAGAGGTGTGTTACAGATTCTCCAAGGGTTTTCAAGTCCTTTGTTTTATTGGGACCGGATCGGACAGGGCTATCGTGCGAGAAACGGGTTATACGTAACTCACCTCTCTCTGACAAGTCTTGGTACACTCCTAGATAAATTTATTTATTCCGCAACATGCTTGAAATTGGTAGAGATTACGCTCCGTAAAATAGAGGATATGGCTGCAAGATTGCCTCTGCCTACTTTGAGGGCATTTGCTTGTACAACTTCTGCTTGGCTTACAGTAAGTAATTTTACAATTGAGTTCACTTATATGCGTCTGCTTGTATTTTATAATTCTCAAAACTGGTTTTCTGGAGCAGAAGTTACGGGATTATGCTTCAATAGAGGAAGTAAGAATGACCAACTCCACCATTGGGATGACTCCAACCATTTTGGGACTGGCAAATTCTTTAACTAGGTATGTAAAGTCAATTGAGAAGGTGCACATGCACATGTGATGGTCATCTTACACCAAAATAATTATACTTTTGTCAATATCCGTCATGTCTTGGAGCATAATATGTTGAGAGCTTTTAGGAGCTTCAACTTTTAATTTTTGAAAGCTTAAATTCAAAAGCTCTGTGGTTGATAGGAGCTTAAGCCTTTGATCCGGATTTGAAAGCTCTCAGAAGCTCTTGACGTAGCTTTTAAAACGAGCTTGAGCTTTTTGTTCAAACAAAATTACATTTTTACCCTTCAAATAATTATAAAATACAACTTTTAATCAATATCAATGTCTTTTTATGTCATGTAATACTAAAAGCTACATCTACAACTATTTTTACCAAACACATTTATAAAACAAAAAGTTTTAACTCTTTTAAGAAGCTACAACTTTCAAAATCTCCGGCTACTAAAAGCTCCAACTCACAACTAGTCGTGCCAAACATACCCTTGTGGTTGTCTTAAAGTTGTTTTTTGAGTTAACCTTGTTTGCTTTTTTTATATATATGAGCTTCAATCCCATTTGTAACAATCATTTCCTTTGTATCAAACACTCCTTCAATTAACATTCCTCCGGATGTTAGAATAAAGAGCGTTGCATATTCATTATACGCTGCAGTTTGTTAGGACTTGCATTTGCATGTTTGTGGTAGATACTGGCATGTACATGTGGATTTATTCAAAATTCCGAATACTTGTCATGAATGCCCACAAGAGTACCATCTTTCCATCGTATGCAGATACATAAGAACAGCTTCCTTTTGGGATTTTTTTTTTCCCATTTTGATGCTGGTCATGTATTTCTCTATATGTGATTCATTCATGAGTGCATAAAAACTGTGGTGATGATTTCTGAGAATATAAGTTGTTATTTTTTGTGTTTAGGAAAGGAAAAAATTTCTTGCTCTATCATGTTGCTTTTGCTTCGTTACAAGCCTGACGACATCTTTATGGTTGGTCAGCCTTTGTGCTGGAGCGGAATACTTACTGCAGATAGTGCATGGTGTCATCCCCAAAGAGTACATTCAAGGTGATGCTTCTGTCTCATCTGCTGAAATGGCTGTTCACATCCTCAACCATCTTTATGAGAAGCTAAATGATGCTTGCCTTGTGCAAGGTGGTGAGGTTGTGACACTTTCCTGGTCATTTGTTTCTCAATCCCCATTTGTCTATAATAATCTGATTTAGGTTATGTTTGCTTTTTTTTTTCCAGGAAGATTCATACAGGATGCTACTTTATATATTCATTGGATGTTTATTGCCATATATTGAGGTTCTTGATTCCTGGATTTTTGAGGGAATACTAGATGATCCCTTTGAGGAGGTAGTTTACCTTCTTTTCAGCTCAGAAATTCATCCTCAACCATCTCTTAACTGTGGCATCCTGGATAATGTTTTACTCCCTGTTCCAACAAAAACTACATTGACCATTGAACTCCATATATGAGTACTTTTTTTTACTACTATCATCTTTTTGCAGATGTTCTTCTATGCTAACAAAGAAGTTGCCTTAGATGATGCTGAATTCTGGGAGAAGAGTTACCTTTTAAGATCGACACAACATAAGAAGCTAGTTGTGGCTCATGTCACCAATATATTTTCCATGACACAGAAAAAGATGTCAGGAAGAGGAGCAATGCATTCTTTGAAAACAAAGGGGCTAAATGAAAGGGACCTTGTGGTTTGTCCTTTGTTCTTTAAGGACATTGCAAAAGAAATAATTTCAGTCGGAAAGTCATTGCAGTTGATCCAACATGTTCCTATCACATCGTCAGCAGCACTAGTTTGTAGACATTATGAGGCCGAATGTTGCATGACCCAGCTCAGCTTGTCAGAGATATTTTGTTTGTCACTAACAGCTCTTATCGGTCATGGTGATCACATGTCTGAATACTTTTGGAGGAATGATAAAATTGTTTCTGCAGTCGAATCTTATATGGGAACAGATAAATTACAAAGTGTAGCATGCTCGGAGAAGATCTGGTATAATTTCTTGGTTCATGCATTGCCTGAGAGAAGAGAGAGTGGGGATTTATTTAATGTGAATATGGAGTTGGGTGTTTCACAATTTAGCTCCTTCTGTCCTGAGAATCCCACTATCACCGTGTGCCAAAAGGTTCTCAAAGCAAATAGCAGTGATTGGAGTTCGCTAAACTTGTCTAAAAACTATATTCTTCCTCCTTTGAATGACGAGGAATTGAGAAAAGTGATATTTGGCGGGGAAGTTATGACAGCTAAAGGAACAAATTATGCCTGTGGTTTTCCATTTGGTGATTCCGAAAATGTTCACTCTCAACATGACATAAAGGTGGTGGAAGCTTTATTTCCATTTCCAAACATTCTTCCATCCTTCAAGGTAGATATACTAACTGAACTTTTACCTGTGTTTTGATATGTAGAACTGGAATAGTTGTGGAACTCATATGTAATCTGAAACAGGAGAATGACCATATGTCAGAGCTTTTGCCATTTCAGAAAAATAGCACCCTTGTGTCAAAAGTCCTTAGCTGGCTTCATGTGGTTGAACCAAAATCTACTCCACTTCCAGTTGTTATTCTGCGGAATGCCTTACTTTTTACATCAAGAAGCAGGTATGTTCGATTCAACCTGGAAGAACTTCTTTTGGTTATGTAACTTATATATTTTTAATGCTTCAGGTAGATCATATTGGCAATCAAATATTGTCGAAGTTGCTATATTACTGGAAATTGATGGATGAGTTGGGAGTGTTGCGTGATGTATATTTGTTAGGATCTGGTATTTTCTACTTTACACTTGTACTTCATAAACATTTATTGCTAAACGTATTTGAGGAATTCTGAAAGGTTTGCGATGTTATGTTATTTGAAATAGGTGATCTGCTGCAGCATTTCTTGACAGTAGTTTTCAATAAGATGGACAAAGGAGAATCATGGGATGATGACTTTGAGTTGAACACGGTGTTACAGGTACAGGTTTTCTGCATCATGCCTATCCGTGTTTAAAAAATATTTCCATATATCATATCCTGCATGATGCCTGTAAACCGAAGATCCCTTTTTCTTAGGAAATGATGACCGAAGAGTCTGACCTATTCTAGTGGGCTTGTATTTTTGTCTAGTTTCTGTTTGTCTATCCTCTCTGTATGCTTGTGTATGTGTGAGAGGGGTTGGTTTGTTGATTGGGAAAGAAGTTGGCTAGATCTTCCTTCATTAAGCAACCCATGGAGGAACACAAAAAATATAATATTGATTAATTCAATAAAAGCGTGTTACTACCTACTATGCTGTCAGGCTTAAATAGATGTCCGTGAAATTGAACTTGTCAATATAAGCTTTATTGTTGCGGACCATAAATGTGGTGTAATTATAGACAATGTTGAAGCATCTATTGTTTTGAGGTCTGAAAGTTTATTTCATGAACAGGTATTAACGTTTAATATGCTTAACATCTATGCACTTTCATTCTTAATTTTCTCAGGGTTAATGTTGGAAAAAACCCATAAACCTTTTCCATTTTCACGATTAAGTCCCTAACTTTTTTTCCGACTGCATAAATCCCTAAACAAATTTTGTCTTATTCAAAACTATATATTTTCAACCGGCTACAAATGTTTAGCGAACTAATCACTAAAATGAGGATCTATGGTGGTTTATTTTTACAATATTAACCCGGTAAAAATCTAAGGTTAATTGTGTCATAACTAGTCAAACAGGTCAGATTTTTATTTTGAATAATAAAAAAATTGTTTAGGGACAAGGTTTTAATCATGTAGGATAAGTTTGTAGTTTTTATTTTCCAATGTTGAACCTTTTTCTTACTCTATTAGTTTCTCAAGTTCTTGTTAAGAATTTGCTACTATTCACTGATTAAGGTATTACCTCTTAATTCCATGCCACCATTGTTTAAGGTGACACATTCACACACTTCTTTATACATTTACATGGTCAATTTGTTATTTTAATTTATAAAAGGTGGCGCCTTGGGTTCATATACTATTATGATGTTAGTTTATACATTTATATTTAAAAATATTTCATTTAGAGTGGTACCTCAAGGTACCTCTGTATATGGTGGTATCCTCTTGATCCTATCTCTCTCTCTCTCTCTCTCTCTCTCTCTCTCTATATATATATATATATATATATATATATATATATATATATATACACACATATATATATATACTGTAAGGTCTACCAATGCAAGATCTATCTAGACGCAGATCCGTTAACGAGTGCGGAATCCTCGTTGACGGTCAGACGGACAACTCTCAACCAACGGAAACACGGAGACTATTAGACGCTGAACGAACGACACACGAACGATCCTACGTACTAATTCTCTCCGAAACGGGACTCACCTAGCTGATAAACTCGAGATCGCCTATTGCTTAATTCCTCACGAATTCTGCCAAAGGTCAGCTAATGATTCGAGTCTATCCCCAATTATAGGCCCTGATTCGAATCTGATGTGGGTCAGACTCGAATCTGGCCCAAGGCCCATTCGAATCTGTCCATCTGACAGATTCGAATCTAACCTATGTTCGAATCTATGGACTCATTCGAATCTATCTCAGATTCGAATGCCATCCTTAACCTATTCGAATCTAGCCAATACACTTAAACACTTAAGTGATGAAACTTATGTTTTAACTTATGCTTGACATAATCTTTGACCTTTATGTTTGAACTTCTTGTAATATGTTACATCAAGTTCAAACACACAATCAATAACAGACAAACACATATTAAACATATATATCAAAATACTGGTTAACTCAGAATATTACTTAAATCATAATCGATTAGACTGCTATCGTCACACAGGGTGTACCAACAGACTCCCCCTTGACGATAGCTTCTAATTATTTACATGACATCAAATTTAAGTACTAGAGCTATATATATTACTACCTGCATATAATCCCGCATCTATATAAACTTTAACTATCTTTTGGAACTTCCTGGCTTCAGATCTCCATGGTTCAGTGAAGAAGATAGGCTGATCGTGAAGCTTCTTCAGGTCGTCCTTAGATAGGTTTATCAAATGCAGAAGATCATATACTTTCAAAATGACCTGCTCGTCTTGATCTTCCATGATAGCTTCAGCAGTGTCAATCTCTAGGTACCACCACTTCATGTTGCTCAAAACATTCTGTGGCATTGGTTTCATAGGTACTTTCTTCAGACATTTGACTGGCTTGTACACCATTCTGGCCCAAGGTCTTCCAGTATGAGGATCTATCCTAGATCCATCCTCGACCCTTTTGCCTGATCTCGGCTTAAGCCTCTCAAATCTGCCTGATCGCCCTTCTTTCCTTATAATTCTTTCAATAACGCTCGCGTAGGGATCATTTCCAATATTGATCAACTCTTTCCAGGCTAACTCTTTAACTTCAATCTTGGGCAATGAATTAAAAGCTTTCAGTGTCCGCCTCAAGTATTGAAGGCCATCTCTTCTCTTCAAAATAAACAGCTGCAGTTCTCTGTCAAAGAACCAGCTAATAATCCCTCCAGCGAAATTTCCAGCACCTGGATTCCTCATCTTCTTCTTCATCTTCAGCTGATCTTTCTTTTCTTCCTTCTTGAACCAAAGATTTAACAGATCAGCTCTAGATGGCTCTTTCTCAGCCTCTTCAAGGTCTTTATCTTCAGCTGAGGCTACTTTGATGTAATCAATATCAATCACATTATGATCTTGGCTTTCATACAGTTCAGTGATTGGTTGTGAATTGATTATTACTTCGTTAACGTGATCATCTTCATCATCTATCATTTCATCATCTGATTTCCAGTCAGCGACATCATCTGGAATAAACTCACCTTCTTCTAAATCTTCAATATCATCTTCAAAATCAAACTCCATCAGCTCTTCTTCAATATCTTTTAGCGCATCGATCATGTCGCTATCTAAAGTCCTTGAAGAACCAGCTTCTCCTCCCGCTCCTCCTACTTCTCCCCTTGTACTAGGCTCCCCCTCAGATTGAGCAGTCTGAGCAGCAGAAAAATCTACTGGCTCATTCTGTCTTTGTGGGCTGGGATCATTGCCTTGGTTGTCTTCATCATCTTCATCTCTCGGTCTCTGTGCTTCCTGATCACGGCACGATGTCTCCCCCTGAGCCTGTAGATTCTTCATTAACTGCTCAATAAGGGAGCGCATCGACCTTATCTCGGCTGACTGATCGCAAACAAAGGCCTTCAGCTCTAAGTTCTCTTCCTGAACTGTGTCCACTATCTTCTTTAGATCGGCATTATGAGTCTGAATCTCGCCGACTGCCTTTGTTAGGCCTAAGATTTGGATATTTTGGAAATCGACTCGCGCTTTGAGCTGCTGAAACCTTTGATTGTCGGCGTATGAGGATGAGGTTGATGGGATGGACTGAATTGGAGTTGGAGTGATTGGTGATGGAATATAAGGATCATCGTGAGGTGGTGGTGGTGGAATGTTGGTTTGAGGTTCTTGTTCTTGAGGTTGAGGGTTTTGAGATTGAGGAGTTTCTGGTTGTTCTGCGGAGACTGACGAGGATCCTTGCATGAACCTGTGACGTTTGGCCCGTTGCCTCGTCACAAGTTGAGAAACTACGTCTTCTTCGAAATCAGACTCCTCCGATTCTCTGGACTCTCGCCTCCTCGAAGCACCTTCATTAATAATCAATCTTGAACCATAGGTTCCAATTTGAATATGAGGATCTGTCGACACTGATTCTGGAGCTTCAACTTCAATCTCCTCCATCTCTTCTGATTCTGTAGCAGATGATGACTCATCATTGCCAGTCTGCTCTGGCACATATTCGTCAACATCTCTGAAGACATCTTCTTCTCCTTCTGGAGGCTCAAGCAATTCACCCACGAATGCAGCAGCTATATCTTCATTTGCATGTGGACCCGCCTCCCAAATTTCATTTAGTGTTTGGCACAATTGATCAGCTTCAATTGGGACAGATGACGGCCCGGCTTCCTGCATTTCTGGTTGCTGACTCGTAGAAGGCCTAGACTCCTGAGTCTGACTTGCAGTATCTCTTTGTCTTCGCCTTGGATCTCGGGGACGAACACGAGGCTGTTGTACTGGACGTTGCTGTTGTTGTTGTGGTTGGACATCAACTACCCCTGCCCAGTTGGCATTACTCGGGGCTTGAAATTCCCTATCCAGAATTGCACCAAATAGTGGACGTGCTTCCGGAACTGCTAACCTTCCTCGGTGTGAGGAACAGTCAGAATAGATACGCTTCTCCATAACATTGACGGTCAATGCATCATCAGATTGTGGCAGCTCAGGCAAGAAGTGCCTTATCAACATCATTACAAACCTCGGATACAAAAGGAACCTTTCTCTCTCAGGAGCCGTGATTTGATGGATAAATTCCGAGAAAATCAGCTGCGAGAAACTAAACTTCTTATTGTATACCATCGCGATCATTGCTGATTGGATTTTTGATACTATATAATCAAAACCAGCTTTCTTAGGCGCAAAACAGATCATAAACACATGGACCAAGAAACGCCATTGTCCTATCAACCCGCTTTTCATATATGAAGATTTTGTAACGTCCAAGCTGTATCCCATTCTCAAAAAAGCTGCTTGCCTAATACTTAAAGGAAAGTCTGTAGGCCCGTCTTCTTGTTCTAGGGAACCCAACTGTAGCACTTGTCTCAAAATATCAGCGGAGAAAACCAAAGGTTGTCCGGCAATTCTAGTTCTTAACACTGTCGGGGTGACAGTGCAGTCCACCTGCAAGTGATCGTAAAATTGACGTACATAGGATATCACAATCGGAATGTTTTCATACAACACATAACTTATTCTAGATTCCGCCAGAAAATCTAAAACTTCACGAAATCCCTGCGCCTCAGGGATGTTATGGGCAGGATTCAGTACCATATTGTGCTTGGGAACAAAAGCACGAAGCGCCATATCTGCACAATACATAAAATTGTTAGATTATTATTAAAAATCAATAAACTTGTTTAAATTCAAATTTGTTTTATCTTGTATTTGATTAAATACAAAATCTAACACAATTAAATTTCCACAAGTTTAATAAAAGTTAAATTCAACAAAATAAATGAAGTACAGATTCGAGAGTAACAGATTCGAAGTGCCCATATTCGAATGTAATGGACAGATTCGAATATACCCTATTCGAGTCTGATGGACAGATTCGAATATCTGGTCATCTCGAATCTATTGATAGAATCGAGAAACCCATGATCAGATTCGAATGTCCATTATCAGATTCGAAAGGCCGACATCTCTTTTTTCAACAAAAATCCAAGATTTTAACCATTTTGAACTAGGTAAATCACATACTTTAGTTCAACTAAGTTCTAATCACTGATTTATGCCTTTAATTTGATATTTTATAGGTCCTAACTTAGTTATTTATGAATAACCCTATTTTGACCAATAAAACATCAAAATGTGATGTTTAAGCCCAAATTTGTGTATGAAACCACCAAAATCTTGTACAATCATGTTGCTTATACCTAGATTTGAAAGTAGAATCGACCACAAAAGCTTTAGAATCGACGAAATGTCGTTTAGTGGAAATACGATAGACTCGAGAATAGATTCGAGATCGCCAGTGACAGATTCGAGAAATCAGATTCGAGAACAGTGAGAAGTAAATGCCTTCACTGTGGACCTTTATATACTAACTACCTTCGAGTCTATGTGTAGATTCGAGTCTACTGACAGATTCGAGAACTTCAAATTCGAGTCTGTCTTAGATTCGAAGCTACAAACACTTAGAAAAATTTCGGAAATTTTGAAATAATTTCAACTTTTTCCAACTATTTTCTACTGTGTAGTGTAACCAGATAAACTATGCCAAATCTTTTACCCTAAGCTCAGATATTTCACGCATTGTATATTTTATCCAACTTTGAATGCACCCTCAGTAACTTTTGACCTTTTACCTAAGTAAAAACTAAACTATACGAAAATAAAATAAAATAAACTAAGGTAAAAATAAAATAAAATAAAATAAAATAAAATTTTGACTAAAAAATTTAATCTAGACTTAAGTTATAATAATAAATTTACAAGCTAAGCTAAATACCAAACAACATATTTTTGGTGAGTATAGTCTAAGAAAGGTTCAATCAGATAGCGATGTCAGATACTAACTTTCAGTACCTAAACTTTCACTCTTAGGAATTTTTTGAATTCCTTTGATTATTTGTCGTGACATACCCACTTAGCCGATTGTTGGTATTTTACCCTGTTAAACACTC
>JAANYP010006763.1:0-105000 GCA_020465985.1 Centrapalus pauciflorus
TTGTACCTGTCTGAGCCAGAATTCGCACTTAGAGAATTTTGCGTAGAGTCTTTCTTTTCTCAGTAACTCTAGCAATTGTCGCAGATGATTAAAATGATCAGCCTCCATTTTGGAGTAAATCAGAATATCGTCTATGAATACGATAACTGACTTATCCAGCATCGGTCTGCACACGCGATTCATGAGATCCATGAACGCCGCTGGTGCATTTGTTAAACCGAACGGCATCACGAGAAATTCGTAATGACTGTATCTTGTTCGAAAGGCTGTCTTTGGAATATCCTCATCTTTAACCTTCAGCTGATGATACCCAGAACGAAGATCAATCTTGGAGAAATAACTTGCTCCTTGTAGCTGATCGAATAGATTATCAATCCTGGGCAGAGGATATTTATTCTTTATAGTGACTTTGTTCAACTCGCGGTAATCGATGCACATTAGCAGTGTTCCGTCTTTCTTTTTAACGAATAAGACTGGTGCACCCCACGGAGATGAACTCGGTCGGATAAATCCCTTTTCTAACAGCTCTTGCAACTGTTTTGACATTTCCTGCATTTCTGCAGGCGCAAGTCTGTAGGGAGCTTTAGCAATGGGAGCCGCACGAGGAACCAAGTCAATACCGAACTCGACTTGACGTTCCGGTGGCACTCCAGAAATATCATCAGGAAACACGTCTGGAAACTCACAGACGATTGGAATATCAGATAAGGATTTCTTTTGGGCTTCAGAGATAGATTCAGACGAGACGTAGCATATGTAAGATTCGTGACCCTTATATAAGTACTTATAAGCTTTTTCAACAGAAATGAAGCAGTGAGCACCTTTTCTCTTCTTGCCTTTGATTTCCAATACTCGGCCGTCTGAAGACTTAATTCTGATGATTCGCCGATTGCAGACGATCGTAGCTTCGTTATTCATTAACCAGTCCATGCCGATGATGACGTCGAACTCTTTCAACGGAATCGGGATAAGGTCGAGGTTGAACACGATATTGTCAATAAGCAGACTACAGTTTCGATAAACAGAATCAGCCATAACATAGTTGTTACTGGATGTCTCAATATCAAGTATCACGGGAAGCTTCGATGGAGATTTGAAAAATCTTTGTGCGAAAGAAGTCGATATAAAGGAACGACTAGCACCGGAATCAAATAATACGCGAGCAGGGATTGAGTTAAGCATGAACGTACCGGTAACTACGTCAGGGGTTTCTCTCGCTTCCTCGGCTGTTATCTGAAATGCGCGAGTTCTTGCTGTTGGTGTTGCAGCTGAACTTTTCATAGTAGATCCTCCAGCTGACGATTGTGTCTGACCCCATTGCCCGCTGCGACACTGATACATGAAGTGTCCTCGTTTTCCGCACTTTGCACATCCTAAATCTCGATGGGGACATTCTTCGCTGCTGTGGCCAATTCTGTTACATGCAAAGCAGGTGATGTCATCCGGATTACACAATCCCATATGTGATTTTCTGCATCTCTTGCAGAATCGTGGTTCATTTGTGAGAGAACAGGCTTGGACTTTCTGTGGCGAACTGTACTGCTGAGATTGCTGAGGTTGCTGGGACTGAGATTTGTTTGGTCTGAAGAATCTGCCGAATCTCTGCTTCTTCGGAGGAGATGGACATGTCGGGTTTGCTGATGGAGCGTAAAGCTGATCGCCATACTCTAGGTATCCTCTCTCGATCTGTCTGGCTGCTTCGACCATTTCTAGATAGGACTTATACTTTATCGCGCTCATTGGGTGTCGGTATCTTGGGTTGAGTCCTCCGCGAAATCTATTCATCTTTCTTTCTTCAGTAGCTACTTGATACGAGGAGTAACCGCAAAGCCGTGAGAATTCATGCTCGTATTCATCAACAGTCTTAGTTCCTGAGTCAGCTGCATCAGTTGTACTTCCATCTTGTCTCGCTGATCGATCGGACAATACTTCGCGTTGAACATGTCTAAAAACTGTTCCCACTCTAAAGTCTGTATTACTTCCTCGCCATAAATGCTTCTTTGAGTCTTCCACCATGCACGGGCAGCGCCAACGAACAACGCAGAAGCATAGCTCACTTTCTTTGAATCTAAGCAGTCAGAGATTCTGAAAATCTCTTCAGTATGGCTGATCCAATCCATCGCCTGAATTGGATTACTGTACCCTCAAAGTTCAGGGCACCGCTCGCTTTGAAATCTTTAAATTTACAACCTTTTGGCTGCTCGATTTGGGTTTCAGGGTTCGAGTTATCAGAATCAGATTCATCATTCTGGACTTGTTTTTCTTTTCTCTTATTTTTTTATCTTCACGTCTTTTAGCTTCGGCCTCATCTCTGGCCTGAAACTGTTCTTGCATAATCTTATTTTGTTGTTCAGAATGTTGGGCTAAAACTGTTGCATCATTTCAAACATTTGTTGTGGGGTCATGTTGTTGGGAATGTCACCTGATCCTGATCCTGACATCTTAACTGAAAATTAAAATCATTTAACTATCAGTTTATAGACTTAGATCTATGTACCCTTTTTCCCATCCTAATAGTCTGTACATCCTATCTCAGTTCAAACCACCTAAATGATTGATACATATGTATTGCTTCAGTTTGAGACCAAGCATACTCACGTAATACTTGATTCACTCAAACTATGGGCTCTGATACCATCCTGTGAATACCACCCCTTACGGGGCAGTTCTCACGAGTCTAGGCCCCACATCATGCAATACGATATCAACCATAACTAAGATAGAGTAATTAATTGCGGAATATTAAATTACAGTACAACCGTATTAGGATTTAAGTTTAATACAGATTACCGATTTTAGATTAAACTTATAAAGGGCACAAGTCTAATCTAATTCATATCATCATAAAATCAAGATAAATCTACCCAGACCATCATATTATCGTCATCCAATTAATACCAAAAAGGGTTGCTGAGTAGAGGTCTATGAAACTTCTGTCTTGATCTTTGTAAGACCTAAGAACTAGGTCCGGCAGGTGACTTTCCTTTATCTTTTCCTGTAAAAATATAATGTAACAACTGTAAGCAATGCTTAGTGAGTAAATAGATTTTCAAATTAACATGCAATGTCAAGCGGGTCATCATAAGTCTAGCGTGATATGTCTTGGCTGCCGCTACAGCCCTCATGATTGAGACATAGAAGTCATAGAGTCGGATGATGCTCAAGCCACGCTCACGCTTAAATCGTGGGGATCAGCCACATACTGGGCTAGCTACCAGTAAATCAACGTGGCGGAACATCGGAGGTCATTACCAAGTTCAATAGAACTGGTGAAATAGCCAGGTCTAGAACGATAGACCGATAAGGCTAATCAAGCTGAATCAATATGTCAAGTATATGCAATGATGAAGCATACGTAATCAAGTCATGATAGCAATAATCTCAAAGCAATGTCAGAAATGAACTGTGAATGCAATATCATATGAAGTGATAAGTCAAATAGCTATCATGATCCACTGGGCAACACCGAACCATAGTGTGCACAGGTCACAATCCAGCTGATAATATGAATGTCAATTTAATCTAGCATCAACAATATGTCTCAACCGGAAATTCAAGCATGTTAAATCTGAATATCTATAACTCACAGATCTGGGTCTTTATCAAACAGATGTAAAATCTGCCACCTGAGTTATCTCAGGATTTTATCTTTGTCAATCTGTTCTCTGTCAATTCAAGTCTTTGACCCGCTTTAAATCTTTAAATCAATGTTCAGAATTTCACTGAACCTGTCCAGAATTATCATGTCAATCTTTTGTCAATATCAACATCTTTTATCTTTAAAATCTTTATTTTATCTGATTCTGATAACTTGTTTATTCATAAATCATTCATTTATTTATATTCTTTGTTTCATTAAATTCTCAAAGGTCAATATATATATATATATATATATATATATATATATATATATATATATATATATATATATATATATATATATATATATTCATTTTACTAACTATCTTGTTATTTTATGCGTCGTCTATGTGTTTTATTCAATATATTTGAATTTAGGGTGTGGGTTTCGAATTTATATATAAAATTCAAATATGTATGTAAATTCGAAGACATTAAATTCAATTATATTGGTTAAATTCGAATGCTACATGTGTACCTTTGACAATTTCAGAAGTATGTATCTTGAATATATATATATATATATATATATATATATATATATATATATATATATATATATATATATATATATATATATGACTAAGGATCTTTTGTGAACACTTTATTCGTTGTGAACATTGTGAACAACCATAAAATAGCATTTAAATCTTATGAATCTTGTTGAAAATACTACCGAACCCTTCTATTAACTCATTAATCTTATTGGATCCTATGGATTTTATTGAATCCAATTAATTTGTCGAATCTCATGAATTGTGTTGAATCTTATGCATCTTGTGCATCTTGTTATAAAAACTACGTACTATGCACCTTTTGAATGTTCTGAATCTTAAATAGACACTTCTATGAACCTTTCGAATCATATGAATCATATTACAAACACATGTTGATATATATGAATGATTATATGTATTTTTTTTATTTGTTTACAACGTTCACAACGAATAACTTGTTCACAATGGATCTCATCCCTATATATATATATATATATATATATATATATATATATATATATATATATATATATATATATATATATATATATATATATATATATATATATATATATATATATAGCTAAAATCAAAGACATTAATTCAATATAGACTAAAATTGAATCCTAGGGGTTAAATTCAATCATGCCTTTCGAATATATATATGTCAAATTCCAATCCTATATTAAATTCAAGCATGTGGTCAATTGCATGTATCAAATTCGAATGGGAGGTGTTAAATTCGAAACCCATTTCAAATTTGGGGTTAAAGTCGAAGCACATACTCGAATTTAATATCAAATTCGAACACCATCTCGAGTTTATGTGCAAATTCGAACTTGGGTTCGACTTTAATTACAAATTCGAGTTTGTTCCATGTATTTTTGAATTTGTTCTTGGCATTCTCGAATTTGTTCATATTTACAACTTTAAATCATACATTTCTAGGCCTAAAATCACGAATATGTTACGTAATAAACCTAAGTTCGATTATATTACACATATTCTATCATAATCTTGTTAAATCTCAAGCTAAATAACTTAAATTCGAATGAAAATGGTAAATTCGAATTTATTCATCAAAACCGAAAATAAAAAGCTAAGGGTGTCGATTTTAATCTTGAATTTTACGAAACTCTTATATTACGAAAACGTCACCCACTTGGAATTAGAAAACTATAATTAATTGGCGGCGGTCTGAAATGATCGATTAAAGATAAATCGGTTAATAACCAATTATAAAAATTCACTTAAGCCCAGAGTTATGGATTAATTTACCGAATATTAGATTTCTCCAAATAAAGATTAAATCATGACAAAACTCGTGAAAACAATAAAGTTAACTGAACTAAATTCCAATATTAACCAACAATCTTATTATCGCAAAAAGATGCTAAAAATTATCAATTAATATCGAGAATTCAACCAACCAACTTTATTTATTCGGAAATCAAACTTTACAGATTATTAGTTTTATTATCACAACACAATGCCTAAAAACTAAGAAACACGCAAAGTTCTAGATCAATAATTCATCACAAAATCATTATCGCAATACAATGCCTAGAAAATATAATCAATTATCAATTTTTCATCCAAAGTTTCAATTTTTATTAAAAACGCAGATTCAACCAACAATTATTTTCGCAAAACAATGCTAAATGATTGATAAAAATCTGATTTTTAACAAAAATATATGAAGAACATCAAATATCTAGTAAATATAAACCATAAACCGTCAATCCATCCAAAACCATGTCAATTAATACATAGAATTCATCATCCCAAGCGGGTGAACAAGAAAACTACTCACTAATCATACTAAAAACCGAAATTAAACTCAAATAAATAAAAACCATTATGAAATCAGAAAGATTAAGAACGAGTGTACCAAATTCGTAGCTATCCGTGCGAAATCAAACTCCAAAACTTGAACTGAATGCTTGAAAACTTGAGAAAATCGAAACCCTAGGCTAAACTATGATTAAGTACTTGAAAAAGGTAAGCAAAATCGCCCCAAAATTCGTCCAAAATCGATCTGAATCGCCTCCTCCACAACTGTTGCGAGCTAGAGTTTTTTAAAAAGAATTCTGGTGGACTGGGCCTCGCACGCGGGTGCGTAGGGTAAGTCACGCGGGTGCGTGGCTTGCTATGCCTGGACATGGCCACGCGGCTGCGTGGGATTTCCTACACGGGCGCGTAGACACTTTGACTGGACTAAGCTGGCTCAACCTCCACGCGGGTGCGTAAGGTAACTCACGCGGGTGCGTGGCTTGCTCTGACTGAAGGTGGACACCCGGGTGTGTGGGTTGTCCTACGCGGGTGCGTGGGATGTCCTACGCGGGTGCGTGGGTTGCTCACTGTATATTGCCACGCGGGTGCGTGGAGAGTTCTACGCGGGCGCGTAGAATCACTTTTCGCCAAAATTTTCTTTCGCTCATGGAAGATGGCTGGATCATAAAATCTCGTTACATTAGCCTCGATTTCTGTTCCCGTGTTGATTTAATGGCTTTCGACCTGCGAAACACAAATATTAATAAAAATCGGTATCTTTTCACACATTTCGGTCTGAAAACCACTCAATATGCAAGGAAAATGATATGAAATATATGTATAAATATGCACATATCAGTCCTGAGCAGGCTCAGCCTCACATCACTGCTTCACCCCCAGGACCCCAACCCACTCCTCATGATACAAATACTCCATCTGCTCCTTCTGTCAAACCCACTTCCCCACTTATACTATAGAAAAGAAAAAGGGTTTCAGGAGCTCCTTCCTCCTCAGCCCAAATACAAGAGCCAAATATCCCTGTGCAGGAGGACACTCCTGCACTGAATATCCAAAGGGCACCCACTGAGGACACTCCCATCCTTAATTTGGAAGTGGACATCCCAACAGAGGATGTCCATATGGGTTCTGTGGCTGACACTACTACTGTTTCTGCACAAGAGGCACAGGACAGTGTCAACATCATTAAGACCACACCCATGGCAACAGAGGGTGTGCAAGCAACTTCTGGAAGTCCCCAGAACCAAGAACAGAGGGGCCCAGAGGTTTCTACTTCTGGAATACCTGCCAGTGATAGATCACAAACACCACACTCTTTTGCTGATCTTGAGGCTAGTCTGCAACTTATGATTAAAACGGATCCTCAGCTGAAACCTGTTGTGGCGGTATTGGAATATTATCAGTCCATTATTGCTGCACAGGGGGCACAAATCAGAGCACTTCAACAGACAGTAGCTGCTCAAAATCAGAGAATGGATTAATTTCATGAGGGGTTCACCCTCTGTGGAAATAAGATCATTCAACTTGAGAAGATGATTCGAACCCTTATGGCAAAGGTTGTAGGTCCTCCTGCTCAAACCAATGCATCCAAAAAGGGGGAGAATCAGGAGATCCCTAGTCCAGTCCAAGCGGCTCCAACTCCTACTCCAACAGTCCAAGATTCTAGGCTAACAGTCCCAACAACTACTCAAGCTGTTAGCTTAGAAACTCAAGCTGCTCCCATAAGAACATCAGGAGTTGTTATCCGAGAAGGCAGTCAAGCTCCTGTCAGTACAGTCCAAGCTACAACTTCTGCAACCAAGGATAAGGGCAAGGGCATTCTCATAGAATCTCCAAAGCACAAATTTTCATCTAGAGATGCCCAGGTTGCTCATGATGCTGAATTTGCCAGACAGTTAGCAGAAGAATAGGATGAACTTCTGGACCAGCAAACCCATGCTCCAATGCAAGATGATGAACCTTAGGTGATTACCTAAGAGGGTTTGTGGTTAAACAGAATGAGATGAAAAGGAAAATGCCAACTGGGCATTCAAAGGCAGAGCACAGAAGGTTTTTGATCAATTTTACCTATTCAGTTGGAATTCCAAAGAAGATGGCTCAGTCTATGACTATAGAGAGGCTGCAAGAGATTCATGATAAGTAGATGGAAAAACAAAAAATAGCCAAAGTCTCTCATCAAGTCCAAAGCCAACAGGAAGCAAGTCAAGCTGGTGTCAGTGATCCTTCTCCACCTGTTCAAGCTGTTACTACTAATCCACAATCAGAAGCAATCTCTCAAGCAAAGCTTGATCAGGTAAAAAGGGTGCTGTTTGAACATCAACTTCAGAAGGTGATGGAGATTGAAAAGTCCCTCTACCAGCATGACTTCTCAAAACCTCCCATTACATACTAGTATGTTAAGTCAATAGATGACATTGACTTAAAATATCATTTTGTAGTCAGAAGAGAAGATGGTTCTAAGGAAGAATATAAGAGTATAATGCACATAGTTCAAGGGATGACCAGGGATGAGCTTACCAGAATGCATCATCTTGGATCTGTGAGTCAAGTCAGGTCATCACTTCCACAGGTCAAGCAGGCTATAAAAGATTTAAAAAGCATTTTTGATCCAGAGTCAATCAGAAAGGATATAGAAGATGCCAAGGAGATGAAGATTGCACAGGTTGATCTGTATGTAAAATCAAAGACATACAGACTCAGATTTGCAAATGGATCCAGCATGTTCTTCAATTTTGAATTCTTTGATCTTCCAAGGGCATGGTTGGTACAAATGAGCTAAGTGAAGTTAATCTGTGATAAAGAAGAATTAAAAAGAGAATTTTTGATGGCAGTTAATCAGAAACTTTCAAAATTGTAAGTTTTTGGATGCCTTAGTTTGTAGATAACAGTTTTACTTTGTTTTATTTCCTTATTTGTATAGAAACTTAAAGTCTTGTGTAAAGAATTTAAGTTAGGGGGAGATTGTTGGGAAATATTCTAAGTATGTCAAGCTGTTAGTTAGATTTCTCAAACTGTTAGTAGATTTTCTGTGTAAGTACAAAGTTCAAGCTGTTAGTTGAAGAAGTTCGAGCTGCTAGTTCAAAAGTTCAAGCTGCCAGTGTTCATACTCAAGCTGCTCAACAGATAGACTTCAAGCTGCTCAACAGCTCAATAAACAGAAAGTGTTGATATTCAGGAAAAGATATATTCGAAGATTCAAGCATATCTACTATCAGAGAAATCAGAGTTTTTCAAGGAAACAAATCAGAAGGCATTATATATACATAGAATAGGTTTTTCTATTGTAGGTTCTGCACGTACAAGTTTATTCTCTAATTGTAATTTCTTTTCTGATTAAGTTTTCATAAGCCTCTAAGGTTGTAAAACCCTAAGAACAATCTGTGTTCTTCGTCTAATCAAACAGATTAGAGGTGATTGTAATCATTGACTTTGGCAATACATGTGACTTTTAATTATTGATTGTGTTTGTGTGATTATTTGTTTTGAAAGCTTTTCTTAAAACAGTTAAGTGTTATTCCGCAAACTTCTTAATTGGACTTTGATTCAATACAAGGTTATTGGTTTATACTCTGATTATATCAAACCAGTTAATCATAGGTAGTGATTTTGATCTTGACACTCTCTTTGTATTTTAGTTTTGTTACTTTTTGTTATGTGTTCCATTGCTGCTCATTATATGGTTTCAGTCATCGATTCTGATTTTAGTCGTGTACATTATTAGATTTATATCATTACCAGTGCCAACAATTCATCAATGAAGTTGAATTTAACCATACTTTTTATTTCTCTTTGTTGATTTCATGGTCCTTATGAATCTGATTATGCAAAATTGTATACACATTATGTGTTTGATGAAATGTCTATGAGAAATATTGATGGTTTTTTAGGGTCTCTGTTGGTGTTTATCAATTCCATATCAATTAAGTTTTAAATCATCAAAATTAAGTTTAAAACACATCAATTCCATTAATTAAGAAAATTATATAAACTGAAAATGGTTTTCTAAATATGCAAGTGTTATTTGCCCAACATCATTTTGTGCAGAAGGAATTTCAATTTTAAAAAATGTTGAATATAATGTTGATATAGAATTTGATGATCAAAGTCAGCATGAATAATTTTTAATTAAGAGTGTGTATGTTGTACCTCAACAACTCAAAAATTAATGTAAAGTTCCAGTGAGAGATGGTACAAGTCCCCAATACAAAGATCCCAGAGACCTTCCCTAATACATGATAACATTAGTTTGTCTCTCTTGTGTTTAGACGACCCATTCACTTTCTATTTCTTTGTTTGTGATTTTTTTTTTCTAGATTATGAATTGTTTGGTAGAAGTAAAGAATGAGAACAACATGCTAGAAAGAAATTGATTATTTGTTGTGGGGTATAGTGGTATCATAGCCCCTCGACAACTAATTTTACTCCCTTTGGGGAGGTTCTAACAATTAAGGCATGTGCATCATTTACTTTGTAATTAAATTTCAGTGAAAAGTAAGATTTTTTCGCCTGGTCGTTTTGTAGCATCATGGAATCACTCGCCTGCCTGACCAAGCAGATGGTATTAGGTCTCATTTCCTTGTGCTATGCGTGATTTATCAAACATGGGTTTGAGTTGATGAGTGACCCTAAGGATTGAATATGCTTCTCTTCTTGAGTGTGCCCACATAGGGTTATTTAGGATTCCTGAACATGTTAGAAGAATAAATACACACATATTTACATTTAAACATACTGCACATTTACACATTTCAATTTATATTGCTATTTCCACATTTTCTAAAGTTTGCAAATCAGCCATGAATTTTGTTTCATGCTTCATTCATTTTGGCATTGTGAGTCTCGAAACTTATGCAACTTATACAAACAAAAACAAAACTTCAAATACTTGTTTACACTTGGTTATTTTTGGGGTTGCTATATGGATCAAAACATCTGAGATTTATTAGAATAAAAAGGTAAAAGGCTGCTGGAATTGCTTCTGATATATACACTGCACACACACATCCGAGACTTGTTTTTACTTAGAATAATTATGGTCGCTGCTACAGCTTGCTAATGTCCAGATTAAACAAACACACATCTGAGTTTTATACAAAACAAGAAAGGAAAAATGTTGCTGTTCATGATTCTGTCTCAATTTCCCACATCCGAGACTTGTAATCTCGGATCTTTATGCACACCTCACACACATCAGAGACTTATTTAGTAACAAAGGGTTGTCGCTTTTGGTTCAGTACATCCGAGATCCTCACCAACTGTGAGTCTCAGATATGCTGTTTTCATGCAGAAGATATACAAACATTTTACACAACACACGCACAATTCAATTCCTTTCTGTTTTTATTATTTCCAGCAGTAAATTCAAGGGGTTATTGGCGATTTAATGCTTCTAAATGATCAATAAACATGGTTTAATCTTAGAGAATTATTGTATGTGTGAAAGTAATCTTACATGATTAGCCTTTTAATATTTTATTATATAGTAGGTAGTGATGGATAGATCATAGATGTATCTTGCACAAATATCAAGTGAAACACTCATAAATGGTGTGGAAAATTTTTTGAATCTTGCTTTTGCAAGGTCAAGTGATGGGATGATATTATGTCCATCCACATGTTGTATAAACATGTTCTATTTTCCAAGAAGTGATGTGTTTGATCATCTAGTGCTTTGGGGACTTCAAAAGAATTACTCAACATGGATTTATCATGGGGAAGGCTCCACAACGTCGTCATCAAGTAGAATGGATAATGTTGAAGAAGAAGGGAGGGATGTTTGACCATGACATGCAAGGGCTAATGAATGATATTTCATGACCTATCCCACAGGCACAGGGTACCAACGGAGTTGGTGTAAATGAAGTAGAATTGGGTGACATGGAATTGGGCAATCCCGAAGGTGTAGAAACTAGTAGAAATAATTTTTCTGATATGCTTAAGGATGTTAAAGAAAAGGTGTATCCAAACTCTAAGTATAGCAAATTATCATGTTTGGTGCATTTATATCATCTGAATTGTCTTAATGGTTGGACTAACAAATCATTATCTATGTTATTGGAGTTTTTAAGGGATTTGTAACCCGAAGGGAATTTGTTGCCTAAAACAACATACCAATTGACGAAAGTTATGGCTAATGTGGGATTAGGTTATGAGAAAATACATGCATGCCTTAACAGTTGCATGTTGTTTTGGGAATAGAATGAGAAAGATGAAGTTTGTTCTGTTTGTGGAGCTTCAAGATGGAAACTTTCTGAAGAAGATTCACAAGGCGAAACAAGTCAAACTAAAAAAAAGGCAATCACGGTTCTATGATGGTTTCCATTGAAGTCTCGTCTCTAAAGATTGTATGAGTCTTCAAAGACAGCTGACCTAATGAAGTGGCATCATGTCGATTGTGTGAGAGATGGAAAACTACGACATCCTGCCGACGGATTAGCATGGAGAGATTTTGACCCAAAGTTCCCTGATTTGCTAGTGATCCTCGAAATATTCGTTTGGCTTTATCTAGTGACGGATTTAACCCATTCAAGACGATGAATGCCGCTCATAGTATTTGGCCGGTTTTTTCCATATAACCTACCACCTTGGTTTGTCATGAAACAACCAAACTTTATTTTTTCTTTAATTGTCCCCGGTCAAGGTCCTGGAAACAAGATAAATGTGTATATGCAACCATTTATTAAAAAATTGAAGGAATTCTGGGATGTTGGAGTTGAGACTTTTGATGCATCGACTAAACAAAACTTTCAGTTGAAAGCAGCAATTATTTCAACAATATCTGACTTCGTTGGTTATGTAAATCTCTCTGGATGGAATGTAACAGCCTTAATCCCTTGAAAAATATAATTTTTTTTATATAACTATGCAAAAGTTGAAAAGCCAAGACAAGAACAAAGGAGAATGAAGGCTAGCCAAGGAACAATACAAGCAAACACACAAGTAGCTTACTAGGCTCCCTTCCCACATGCCACATACACCACTAGAATAGCATGACATCGCAGCCCTATTAGCATGACATGGCAGCCCTATTAAGCATGACATGGCAATGCTATTAAACATGACATGGCAATGCTATTAAGCATGACATGGCAATGCTATTAAGCATGACATGGCAAGCCTAAAGTTATGTGTTGTCTTACCCTCCAAGAAGGTGGCAAGTCTACAAATCCTACTAAGCAAAGCTAAGGGAATGAGTGAGCAACTTGCCATTGAGACAACTAGGTGAACAAGCACCCCAAAGCAACACCTAAACATTATAAATAGAGGCTTAGGGACACTCTTCATTTTCACCCCAAAACACTTCCTAAAAAGCTTAGAAAAGAATTTGAAGTCTCAAGACAAAGCAAAGTGAGTATTTATGTGCTTTTAATGAGATGCTTATGTGCTATATAAATGTTTTATGCATGTTAATGTCATTTTCATGATTTAAAACATAAAACTCTTATGCACCCCTATATGAGAAATTTATACATGTTAAAAATATCAATTACGTATATCCGAAATATACAATTAAGGGACGTCTTGCAAACGAACCTTAATGGGCAGCCCTTATGTGGACCCAAGGTTAAGATAAAATTGATATGCTTAACATGAAGAAAATACATTTTACGCATAAAAGCTTACTTTGATCATGTAAATCATGAAACCATATTTACTCACTAAGCCTAAGGCTTATGTATTCATGTATGTATCTCAGGAACGGGGATCAAATGGACGATGAAGCATAGATTATAAGATTTCTTTTCTTTTTTAAAAGTGTAACTTTAAACTATTGTAATATATCAATTAATAAAGTTAGAGCTTTTATGTAACTTGGGAAGATGGTAGTTACATGGAAACCTAAGGGAAAACATGCATGCCCTTCATGCGGTTTTAATACTTCTTCTCATGGCTATCCCATGGGAAAAATGGTGTTACATGTGTCACAGGAGATGGCTACCAAGGCAACATCGGTGGCGTAAAGACACTCGCTCATTTATCGGAGGTGAGGAAATGCGAGATGCTCCTATTCGTCCTCTAGGTGGCGAAGTTTTACAACAATTGGAGGGTGTCAACTTTCTTGTAGAAAATGAAAATGGTGAAAGGTGGAAAAAGAAAAGCATTTTCTTTATGTTGCCTTATTGGGAACATTTGTTGTTACGTCATAGTCTTGACGTGATGCATATTGAAAAGAATGTATGTGATAACATTTTTGGTACTTTGTTGGGTCAAAATGGAAAGTCAAAAGATAACAATAATGCAAGACTTGACCTACAAGCAATGGGTATCAGAAAAGAACTACATTCGAAGAAGCGCCCACGAAGCAACAAAGTTATCTTACCAAAAGCATGTTCCTGTTCATCCTCTAGATGCATTCTTAAAAACCTTCAAGTTAATGAAGTCCCCTGATGAATACTCATGCAATATCTCTCGTTGTGTGCGGCTAAAAGAGAGAAAACTTATTGGACTGAAAAGTTATGATTGTCATATGTTGATGGAAGAGTATTTGCATATTGCATTAAGGGGAACTCTACCGGATCATGTAAGCAGAATTGTAATTGATTTATGCAGTTTTTTAAAATAATCTGCTACAAGGATTTAACTGAAAATGACATCCACTTTCTTGAATAAAAATTGTTATTAGATTATTTGAAATGGAGTAAATATTTCCTACTTCATTCTTCACTATCATGGTCCATTTGGTGATCCATTTAGTTGAAGAGGTTAGACTCGGAGGTCCTGTTGCTTTTCAATGGATGTATCCTATTGAAAGGTAATTATTATTATCCTTGATTTTCTCGTTAGAACAATTTTATTCAATTTCATAAACTAATACGTCATTATAATTAAACATGGACCTGTTAACACTTAAGTCATATGTGCACAATAGAGCTTGTCCAAAAGGTTCAATTGCAGAAGGTTATTTAGCTCAAGAGAGTCTTACTTTTTGGTCCCGATATTTCTCCGAAGTGGAGACGGTCTTTACTAGACCAATTAGGAATGATGATGAGGGTAACCAAAATGATATTGAAGAATCCAACTTACTTTGTCCTGGCCGGCCATTAGGAAAAAAATTCAGTGATGAGTATTCATATCGAAAAAGGAATAGATCTTCAAACTATATCATTGATGACCAGTCACATGCACATGCACACCGTTATGTGCTATTTAACGTTGATTCTGTCACATCATTTTGAGAGTAAGGTTAACTTTATTGTACTAGTTTTTAATTAATATAAGCTTTTATTTGTAAAAAATTGACTTTATACCATCATCCTTTGAAGGGAACATAAAAGGTTACTGAAGAGTCAACATCGCTCTCATCGGCTACCAGCGTAATAAATTGATAAGATTCATGGGCAACAAGTTAGTGAATGGTTTAAAAAACGGGTAATCCAAAAGAACCAAAGTGTTTAACTTTCTATTTCAAAAATAACTCCGAGGGTAATTATAGTGTATGATTATATCGTAGGTTGCTCGCATAGAATAGCAGGGGAATCAAATAATTGCCGAAGAAATAAAGTGGATTGCCGATTTCACACAAACGACCGTGAGAAAGGCCGAAAAACTCAAACAGTTGGGTGGTTGTTACGGTTAATGGTGCAAGTTATGCTAGCAGCCGAGATAGAAATCCTGTTGATGGCATGATAAACTACTATGGGAAACTCAAAGACGTTATTGAGTTAAACTACTCCAGTAAGATACGAGTGGTTTTATTCAGATGTGAATGGGTTGATATTAATAGGGGGTGTAAGATAGATGATTTTGGTGCCACGTTGCTGAATTTCTCATACCTTGCACATACTAGTTCAAATTTACTTGATGACCCATTTGTTTTTGCATCACAAGTTGACACGGTATTCTATGCAAAGGACCCAAAGAACAAGATTGATCAATCGCGAGATATATAAGGTTTAGGGATGCATTTAACCTTGGAAGTGTTGCTGCTCAAAATACTAATGACGACAGATTTGATGTGCCTCAATTGCATAGAACTGGGGTTAATGGTGATGATGGGGAGGATGTTACACCATATATGGATCTTGATGTAGTAGATGATGAGGATACAAGAGCTGAATAATGTTAGATTATGTGTTTATTGATATTTTTTATGTAAAAAAAACAAAACTTATGGAGATAAATTAGTCATTTGAAACTTTATATTTACTTTACCTTTTTGCAATGTTGGGTTCATTATATGTCTTTTGGTATCAAATTTTTATGTTTTATATGTTCATTTTGCAACATATGTTTTCATTACGGTCATTTTATTTTTATTAAGTCACAATGTATACAATTTTACAATAGGATGGGTAAGCGTAAGAGGCTGAATATGATTTCTACAGAAGCTGAAACTAAAACTGAAACTGAAAATGAAACCGGTCAATCTCAACATACTGGAACCGAAGGGGACCAACAACATAACATAAATGAAGGGGATCATGTTACTGAATAAGGGGCTATTTCATATTTCCCCTCCAAAACTCATCATAATAAGACTAATGCATCTGAGTAAATTGAAAATAGCTGGGTAGATATGATATATGGTTTTTTTTTGTTGGGGAGATCCGAGAGGAGGATATGACATTTCCCTAAGAATAATATACAAAGCAGAGGGGATATGACATTTCCATAATCTTCCTGTTTTTTTAAGAGTTTAAAAAATGACAGAATAAAGGGAGGTGATTACTTGAAACTTGAGTTCCCTTGTGCTATGTTGTCAATTTTGGCAAGATAATCCTGAAATACGAAAACTAAAGTAAGATTTTTACAAATTGTTGTAAACCATTACTGCATTGCACATCGAATCTGTTTCGGACAGAACCGAAGTTTCAGTCTCGACCATAAACAGAACTGAAAGGAATCATATTTTCTTGCAGGTTTTGAAAAATAAAAGGAAACAAAGTGCAAAATTTTAGCACAATGAATTAACTATTTCATTGATAGGATCGATCCACACGTTACATGCATCTGCACACTTACACACTCACATATGCACACACTTAGTGGTGGGTTCCACACTGCACCAATTTATATTGTTTGAACTGGTGCAAGTCTAACCATTGTGACTCTTCAGGTAAGTCACCACAGAAACCAACACTTACTGTTTTAATAATACTTAGGATAAACAATAATAACACTCCTAACTATTACAAACTTATAATAATAAAAAACCTTAAAGTATTTGATATTTATTACTGCACAAATGACTGAAAAAAATAAATAGTTCATTAGGTATAAACACATTTAAAACAATTGTATTTGGCTAAGGGTAGCACCATACAACAGTATTGGCCATCACATTCTGCTCATCCCATAAGCTTGTGTCATGACTTTCTGCTTTGAATTTCTTGAAGTTACTGGTCACGAACACTGACTTGAATCTTCGATGTATTCAATTTGATTTTATTGAAGGTCCTCCAAAGAAGTTTAGAGGTCCTACCCAAAAGAATGACCTTTGGCAAATGAAATCTACACAAAAAATTCTTGTGACATTTAATAAGTATGGGAAGCCGAGAGGAGATGAAGGAAATGAAATCACTCAATTCTTAGGGTCACTTGTAAGGATGCCTGAACATGTCGGTGTTGATTGTTGTGACTGGGGAAAGGTTCCCATTAGCAAGAAGGAAGACCTTTATTCGATTGTGAAGGTATTTGTATTTTTGAAAACAAATAAATTTATTTTTTATAGCACTTAATTACATTTTTCGCATCTTTGTTATCTATCTGATTTGCAGGAATAGTTTTCTTTTGCTAAAACAAGTGAAATCAAGAAATGGATTTTATCTAACATGGGGAAAAAACTGAACACTTGGAGAAATATTGTAAAAACACGAATTATGATCCATCTCTTACAGTTGATGAAATATTGGGTAGACAAGCCGACAATAGGGTGAATGGAGAGCAATTTAAGGGTCTTGTTTCTCGTTGGATGACTCCAGAATATCAGGTATGACCACCTTGATGGTACAATCAATTTCTTAAAAATTGTAAGTCACCAATATATTTTTTGTTGTATAGGCATTATGTGAACAAAAAAGAGAAAGTCGTTCAAAATGGAAGAACCACATGTCACAGGAATGAAATCTTTTGCAAGACTTGCATATGAGGAGGTAAATTGGAAAATTGTATTTTTATTTTAATCAGCTATTTTATTTGTGATTTTTTTTAATCAAATGTAAGTTGATAAAATGATTTAGGATATCAAAGGTTAAAGGTTGCTGTTGATTTCACCACACATACATCCTAGACTTGGGTTTTCGTTGCTGCTACTGATTCTATTTCAACCATGTGAAGACCTCCCCTTACGGGGCAGTCCTCAGAGTCTAGGTCCCACATTATGCAACATGATATCAATCATAACTAAGATAGAGTAATTTAAGTTGCGGAATTTCAGATTACAAGTACAAACATTAGGATAAGTTTAATACAATTTTAGTTCAGATTACAATTTTCAAATTAAACTTATAAAGGGTACCAGACTAATCTAATTCATGTCATCATACAATCAAATCAAGTCTACCCAGACCACCACAATTATCATCTGCCAATCAGTACCGAAGGGTTTGTTGAGTAGTGATCTATAGAATACTTCAATCTTTATCTTGTAAGACCTAAGAACTAGGTCCAGCAGGTGACTTTCCTTTATCTTTTCCTGTAAAAAGTGTAAACAGCAACTGTAAGCAAATCTTAGTGAGAATATAGATTTTTAGATTACATGCATTAATCAAGCGGATCATGGGTCAAAGCGTGATATGTCTGGACTGCCGCTACAGCCACTCATGGTTGAGACATAGAATTCATAGAATTGGATGATGTTCAGCCCACGCTCACGCTTTTAGTGGAAGCTATCCACTTATGCTGGGCTAGCTACCAGCGGTCTTCATGGTGGAACATCGGAGTGTCTATACCAAATTCAATAGAACTGGTGAAGTAGCATGGTCTAGAACAATAGACCAACAAGGCTAATCATACTAAGCTGAATCAATATGTCAAAGATGCGAGTAATAATGAAAGCATAAATCATCAAGGTCATGATAGCAATAAACTCATAGCAATATCTGTAATGAATTATAAGTACAATGTCATGCGAAATGATAAGTCAAATAGCTATCATGATCCACAGGGCATCACCGAACCATGGTGTGCACAGGTCACAATCCAGCTGAGTACGTATGAATGTAAAATAATCTATCATCAACAATATGTCTCAAACGGAAGTCTAGCATGCAAACTGAATATCTATAACTCACAGGTTCTTGGTCTTTATCAAGCAGATTTATATCCACCACCTGAGTTATCCCAAGATTTATCTTTAATCTTGATCTATCTGATCTCTGGCTTTTCTTTTCTAATCAGTGACCCTCTTTCAATATCTTTAAATCTGTGTTCAGGATTTAACTGAACCTGTCCAGAATAATTATCGTATCATATCATTAGCTTCTAGCTTATAAATCATTATTTCATCTGATCTGATTACTGATAACTCATCAATATTTGTTAGTTCCTTTTATTTGTTTCTTTGAATTCTCAAAGGATATATATATATATATATATATATATATATATATATATATATATATATATATATATATATATATATATTCATGTTGATTTATAAATCTTTAATCACTATAATCATTTATTTGTTTTTATTTAAAATATGCATAATGGTCATCCGAATTCGGATTATCCGGATTCGGACCATCCGGATCCGGATTAGGACCAACCGAATAGGCCATCCGAATTTGGCACTCTCCGAATTTGAGACCTACCCGAATTCGGATAAGTTTATATCCGAGATGGGTCCGAAATTAATTCATCATCCGAGATTGACTACATCTGAAATAGGTACAAAAAATGAGATCCGAATTGGCACCTCATCCGAATTCGGTCCTGCCCGAATTCGGATCCATGACTTGTAAATTTTCCCAGGTTTGTTCTTCATGTTCTATCATATATTCATACGGGTTTTTCATGAAGATTCACAAAACTTATTTTCATTAACATGCAACTTAATATAATGTTATATTATCATTACTGGGTTGTTTTTATTTCATTTTCCTATTATTAACACATTAAACCGTCCAAAATTGTCCAATTTCAACACTTTTTATCTAGAACACCATTTTACACAAATTTTCAGATTTTGGGCTTATTTGGATGAATTAACCACTGATTTTTGTTTCTATAACATTTATTAACCTCCTAACATGATTATCTATTAAAATCTTTAACATGCATCAACATTTAAATCTTCAAATCCTTAAATTTTCGGTTTTACATAAAACCGAACCAAAATTATATAAATTCGAATTTTAAAGGGGTTATTACCTTGAATTCTTTGTAGATTGATGATGCTTGATGATATTGTAACCTCCTCTTTAGTTTATTCTTCAATTAATGGAACAATTAATGAAAATCATGGTGAAATTTTGAAGGTAGCCGTATGGTAGTGAGAGAAAGAAGAGAGAGAGAGTTGATTTCTTAATTGTGTGATAATAAGGAATCAAAAGACTTTATGTCTTTTTATTTTCAACTTTATGAAATTGTCACTTTTGATCCCTCAACATCTAATTCTTTTTATCAAATAACTTATCTTCATTTTTATCATTCTTAATATAACTTATCTTAATTAAATATTTTCATTACCTAATTAGAATTACAATACAAATAATGTAATAAAATTACATTATTGAATCAAAGACAGAATTAAAGTTAAGTAAAAAGCTAGGTTGTTACAGAATGGGCTCCACCACGCATAAACTTCGTCCTCGATGTTAGCTATGTTCGAACAGACTTGGATAGGTAGCTTTCATGACATCTTTTGATTCCCAAGACTGATGCGAACCCTTGTGGTGTTTCCACTGGACGATCACCATCTGTATCTCTTTATTACGAAGCTTTTTGGTCTTCGAGTCCAGAATACATTCTGGCTCTTCAACCACTCGAAGCTTCTCATCAATTTGCAGATTAACGTGTGGTATCTGTACCTCTCTTTCATCAGCTAGACTCTTTCGTAGATGACTAACATGAAATACAGGATGTATTCCAGCTATGTCAGTTGGCAGTTCAAGACGATAAGATTGATTTCCTATCTTTTCAACAATCTTGAACGGACCGATGAATCTCGGAGCTAGCTTGTTCCTCTTTATGAACCAGACCACATTCTTCATTGGAGATACTTTCAGCGTCACCCAATCGTTAACTGCCAAACTGATCGATCTGTGACGATTATCATAATATGACTTTTGCCTGCTTTGAGCTTCAAGTATATTCCTTCTGACAAGTTGAATCTTATCCTGAGTCAACTGTAGAAGGGCAGGGCCTGCTAAAGGCGATTCACCTGGTTCGCGCCAACAGGTGGGAGTTCTGCACTTTCGTCCGTATAAAGCTTCAAAAGGAGCCATCTTAATCGTGGAGTGATAACTGTTGTTGTAAGAGAATTCGACCAAAGGTAAGTGGTCATCCCAGTTACCACCCAGATCAAGAATGCAGGCACGGAGCATATCTTCCAAAGTTAGGATAGTGCGTTCACTTTGGCCATCTGCACTAGGGTGATAAGCTGTACTCATAGAGATTCGAGTACTCATCCCGTCTTGCAGTGCTTTCCAAAATCTCGAAGTTAAACGACTATCACGATCAGAGACGATAGATTTTGGCACACCGTGACGTGAAATAACCTCGGTGATATACATCTGTGGCAATCTATCAAGAGAGTATGTCTCTTTCATCGGTATGAAATGTGCTGACTTCGTTAATCGATCCACGACTACCCAAATGGACTCGTGCTGTCTCTTGGTCTTTTGAAATTTCGTGAGAAAATCCATGGTTATATGCTCCCACTTCCACTCAGGAACTGGCAGTGGTTGCATATCCCCGAAGGGCTTCTAGTGTTCTGCCTTAACCATTTGACATACTATGCAGCTTTCAACGAACTGACCGATGTCTTTCTTCATTCCTGGCCACCAATAATCAGCTTTCAGATCGAAATACATCTTTGAGCTGCCAGGATGAATGGATAACTTGGACTGATGGGCTTCAGATAGAAGAGTGTTGCGAATAGAACCATATTTAGGAACCCAAATTCGGTTTCCCTTGAGACATTGAAGTCTCAAATGATTCATAGATAGAAATTGAAGTTGCCCTTTGACATTTTCAGAACAGAGATTCTCTTCTTTCAATGCTTCAGCTTGAGCAGATCTAATGTCTTCAATGAGATCAGAAGAGAATACAATTGGAGTCAGGGCATAGCAACACTTTTCCGGATAGACTTTTCTACTCAATGCATCCGCGACCACATTAGCTTTGCCGGGATGATATAGGATCTCACAATCATAGTCCTTGATAAGCTCCAAGGACCGACGCTGTTTCATGTTCAGATCCTTTTGAGTAAATAGATGTTTGAGACTTTTATGATCGGTGTAAAGCTGACACCGAGTCCCATAGAGATAATGCCGCCAAATTTTTAATGCAAAGGTAACGGCAGCCAACTCAAGATCATGAGTTGGTGCACTTTTCTCGTAGTCTTTCAATTGCCTTGAAACGTAGGCAATAACTTTTCCCCTTTGCATGAGGACACATCCTAAGCCAGTACCAGATGCATCGCTATAGACAACGAAATCATCATTGCCTTCTGGTAAGGCTAGGATCGGCGCTTGAATAAGCTTCTGTTTCAGAATGTCGAATGCCTCCTGCTGTTTATCGGCCCATACGAAAGGTGTATTCTTTCGTGTTAGCATTGTAAGTGGCACAGCAATCTTTGAGAAGTCCTTAATGAATCGCCGATAGTAACCGGCCAATCCCAGGAAACTTCTTATTTCGGAGGCATTGCGAGGCGTTTGCCATTTTTGAACGGCCTCGACTTTGGATGGATCAACGGAGATGCCTTCGCCAGATACAACATGGCCAAGGAATTGAATCTAAAAAGAAATCAAAGTAGAATTCAAGTTTTTGAAACAACGAACGCTTTAAGAAATAACTCGAGACAATGAAAGATTTTTACCTGTCTGAGCCAAAACTCGCACTTTGAGAATTTTTCATAGAGTCTTTCATTTCTCAATAACTCTAGGAATTGACGTAGATGAACAACATGATCAGCCTCCGTTTTGGAGTAAATCAGAATATCGTCTATGAATACGATAACTGACTTATCCAGCATTGGTCTGCACACGCGATTCGTGAGATCCATGAACGCCGCTGGTGCATTCGTTAAACCGAAAGGCATTACGAGAAATTCGTAATGACCATATCTTGTTCGGAAGGCTGTATTTGGAATATCTTCATCTTTAACTTTTAACTGATGATACCAAGAACGAAGATCGATTTTTGAGAAATAGCTGGCTCCTTGTAGCTGATCAAATAGATCATCAATTCTGGGCAGAGGATACTTATTTTTTATTGTGACTTTGTTCAACTCACGATAGTCGATGCACATTCGGAGAGTTCCGTCTTTCTTTTTAACGAATAAGACAGGTGCACCCCACGGAGATGAACTTGGTCAGATAAATCCCTTCTCTAACAGATCTTGCAGTTGTTTTGACATTTCCTGCATTTCTGCAGGAGCAAGTCTGTAGGGGGCTTTAGCGATGGGAGCAGCACTAGGAACTAAGTCAATCCCGAATTCAACTTGTCGTTCCGGTGGCACTCGAGAAATGTCATCAGGGAACACGTCTGGGAACTCACAGACGATCGGAATATCAGATACAGATTTCTTGTTGGCTTCCGAGGTGGATTCAGAAGAGACATAACAAAGATAAGATTCGTGACCCTTAGATAGATACTTACGCGCTTTCTCAACCGATATAAAACAATGAGCACCTTTACGCTTGTCGCCTTTGATCTCTAACACTTGGCCGTCTGAAGTCTTGATTCGGATGATTCGGCGGTTGCAGACGATTGTAGCCTCGTTGTTTGTTAACCAGTCCATGCCGATGATGACGTCGAACTCTTTTAACGGTATCGGGATAAGATCGAGGTTGAACACAACATGATTGACAATTAATGTGCAATTCCAGTATATGGAATCAGCCATAACGTAATTGTTACTGGCTGTCTCTATATCAAGTATAACAGGAAGCTTCGAAGGAAACTTAGATAATCTTTGCGCAAAAGTAGTCGAGATGTAAGAACGACTTGCACCTGAATCGAATAACACACGCGCAGGTATTGAATTTAGTAAAAACGTACCGGTAACCACATCCGGGGTTTCTTTCGCTTCCTCCGCCGTTATTTGGAAGGCGCGGGTCCTAACAGTTGGAGTTGCAGCTGAGCTTTTCATTGTAGAACCTCCAGCTGATGAGTGTGATTGACCTCGTTGTCCACTGTGGCACTGATACATGAAGTGTCCACGCTTTCCGCATTTGGTACAACCAAGACCTCGTTGGGGGGCACTCTTCTCTACTATGGCCGATTCTGCTACACACATAACACGTGACGTCGTCTGGATTACACAATCCCATATGCGATTTTCTGCATCTCTTGCAGAATCGTGGTTCATTTGTAAGCGAATAAGCTTGAGCTTTCTGTGGTGAACTGTACTGTTGAGACTGCTGGGGTTGCTGAGTCTGAGATTTATTTGGCTTGAAGAATCTGCCGAATCTTTGCTTCTTTGGAGGAGAAGGACATGTCGGGTTCATTGATGGAACGTAGAGTTGATCGCCGTACTCTAAATATCCCCTCTCAATCTGCCTTGCCGCTTCAACCATTTCGAGATAAGAATTATACTTTAATGCGCTCATTGGGTGTCGATATTTCGGGTTAAGTCCTCCACGAAATCCGTTCATCTTTCTTTCTTCAGTAGCTACCTGATATGAAGAATATCCACAGAGCCGTGAGAATTCATGCTCATACTCGTCTACAGTCTTAGTGCCTTGGGTTAACTGCATCAGTTGCACCTCCATCTTGTCTTGTTGGTCGGCAGGACAATACTTCGAGTTGAACATTTCAAGAAACTGGTCCCATTCTAGAGTCTGGATGACCTCCTCACCATAAATACTTCTCTGGGTCTTCCACAAGGCACGGGCAGCACCCACGAACAGAGGAGATGCATAACTCACTTTCTTTGACTCCAAGCAATCGGAGATTCTGAAGATTTCTTCAGTATGGCTTATCCAATCCATCGCCTGAATTGGGTTGACTGTACCCTCGAAATTAAGGGCACCGCTGGCTTTAAAATCCTTGAATTTACAGCCTTTCGGCTGCTCAATTTGGACATTTGGGGTAGAGTTATCAGAATCAGATTCATTATTCTGGATTTGTTTACCTTTTCTCTTATTTTTTTTGTCAGCACGTCTTTTTACTTCGGCCTCATCTCTAGCCTGAAGCTGTTCTTGCATATTCTTGTTTTGTTGTTCAGTATGTTGAGCTAATAGTTGTTGCATCATTTCAAACATTTGTTGTTGGGGATATCACCTGATCCTGACATCTTTACTGAAAAATTAAAACCATTTAACTATCAGTTTATAGACTTAGATCTATGTACCCTTTTTCCCATCCTAACAGTCTGTACATCCTATCTCAGTTCAAACCACCTAAATGATTGATACATATGTATTGCTTCAGTTTGAGACCAAGTATTACCCTCGTAATACTTGATTCACTCAAACTATGAGCTCTGATACCATCCTGTGAAGACCTCCCCTTACGGGGCAGTCCTCAGAGTCTAGGTCCCACATTATGCAACAAGATATCAATCATAACTAAGATAGAGTAATTTAAGTTGTGGAATTTCAGATTACAAGTACAAACATTAGGATAAGTTTAATACAATTTTAGTTCAGATTACAATTTTCAAATTAAACTTATAAAGGGTACCAGACTAATATAATTCATGTCATCATACAATCAAATAAAGTCTACCCAGACCACCACAATTATCATCTGCCAATCAGTACCGAAGGGTTTGTTGAGTAGTGGTCTATAGAATACTTCAATCTTGATCTTGTAAGACCTAAGAACTAGGTCCAGCAGGTGACTTTCCTTTATCTTTTCCTGTAAAAAGTGTAAACAGTAACTGTAAGCAAAGCTTAGTGAGAATATAGATTTTCAGATTACATGCATTAATCAAGCGGATCATGGGTCAAAGCGTGATATGTCTGGACTGCCGCTACAGCCACTCATGGTTGAGACATAGAATTCATAGAATTGGATGATGTTCAGCCCACGCTCACGCTTTTAGTGGAAGCTATCCATTTATGCTGGGCTAGCTACCAGCGGTCTTCATGGGGGAACATCGGAGTGTCTATACCAAATTCAATAGAACTGGTGAAGTATCATGGTCTAGAACAATAGACCAACAAGGCTAATCATACTAAGCTGAATCAATATGTCAAAGATGCGAGTAATAATGAAAGCATAAATCATCAAGGTCATGATAGCAATAAACTCATAGCAATATCTGTAATGAATTATAAGTACAATGTCATGCGAAATGATAAGTCAAATAGCTATCATGATCCACAGGGCATCACCGAACCATGGTGTGCACAGGTCACAATCCAGCTGAGTATGTATGAATGTAAAATAATCTATCATCAACAATATGTCTCAAACGGAAGTCTAGCATGCAAACTGAATATCTATAACTCACAGGTTCTTGGTCTTTATCAAGCAGATTTATATCCACCACCTGAGTTATCCCAGGATTTATCTTTAATCTTGATCTATCTGATCTCTGGCTTTTCTTTTCTAATCAGTGACCCACTTTCAATATCATTAAATCTGTGTTCAGGATTTAACTGAACCTGTCCAGAATAATTATCATATCATATCATTAGCTTTTAGCTTATAAATCTTTATTTCATCTGATCTGATTACTGATAACTCATCAATATTTGTTAGTTCCTTTTCTTTGTTTCTTTGAATTCTCAAAGGATATATATATATATATATATATATATATATATATATTCATGTTGATTTATAAATCTTTAATCACTATAATCATTTATTTGTTTTTATTTAAAATATGCAAAATGGTCATCCGAATTCGGATTATCCGGATACGGACCATCCGGATCCGGATTAGGCACCCGGATTAGGACCAACCGAATAGGCCATCCGAATTTGCCACTCTCCGAATTTGAGACCTACCCGAATTCGGATCAGTTTATATCCGAGATGGGTCCGAAATTAATTCATCATCCGAGATTGACTACATCTGAAATAGGTACAAAAAATGAGATCCGAATTGGCACCTCATCCGAATTCGGTCCTGCCCGAATTCGGATCCATGACTTGTAAATTTTCCCAGGTTTGTTCTTCATGTTCTATCATATATTCATACGGGTTTTTCATGAAAATTCACAAAACTAATTTTCATTAACATGCAACTTAATATAATGTTATATTATTATTATTGGGTTGTTTTTATTTCATTTTCCCTATTATTAACACATTAAACCGTCCAAAATTGTCCAATTTCAACACTTTTTATCAAGAACACCATTTTACACAAAATTTCAGATTTCAGCCTTATTTGGATGAATTAACCACTGATTTTTGTTTCTATAACATTTATTAACCTCCTAACATGATTATCTATTAAAATCTTCAACATGCATCAACATTTAAATCTTCAAATCCTTAAATTTTCGGTTTTACATAAAACCGAACCAAAATTATATAAATTCGAATTTTAAAGGAGTTATTACCTTGAATTCTTTGTAGATTGATGATGCTTGATGATATTGTAACCTCCTCTTGAGTTAATTCTTCAATTAATGGAACAATTAATGAAAATCATGGTGAAATTTTGAAGGTAGCCGTATGGTAGTGAGAGAAAGAAGAGAGAGAGAGTTGATTTCTTAATTGTGTGATAATAAGGAATCAAAAGACTTTATGTCTTTTTATTTTCAACTTTTTGAAATTGTCACTTTTGATCCCTCAACATCTAATTCTTTTAATCAAATAAGTTATCTTCATTTTTATCATTCTTAATATAACTTATCTTAATTAAATATTTTCATTACCTAATTAGAATTACAATACAAATAATGTAATAAAATTACATTATTGAATCAAAGACAGAATTAAAGTTAAGTAAAAAGCTAGGTTGCTACAAACCAGCACACGTGACACACAAAACACCAACTTATATATATATATATATATATATATATATATATATATATATATATATATATATATATATATATATATATATATATAATTTATAGGAAATTGTGCTTTGAACTGCTGCTGTGATTGTTTGTGTCAATCACCCTCACATCCGAAATTCATCCTTTTTGGTGAATCTCGGTTGTGTTTTCATGCTGTACAACACAAGTACACACTGCACTTTTATTTTCTTTCTGTTTTACTTTTATTTCAGCAGCAATTCAAGTAAATAATTGGATTATTCATGCTATCTTTGAAGTATAAATACACCACAAATGCATACAAACACAAGCACACTTGCACTGCACTTTAATTCTGTTTTTCTTTCTGTTTTTCCTTAAAATTCAGCAGTGGCAACAGCAAAATAAAGTAATTTAGGGGTGTTTGATGCCCTAAATGATATATAAACACACACAAATGCATATTAACTATGACCGAAGGCCAAATGCTCTTCTTGGCCCCCCTTCAAAACCGATTAAAACAAGAAAAAGGAACAGCAAGAACAATACTTCATGTATGTTTCAAATCTTATTTTAAAAATCTGGAATTAAGCTCTAAAATTGCAAACATGATTAATTAACTACATAACTAGAACATGCATGTGATTATTTCTGATTAATAAACATTTAATGATGCTCAATTTCATGAATTTTACGATCATAAGTTTTGTTTGGTTTCTGGACTTTTTGTCCAAGCCGTATACATGCAAAGCATCTCAGAAATGTAAGTTGATGAAACTTACTAATGTTATAGGCAATGAAGAATAACGGTATAGAACCAACACGAAGAGAGATATATCAGAAAAGTCGCACTCGTAAAGATGAAAGTGTTGTTAATGAGAAAGCTGTTGAAGTTGTGGTAATGTGTTTTGTCGACATTAGATTTAATATAATCTATCCATTTTTTTCTCACTTTTTTAACATATTAATATATTATGGATATGAAGGCATCCCTATAAGCTATTGCAAGTGATACACCACTGGACTTAGAAGATGATTGGAGAAACGATTCATTCTCAAAAGTTAAGGGACCCGAGAAAAGAGGATATGTTCGATGCATTGGAAAAATGCCATCTGTCAAGAATAATGGTGGCTCCTGTTCCTCAAATGAAGAAATTGTTGAACAACTAAAGGATGGATTGACCCGTACACAAGACGCACTGGCTCAAACACAAGGAGAATTAGCAAATTATCGAGGTGCCTTAGCTCAAACACAAGGTACCTTGAACGCACTTCTGCATCTTTTCAAGGAACATATACCTAGTGCCAATTTGTCAGACATCTTGAGCAGTCTAAATATACAGGTATCTTTCATAATATTTTTAGTGGAACACATGATATCTACATCTTGATATTCTCTTTTAGTAATAAAATTTGTATTACTCATTTAAAGGCCATTTGATGTGTCATAGGTTCGTGATAACTATTCTATGTATCAGAACAACTCTCCTAACGAAAATCAAAGATCTTCTGCCGGAGGTCGTCATAATATTGGTAAATTGTTGAACAAGTTGAAGTTTGTAGTTTTTGAATTTGGGTTGGTAACATTTTTTCTTACATATTATATAATTTATATTAGGTACCTCTTCAAATAATGCTTGAATTGACTTTTATAGGTATGATTCCTATTCACGTTTTACATGATTTATATTTGAAAAGCATTCACGTATATTAATTTGTTACCAATATACATTATAATTATTTTTTGTATCCGCAGATATGTTTTTGAGAGTTCCCATGATGATGTTGCGGTTGATTTGGTAATTAGTTGTGTCTGAAAAAAATAGATAGACGAGTACTTTTTGATTCCATGATGTTTGGGTCTTTTGTTTTGAATAGTGAAGACTTTTTTTAAGTGAGGACTGTAATTTCTACTTGAGTTAATGAAATTGATCTTATTATGTTTAATGATTGAAAAGAATTTGTTTTATAATATATTGTGAGGTTGAAACTATATATAGCTTTAGAAAAGTATCATGAAACAAATTGAACTGTACGTTAGTAATGTAACATCCCAAATTTTTATTAATTGTAATTTATAATTTTAAGGACTTAATTATTATGTTAATGAATTATTATGTCAATTTAAGTTATTATGATCATATTATTAGTTAAATGAGAAAATACGAAGTTGAGGGGTGTGTTATGCAAATGGGTCAAAAATAGACATAAAAAGAGAAAACCCCTTCATTTTTCACTAACACCTTCTCTGTCTACTCTCTCTCTCTAACCGGCTCTCTCTCACTCTCTCTTTCTATCTCTCGGGTTCTAACAAGAAAACCCAAGAATCAACAATTTCAAGTGTTCAAAGGTTGGGTTCAGATAGCAAATAAGGAACTATAAGCATTGCAACAAACGATTCGAGGTAAATATCATTCAATCTTTCGGATTTATGGTGATTTTTGGTTCGGTTATGGGAAGAACCGATTTCTAAGATTATTGTTGCAAATGTCAATGCATGTTGGAAATAATTGTGGGAATGTTGAAATCGAGCATGTATGTTGTTATATACCAAATTTCAGATTCTAATTCCACCTTTAAGTATGATTTCAAGATAAGTGTGTGTGTTAGTGTGTGTGTTCATCGAGACACATAGAAAAAGTCACATATATGGGTTATTTTGGTACATAAATATGATGATATAAGTTAAATGATAGCATATAAGTTCATATTTACAATGTTAGACTCAGAAACATGCAAAATGGTCAAAAACGTAAATCTGGAAAATCTGGAAAATTTACTAAGTATGAACTCGGACTGATGAACTCGGTTCGGACCATCCGAATTCGGGTCCATCCGAATTCGGATCTATCCGAGTTCGGACCAACAATGAATTCGGATCCATGACCATTTCGGATACTTCCCCAATTCGGATCCCCAACCTAATTCGGACAAATACCCATTTCGGACCCCCATTTCGGATCACCCCAAATTCGGACCAAGCCTATTTCGGACCAAGGACCAATTTCGGATCATTTATATTTCGGACCATCCGAATTCGGATGTGGTCCGAAATCAGGATCCAATTACACTTAATTTTCAGAATACAATTTTTAAGCAATTACTGACACAAATTCACTATTACACCTACTTTACAGATCATTGTGGTGTTATCAAAACACACATTGATTCAGGATCAAGTCACACTAAACCAATCACTGTGAGTAACAGATTGTCATTCGAACATTTATTGTTTTTGCATTCATGTTTATACATTCAATGGCATGTTCACGTTGTTCATATACTTCATTTGGCACTCATGAAATGATTTGTTGTTATGATGCACACTCGTACTTGACATGTAACACACATGTAGCTTGCGTTCATTTGAAAGTGCATCTATTTACATCATGCTTGCACTGCATGATCATTACTTCAAAATCTGATGCGACCTGGACTGGGGCTGACAGCAGGCCACTGTCGGGGACTGATCATCCCACTCGTATCCCATCAGGTTCGGCACATCCCCGATCAGCATATTGAACTGCCACCCCATGCTAGCACTGCATGGTTTACTCACACATTGAGGCTTTCACTGCCGTTTTCACATACATGGGGCTTACACTGCCCATGGTTAAGCATTGCATGTAAAGAAATATTTGTTGTATGCATAATCTGTTATCTCACTAAGCTTTAGCTTACAGTTGACTCACAATGTTTTCAGGCAAAGGCAAAAGTGTAGCTGGACCATCTACTTAAGCATATCAAATCAATATCCCGGAGACCTTAGTAGCTATTGGTACTTGAATGTAATAGCTTTGGGCTGGGATTTCTACTTCTAAAACAATTATGTTGATGTAATAGTTAGACTTTTATCACTGTAGACATGTATTCTATTGCTTTAGTGTGGATTTGCTTAATTCTGATTTAAGTACTCAATTTCAATTATTATGATACTCATTGGGTTGTTTGTCGATCCTGGTGATTGCTACAATTATATCATTAATTCATGAGGACGTCTCAGTTTGGTATCAGAGCATTAGTTTGAGGTTTCAAGTGTCCGCGAGGACTTGGACTCAAACTTAGGTTATGATATTAGAATGGACTCCTAGGTAAAGATCTGAACTAAGATAGGATTGACATGCACACGGGGAGAATCAAAGGGTAACTGTACACTTAGGACTTACAAATAAATGTTCTAAATATAAGTTGTTATATTTCAGAACATGTCAGGAGACGATATGACTCCTCAACAAATGTTCCAGATGATGCAAGCTCTCATGGAACAGAACAATGAGCTACAATCCAAACGAATGGCTGAGCAGGCTCAGTCATTTGCCGACCAATTAAGGGCCAGAGATGAGGCCTAGGCAAAACGTAAGGCCGATAAGCGAAAGAACAAGGAACAGCAACAAGACGACCAAGGAGAAAGGCAAGATGATACTGGGTCTTCCAACAGATCAAGGGGCTGTAGGTTTAAGGACTTCAAAAGTAACGGAGCGGTTACTTTTGATGGGACTGGAGACGTCGTCACTGCATTGGAATGGATCACGACCACGGAGAGAACTTTCAGAGTCAGCGACTGCGCTGATAAAGACATGGTCCGCTTTGCAACCGCTATGTTTGCAAGGGACGCTGTTATGTGGTGGGACGCAATGACACATGTGTTGACGATGGAGGTAGTGTCACACATGTCATGGAGCGAGTTTAAGGAAGTGTTTTCTCAACAGTACTGTCCAGCCGACGAGAAGCGACGTCTCGAGGCAAAGTTCCTGAATCTGACTCAAGGAACGAAAACGGTTACACAATATGCCGTTGAGTTCACTCGATTGAGTCTGTTCGCACCCCATTAAGTAGACACAGAAAAGAGGAAGATAGCCCGGTTTGAGGCCGGACTAGATTATGAGATACGCCGAACCATGAGTGGGGTTCGGTATACAACGTTTGCTGGTTTGCTTGAGGCTGCTCGGAATGTGGAGCAGATTGTCTTATTATCTGGATACGTAATCGGGTCAGCCGCCGCACCACCGACTCAACCGTCGCCGCCAAAAAGGCAGCGGGAGTCTGGATCTTCCCGATTCTCTCCTCAATCCCATCAACAGTCATCATCACCCAAGAAAGGAAGGGCCTTTTCGGCCAGTTCAGAAATGAGAGACTGCAGACGATGAAGAAAAGCGCACTCTGGGGAGTGCAAGACTCAGGATATGCACTGCTTCTGCTGTGGGCAGAAAGGCCATCACTGGGAGCATTGTCCTCGAAAAGATGATGCGTGCTACAACTGCCACAGACTTGGCCATTTTTCAAGGGATTGCCCGAAACCCCCACGAGATCAGAATGCTCCACAATCAACAGCAAGATCTTCTGTAGCTTCCACGGCTCGCAGGGATCAATCTCAAAGGGCTCCAACAAGGGCATTCCAAATCACAGCTGAAGAAGCAAAGGATGACCCGGAGGTGGTCACTGGTACGTTCTATGTTAACTCAATTCCTGCACGTATCTTGTTTGATTCCGGAGCAAATCGTTCGTTTGTCTCCACTACATTTGCTCGTCAATTTAACATGCCAACTTCCAAACTGCAATTTGTACTTGACATAGAAACTCCTAGCAATATGTTAGTAAAAGCAGACAAAGTTTATAGGAATTGTACATTATTGGTAGAAGACGTAGTATTCAATATAGATCTGATCCCTATGGAGTTCGGGGAATTCGATATCATAGTAGGCATGGACTGGTTAGTTCATAACGAGGCCCAAATCGTTTGCAAGAAAAGAATGATCAAGATTACCACTCCCGAGGGCCGAGACATATGCATTTATGGTGATAGACACAAAGGCGACTTATGCCTTATTTCAATTGCAAAAGCCCGAAAGCACGTTGCCAAGGGTTGTTCTGCATACTTAGCCTACGCTGTCAATGCAAAGGCTGAAGTTCAATCTCCTTCTACCGTTCCCGTTGTTTCTGAATTTCCAGATGTCTTTCCAGAAGATATCTCGGGATTGCCACCTGATCGCCAAGTGGAATTCCGCATTGACCTCATTCCTGGAGCTGCTCCAATAGCAAAGGCTCCGTACCGTTTAGCTCCTGCAGAAATGCAGGAAATGATGAAGCAGTTACAGGAGCTACTTAACAAAGGCTTTATCCGCCCAAGTTCATCTCCTTGGGGCGCTCCTGTTCTGTTCGTCAAGAAGAAGGATGGCACATTACGTATGTGCATCGACTACCGGGAACTCAACAAAGTCACAATCAAAAACAAATACCCATTGCCCCGGATTGATGATCTCTTCGACCAGTTACAAGGCGCAAGCTACTTCTCGAAGATTGATCTTCGTTCGGGTTATCACCAACTCAAAGTACACTCTGATGACATTCCAAAGACGGCTTTCAGAACTTGTTACGGACACTACGAGTTTCTGGTAATGCCATTCGGTCTAACAAATGCGCCGGCTGCTTTCATGGATCTCATGAACAGAGTCTGCCGGCCAATGCTCGACAAATCGGTCATCGTGTTCATCGATGACATTCTCATTTATTCAAAAACCGAAGAGGATCATGCAGCACATATGAGAGAATTATTAGAGTTGCTACGCAAAGAGCGACTTTATGCCAAATTCTCGAAGTGTGAGTTCTGGTTGAGGCAGGTACGTCTCAACGTTTGAAACAATTTCATGATCCTTATACTCAAACATAAATTCTTTTATTAACTTGTACCTCTTAAACAATCAATTCAGATCCAATTCTTGGGGCACGTGATATCTGGTGCTGGGATTGCTGTTGATCCTGCAAAGATCGAAGCTATCCAGAACTGGGAATCACCCCGCAACGCCTCAGAGATTCGGAGTTTTCTGGGATTGGCTGGTTACTACCGCCGATTCATCAAAGATTTCTCAAAGATCGCCGTTCCGCTAACAAAGCTTACTCGCAAGAATGCTACTTTCTTTTGGAAAGAAGAACAACAAGCGGCATTTGACAATCTGAAGAAATTACTAAGTGAAGCACCGGTGTTAGCCCTGCCTGAAGGGAACGAAGACTTTGTTGTCTATACAGATGCATCAGGCATGGGTTTGGGTGCTGTTCTAATGCAAAGAGGAAACGTCATAGCTTATGCTTCAAGACAACTCAAACCACATGAGAAAGATTACTCTACCCATGATCTAGAACTGACTGCTGTGACTTTCGCTCTCAAGTTATGGAGACACTACTTGTATGGAACCAAATGTCAGCTCTTCACCGACCACAAGAGTTTGAAGTACATATTCAGTCAGAAGGACTTGAATATGAGGCAAAGAAGGTCAATGGAGCTGATAAAAGACTACGACTGTGAGATTCTCTATCATCCAAGGAAGGCCAACGTAGTGGCCGATGCTCTAAGTCGAAAAGCATACTACAAGGCATATTGCTATGCCTTGACTTCTACAATTTTGACCTCAACTATTATAGATGATGTTAGGGCTGCTCAGTTACAGGCCCTAAAAGAAGAGAATGTTAAAGACGAAGATATCAGAATTCAGTTGCCATTAATGCAAGATGATGGAACTGGACTAAAGGGTGTGTATGGCAGAGTGTGGGTTCCCAAGTTCGGGAACATGAGAGATGTAATTCTCGAGGAGGCTCATCAATCTAAATTCTCAATTCATCCTGGTAGCACAAAGATGTACAACGACCTAAAAGCCGATTTCTGGTGGCCAGGACTGAAAAGAGACGTTGGGCAATTTGTAGAAAGGTGCAGAACTTGTCGTCTAGTCAAAGCCGAGCACCAACAACCCTATGGTAGTATGCAACCTCTTCCTATCCTAGAATGGAAGTGGGACCATATTACTATGGATTTCGTAACAAAACTTCCCAAAACACGTCGTCAACATGATGCCATTTGGGTCATCGTTGACCGATTAACAAAATCTGCTCACTTCATTCCAATCCGAGAAACCTATTCACTGGACCGTCTTGCGCAGATCTACGTAAACGAAATCGTTATTAGGCATGGTGTGCCTAAGTCTTTTGTCTCCGACCGAGATAGTAGATTCACTTCTAATTTCTGGACTGCTTTGCAAAACTGTCTTGGTACTCGTATCGCAATGAGTACTGCATATAGACCACAATCGGACGGGCAAAGTGAAAGAACAATCTTAACTCTAGAAGACATGCTCAGAGCGTGTGTCATGGATTTGGGTGGTAACTGGGACGATCACCTTCCACTGGTTGAATTCTCCTACAACAATAGTTACCATTCCACTATCAAGATGGCACCGTTCGAGTTCCTGTATGGCAGAAAGTGTAGGACTCCAACTTGTTGGAGGGAAACAGGAGAAACTCCAATAGCTGGTCCTGCCTTATTGCAAGAAACCAATGAAAAGATATAACTCATTCGACAATACATGAAAACGGCACAAGATCGGCAAAAGAACTATCATGATCGCCGACACAAAGCGATAGAATTTCAAAAAGATGATTGGGTCTACTTGAAGGTTTCCCCGATGAAGGGAGTTACAAGATTCGTAAAGCGAGGAAAGCTATCGCCTCGATTCATAGGACCCTTCAAAATACTAGAAAGAGTTGGGAATCAGTCCTATCATTTGGACTTGCCGGAAGAATTATCAGGTGTTCACCCGGTATTTCACATTGGGTACTTAAGGAAGAGTCTGGTGCCCGAAAGGGAACCATGGACTGATCATTTGGACATTAAGGTTGACGAACGGCTAAGGTTCGTTGATGAACCGGAGTGCATTTTGGAGACAAAAGTCAAAAAGCTACGGAGCAAAGAGATCAGGATGGTGCTGGTCAAGTGGAAGCATCATCGGGGAGCTAATCACACTTGGGAATCGGAAGAAGACATGAAGACTAAGTACCCAAGTTTGTTTAGCGCAGCATGACTTCGCGGACGAAGTATAGGCGTGGTGGAGCCCATGCTGTAACATTATTAATTGTAATTTACAATATTAAGGACTTAATTATTATGTTAATTAATTATTATGTCAATTTAAGTTATTATGATCATATTATTAGTTAAATGAGAAAATACGAAGTTGAGGGGTGTGTCATGCAAATGGGTCAAAAATAGACATAAAAAGAGAAAACCCCTTCATTTTTCACTAACACCTTCTCTCTCTACTCTCTCTCTCTAACCGGCTCTCTCTCACTCTCTCTTTCTATCTCTCGGGTTCTAACAAGAAAACCCAAGAATCAACAATTTCAAGTGTTCAAAGGTTGGATTCAGATAGCAAATAAGGAACTATAAGCATTGCAACAAACGATTCGAGGTAAATATCATTCAATCTTTCGGATTTATGGTGATTTTTGGTTTGGTTTTGGGAAGAACCGATTTCTAAGATTATTGTTGCAAATGTCAATGCATGTTGGAAATAATTGTGGGAATGTTGAAATCGAGCATGTATGTTGTTATATACCAAATTTAAGATTCTAATTCCACCTCTAAGTATGATTTCAAAATAAGTGTGTGTGTTAGTGTGTGTGTTCATCGAGACACATAGAAAAAGTCACATATATGGGTTATTTTGGTACATAAATATGATGATATAAGTTAAATGATAGCATATAAGTTCATATTTACAATGTTAGACTCAGAAACATGCAAAAATGGTCAAAAACGTAAATCTGGAAAATCTGGAAAATTTACTAAGTATGAACTCGGACTGATGAACTCGGTTCGAACCATCCGAATTCGGGTCCATTCCAATTCGGATCTATCCGAGTTCGGACCAACAATGAATTCGGATCCATGACCATTTCGGATACTTCCCCAATTCGGATCCCCAACCTAATTCCGACAAATACCCATTTCGGACCCCCATTTCGGATCACCCCAAATTCGGACCAAGCCTATTTCGGACCAAGGACCAATTTCGGATCATTTATATTTCGGACCATCCGAATTCAGATGTGGTCCGAAATCAGGACCCAATTACACTTAATTTTCAGAATACAATTTTTAAGCAATTACTGACACAAATTCACTATTACACCTACTTTACAGATCATTGTGGGGTTATCAAAACACACATTGATTCAGGATCAAGTCACACTATACCAATCACTGTGAGTAACAGATTGTCATTCGAACATTTATTGTTTTTGCATTCATGTTTATACATTCAATGGCATGTTCACGTTGTTCATATACTTCATTTGGCACTCATGAAATGATTTGTTGTTATGATGCACACTCGTACTTGACATGTAACACACATGTAGCTTGCGTTCATTTGAAAGTGCATCTATTTACATCATGCTTGCACTGCATGATCATTACTTCAAAATCTGATGCGACCTGGACTGGGGCTGACAGCAGGCCACTGTCGGGGACTGATCATCCCACTCGTATCCCATCAGGTTCGGCACATCCCCGATCAGCATATTGAACTGCCACCCCATGCTAGCACTGCATGGTTTACTCACACATTGAGGCTTTCACTGCCGTTTTCACATACATGGGGCTTACACTGCCCATGGTTAAGCATTGCATGTAAAGAAATATTTGTTGTATGCATAATCTGTTATCTTACTAAGCTTTAGCTTACAGTTGACTCACAATGTTTTCAGGCAAAGGCAAAAGTGTAGCTGGACCATCTACTTAAGCATATCAAATCAATATCCCGGAGACCTTAGTAGCTATTGGTACTTGAATGTAATAGCTTTGGGCTGGGATTTCTACTTCTAAAACAATTATGTTGATGTAATAGTTAGACTTTTATCACTGTAGACATGTATTCTATTGCTTTAGTGTGGATTTGCTTAATTCTGATTTAAGTACTCAATTTCAATTATTATGATACTCATTGGGTTGTTTGTCGATCCTGGTGATTGCTACAATTATATCATTAATTCATGAGGACGTCTCAAGTAAATTCTTATTCAATGACAAAATCCATGTGCCACAAATTCTCTTTTGTTTTTTGAGGCAAAAAATTATATGCCACTAAATCTTAAATTGTGTGACAAAAGATTAGGTGCCACTAAATCTTCAAAGAAGTTCTGACACAAGTAGAAAGTGTCACTAGATATTAAAAAAGTATACCGACACAAAAATAAAGTGTCACTAAATCTCGAAAAAGCTGCAGCAACACAACCTAGAAATGTCACTAAAGCCTTTTAGTGGCACCATTCTTAGTGACACTTTTTTTGTCTGCCACCGATTCCCAAAATGGTCTTTAGTGGCACTTCTTTAGATTTTAGTGGCACTTTTTGTGCCACTAAATGACATATTTTTGGTAGCGTGCAAAGTGTTCAACAATCAACAACAATCAAGATTCTAGCAACATTTCCAGGTAATTAGAGTTAATTAATGAAAAAGAAGTCCTTGTGTGTGTGTGTTATGGCCTGAACGAAAGAGTAATGGCCATAATTAAGCAACATCTTCAAATTAACTTCAAATTGCTGATCAAATAATGTTGCAAATACAAAACAAAGCATTTAAATGTTGATTTCTTGTGCTACAATGAATCAATTTAGCAAAAATGATGTTAAATAGTGAAAATAGGATTAATACCCAGAGAATTGAAATCTCGTATTGGACTTGACCCCGAGAAATAAAGACTCGGGCCTTTATGGACATGATGACCCCGAGACTTAGAGTCTGGAGGTGAGCATGGATCTTTAGCCATAAACCCTGAGTTTTAGAAACTACTTGCATGTCTTGGCCTCCACTTCATTCCTTCCAAAGCATCCCACAACTCTTTTGCTGTTTGTTGATTGCGAAATGTGTGCAGGATTTCCTGAGGTAAAGCCATTCTAATAATCGAGAATGCTCGGTTCTCGGCCTGATATAACTTCTTATCATCATCCTTCATCATTTGATATTACAAGACTCGTTGACGCCCCTCAACTTTTGTTGTAGGTGGAATGTGTCCCTCGTCGATACAAATCCACATTCTCATATCATTAAATCGAGCGAAGTCGGCGAACCTATCCTTCCACCAATAATAATCCTCCAACTTCATCAACATAGGTGGAGAATTTGTCTTTCCGACCTCATGATCCATTTCAATAAACCTTTGTAAACCTGTCATTGTTTCGTAAAAGTTTGAATTTAAAACTTAATTAATTTAATTGAAATTAATTTAAATCAACACTTTCGAACTTGAGGGAGTTCGAATATAATTAATTTTAAATTTGTTTGAAATTAAATTCGAAATTAAGTTTGAACTTCAACCAAATTCGAAGATTTAGATATATTCGAAGCTTTAAATTCGAATTTATTCAAATTCGATAATTGGCAAATTCGAATTAATTAAACTCGAATCAAACCCTAAAATAACTTCGACAGGAGCGTATTTTCTGACAAAATCGAATTTTTAATAAACCCTAATACCCCCTTGATGTTCGAGCGCCGCAAGTTCGAAAAACGGATAAAGGTTCGAATTTTTTTCAACTTTTCAGATTAAACCAAAGTTTTTAGGAATTAAAACTTTGATTTCGACCAAAAGTGTTGAACTAATATGAACCTTTTCCCGATATCTTACTTGTAAAACTCGAAATCTATCCAAAAACGTGATTGACCGTCCAAAAACGTCAAGAAACCACAGATGTTACTTGTGAACACGAAGAACACCACGAACACCCTAATGGCTCTGATACCACTTGTAAGGCCGCCTGACTACGGATGCAATCTTGACGCGACACCTGCCAACGAGTGCGGAATCCTCGTTAGCAGCTTGACGGATAGATCACGCACACCGAAACACGGAGACTAACACAGTGACAGACGAACAACGGATCGTCCCAACACGATGATTCTCTCCACACGAAATTCTCTGATTGCTAGCAAGTTCGAGATCGCCCTTTGCACTAATTGCTCTGAAATTCTGCAAAAGTCTAATAATTAATCGAATTAACCCTTAATTATACTGCCCAGTTCGAGTTTGTCTAGGATAAGTTCGAACTTGGCCCAAGGCCTTTTCGAACTTGTCCTCTAACAAATTCGAACCTTTGCCTTCAAACTTATGTTTGAACTTATCTTTGAACTTATGTTTGAACTTATCTTTGAACTTATGTTTGAACTTATTGTAATACATTACACCAAGTTCCAACATATATCCAATTAACATAAAACATATATAAACGAACATATAACACACATATAACAAATACTTGTTAATGTATAATAATAGTCAAATTGACTTTTAGAAAATATGTCTATACTTAGACTGCTATCGTCACCCAGGGTGCACTAACACAATCCACTAAAGAATATGCGAACGCAGTATATGGTTTTAGAGCGCATTGGGAAAGGGATAACCCATTTTCGGAAACCATTAATCCGGGATGGAGAAGTCATCCTAATTTTCAATGGAAAAATGATCAGCCTACCGATCATCAGTCTAAACCAATGTATGAACCACTACCACCACGAAGAGAATATCAATATGGTTCAACATCTGTTGCTAAGGATGAGCGATATTAGAATCCGAACCAACGTGATCAACCTCACTTTCACGTGGATACGAATAGGAGTTCTTCACAATTTTTAGAGTTCACGGAATTCATGAAGCAACAATCGGCTTTTAACGAGATGCTGAGTCGCCAAATGGGCCAGATAGCCGAATCGCTAATGGAGCTAATCACGTTCGAGGTATAACCACTGATAGTTTAAAACTTCGTCTATTCCCTTTTTCACTAAAAGAAAAAGCCAAAAATTGGTTTGTGTCGCTACCCACCAATAGCATCACAACCTGGGATCAAATCAAGCGCGCATTTCTCAATGAGTATTACCCCATAAGTAAAACCACTGAGAAATGAAAAGAGATCACCGGTTTTGGACAACTTGGTGAACAATTTTACAAGGCATTTGATCTGATGAACGAATTGCTAAGAGCTTGTCCACACCATGAAGTTCCAAAATGGATGCTTGCCAAAACTTTCTTTGATGGTGAGAGTCAAGAAAGTCGGAACATGATCACCGCCGCTACTGGTGGCACATTCTTAGCCAAAGAAGATGATGAGGATTGGGAATTACGGAATCAATTCAGTAAAGGTCTCAAAGTTCAAGCCGGTTCTGAAAGTAATGTCGGAGTTCAGGTGATGGGTATAGACAATGCCTGGAAACTTGAAGTAAAAAGTGAAATTTTAGAACTCCGAAAGAAGATAGATCAGGTGATAAAGGGTTTTAGCCAAAACCATGTTGCATCAGTTAACTGCGTAATATGCAGAGATCCATCTCATCATTCTGAAACATGTCCTCGAGTGCAATCCACTAACGAATATGCGAACGCAGTATATGGTTTTAGAGCGCATTGGGAAAGGGATAACCCATTTTCGGAAACCAATAATATGGGATGGAGAAGTCATCCTATTTTTCAATGGAAAAATGATCAGCCTACCGATCATCAGTCTAAACCAATGTATGAACCACTACCACCACGAACAGAATATCAATATGGTTCAACATCTGCTGCTAAGGATGAGCGATATTACAATCCGAACCAACGTGATCAACCTCACTTTCACATGGATACGAATACGAGTTCTTCACAATTTTTAGAGTTCATGGAATTCATGAAGCAACAATCGACTTTTAACGAGATGTTGAGTCGCCAAATGGGCCAGATAGCTGAATCGCTCACAAGACGAGAGGAGGGGAAGCTTCCAAGTAACACCGTTTTAAACCCATCGCACGCACATGGCAAAGAAAAGAAGTATGAGGTTAACGAAGTGTCTAAGGTGACTACCCTGAGAAGTGGTAGAAAGGTGGATAATAAGATCGAAATGCCAAAAGAGCAAGAGGAAGAAGAAGACACCGACACTGAGGTCATGTATGAAGAGATAGTGGATCCTCGTCCAAGAAAGTTACTTTCAAGGAACCAATCAAGGCAGATATTCCAACTCTCAAAGTTGGGGAGGCGGTTAAGGATCATGACATCACAGCTCCTCCTCCTTACCCCGAGGATTTGTAGGACTTATTCAATCTCTCAAAGTTGGGGAGGCGGTTAAGGATCATGACATCAAGGCTCTGGAAAATCCGAAATCTTCTCAGTATGGCAAGAGAGGTCCACAATCCGAGGATTTGTAGGACTTATTCAATCAAGTCAAGATCAATATCCCATTGGTCAAGGCTATTCAGCAAATACCCTCTTATGCCAAATTTCTGAAAGACCTCTCCACACAGAAAAGAAAGTTCAAGGTCTCGCTTCCAAAACAGATCAATTTAACTTAGCAAGTGAGTGCAGTGATTTCTAATTCCTTGCCACCAAAGTTGAAAGATCCTAGATCACCTTTGATTCCAGTGACAATTGGCAATGTGCAAATAAAAAAGGCATTACTCGACCTTGGAGCTAGTGTAAATATTTTTCCTGGAAATTTATTCGACAAACATGATCTGGGCCAGTTACAAACCACGGATATTATTCTACAACTGGCGGATCGGTCAACAAAATATCCAAGGGGTATCTTATCGGATGTTATAGTAAAAGTAGAAGATTTTTACTATCCGGTCGACTTCTTAGTCTTGGATACAGAGAGTTCTTTTGGAGAAAATCAGCCAGCCATTATCTTAGGCAGACCGTTCTTAGCCACTATTAATGCTCAAATAAATTGTAGAACGGGGGCTGTAGATATTGCCTTTGGGAATCGCAAGTTGCGATTAAACATGTTCAATGCTTCCACCGCTGCTTTAATCGATTCAGAATGTTACATGATAGATGCGGTGGATGAGCTTAAGCAGCATGGTTCACTAATCAATGCCAAGGATCACACAAAATTATTCTTTGCTGAGCACGACACTACTAAGATGAACTCTGATAAATGCAAAGAGCTTCAGGCAATCATGGAATCCACATTGAAACCTAAAAAACCACCGTGGACCCATAAGACTGAAAAGCTACCAACAGATTTGCCTCAATATGTAAGGCCTTCGATAGAACAACCACATGTTCTAGAGTTAAAAACCTTGCCCGTACATTTAAAGTATGCCTTCTTTGGTCAGAATGACACTCTACCAGTCATTATTTCATCAAATCTGATCGAGGCACAAGAAAAATCCTTACTACAAGTACTAGTAAAGTATAAAGAGGTAGTAGGTTGGACAATAGCAGATTGAAAGGAATCAATACTACTTTGTGTATGCATCGAATTATAGTTGATCCCGGAGGTAAACGAGTAAGACATGCACAAAGGAGGCTGAATCCCGAACATATGAATTACACCACTACGGAAAAGGAATTGCTAGCCATATTATTTGCCCTTGATAAACTCAGATCATATATTTTGGGGGAAAAAATAATTGTGTACTTAACTGATCACATTAGGGACACCTTCCGTGATGAAAAATTATTATCAATTTTCAAATTACCATGGTTTCCATTAGATACAGGTTAAATGGACCACCAATAATATGCTAGTCTCTGAACTAATCAGGTTAAGAAGATCCCAAACATAATTAGGCTAGTATTGGAGCAGTATGTCTGGCTGAAGACATAAAACTTAGCGCTTCCTAGGAGGCAACCCAGAGAACTTTGTGGGTGTGTTTCTGGAAACCCTCACGAGACAACACTCATCCACTCGGGATATTGAGGGTTTTAACGGCTTGTTGAAAATGCTAAGTGCAATCGTGATTCCCTACGAAAAGGCGGATTAGTTTTAATTATTTCTTTGTTTTAGTTTAATTCTTTTAGTGTCACCAACTAAGTTGGGGAGGGTTTCCCACCCAATTTCAGTTGTTTCTAGACTTAAGTTTATTTATTTATGCAAGTGTGCTAGTTTAATGTAGGTTATTTTTTTTACTTTAGTTTCATCTATCCCAAATAAACAAAGTATCTTATTAAGATGTAATGGTGTTCATTGTCTGCTCATTTATAAGTGTGTCTATCTGATGATGACGTCACAATTGTCTAAGTTGGGGAGGGTAGGTTCTATGAAATGTTTAATATGATTTAATGAACCCCCACAAAAAAACTATTTATTATTAGACTGAAATTTGACCACCTGGGCAGAGAGCTACGACATATCATGAACATCAGATCTGGGCATATTGGAAAGGAGGTTTGACATCACGAGGATTTTCAGGCTGGTAACTTCTTAATCATTAGGTTTTTAACTTTTTTAAATCGTAAAAAACTACAAACCATCCTATTTTTTTAGTTTTTCCGAACAAAAAGGTTACACACTATTTCATTTTTTTAAAAAACTTTAAAATGTAATGGTTCGTAGTTTTTCATTCGGAGAAAAAGAAGGTAATGGTTTGGTTCAAAAAACTAGAAAAATAAAATGATTTTTTTTGGAAAAAATGAAAATCAAAATTATTCGTAGTTTTTTCGTTTGCAAAAACTAATATCATAATTGTTTGTATTTATTTACGTTTTCCAAAATAAAAAATCAGAATGGGTTGAATCTTTTGGTGCCGAAAAAAACACATTGGTTTTCGTAGCTTTTTACGTTTAGAAATGAAAAAAAAAACTTCAAACATGAATGGTTAGTAACTTTTTTTTTGTTTTTAAAAACAAATAAAAGTTTAAGGTTCAAAATTTTATGGCTTGGAAGACTACAATATAAATTGTATGTATGTTTACATTCGAAAAAGCTAAAAAAACGAAATGGATTCTAATTTGATATTATTGTTTATAATAAAAGAAATAAATAAAGAGATAAAAAGGGTTTGAGTCAAACGGTCAACTACTTCTTCTTCAAGTTTTCAAAAAATATCTTCTTCTTCTCCTTTGCTCTCGTCGACAGCCACCGCCACACCTCCATTACCGCCATTCCAAGCTTTTGGAATATCACTTTTCTTCGTTTTTCTTGCTTATTTGGTCATCGGCACTATCAGGTTTCCTATTTCTATTTTTATTTCAGCATTTAACATCTTAACTTGTGTTTTTGATTTTCAACTTTTCGAAGTTTTTTTTGCTTCGGTTTTTCTTACTTTTAGGTAGCTTAATGTGTTACATATACTTTGTAGTAGTTAGATAAATTGTTCCTTATATGTGTTTAGATTAGGATCTGTAATTTCATGCATTTTTGTCACAATCACCACTGTTCACGTTGCATGAACATCATTAATGAACTGTTGCAATTCGGACCATCCGAATTCGGACCAAGCACCGAATTCGGATGTGTCCCTTAGAAAAATTACCAAAATTCTACAACTGTTTATCCGAATTCGGACACTGTGCACCCGAATTCGGTTCCTCAAAGCATGTTCAAAACTGTTCATTATGTTTCTAAGTTAAACATTCATCATACACTGTACATCCGAGTTCGGATGCTATCCGATTTCGGTCCCCATCCGAATTATGGGTTCTATCCGAATTCGGACCGCCATTCATTCCATTCCATGCATTTCGGACCACCATCCGAAATTCGGTCACTTTTTTCACCTCATCCGAATTCGGACCCCCCACATACCATTCATGCATCACCCGGATTTCGGCCTGATCCGAATTCGGTGACACTGTTCATCCGAATTCGGACCATCCGAAATCCAACACTTAGTATTTTTCAAAATTTTCCATCTTTGCATTTTTTTTAATATAAACTCAAAAATACAAAAATATATTCCTCAAAGAGCACCATTGATTAGAGTTAGGACTAGTGTTTGAGTGAAAAAGTCTGGTCTAACATCGGTCTCTTAACGATTGACTTTGGACTTTTTTAGTAGAATTTTATTCTACTAATAAAGACCCGATGCTAAACAGATCAAGCAGTTTCCATTTCACACTAATCTAAACTTCACATCAATGCCTTATCTGTTAAGTCTTCTTATTCTAACTCTGATGCACCTTGCAGGATGTTGGAACCAGCAGTTGTTCTTACCGTACCCCATCCCCCCATCCCAAACAATAACGCCCAACTCCCAGAACAATCCATCCTCCCCAACGCCGAGTTTGTCGAGTTCATTCCACACAACTGGCAGCTCGACGTTTCCATCCTGACCAAAGAACCCCAAACCCTTGCATTCGACATCCTCACTCGCCTTCCAATCTATTACGCCTTATCCACCGCCATAGCTGTTCCCCAGATCTATCTGCAACAATTCTGGAACAGGCTACAATATTTTTCTGACCCCGAACCTCACTTCACTTCCACCATAGACTGTGTTCCAGTCAAACTCACTATATCTGCCATCCGCCACATCCTTCACCTACCAACCGAATTCTACCTTCCAACCCGCCAACATTTTGATCCCAACCCATCCGTCACCGAAACCCTACCTGAAATCCAAACTCTGGGTTATGATGGCCCTCTTTCCAAACCCTCAGATTTTCGCACAAAAAATCTTCAATCCCACTGGCGAATCCTGTTTGATGTGATCAACAAATGTTTCACCGCCAAGCATTCCGGACATGACTCTGCGTCTGCTCAGGTACTAGCCATGTTCACAGGCTTTGCCTGTGACCGACATGTGGATTACGCTGCTTTCCTATTCGAGGAGTTCCGAAGAGTCCATGTGGAGAGGGGCACCAAGAAATGAAGAAAATATATTCCTCTACAGCGGTTTCTGCAGCTAATAATACAGTATGCCATGGACCATGATGACGATATCCATGAACGCCCGGAGGCAGACGTCTACCCCACCGTGGCGATTCAAAAGTTAACTCTGCCAAAGGGGGCCCCCACAGTGCCGATAATGAAAATACCTCTATCTTTACTACTGAGGTCAAGGGAGTTGGAACGGGTTAGGGCTTATATTTAGGAGTGTTATCCGGATGAGTCTCAGTCGGAACCGTCTGAGACTAGCCAATCCGAAGGTGAGGCGAGTATGAGTGAGAATGAGGGAGTTCGGGTGGATGTTCAGCAATCTCAACAATCTCTGGGTATGGGTGAGGGGGAGCCTGTGTTGGTGAGGGAGGAAGTAGGAGGTGAGGCGGCAGAGACGGCGGATTCAGAAAGAACCGTCTCTGTCGTGCGAGCGAGGGAAGTGCAATCTGAGGGTGAACTAAGCCCAATTAGCCGGACTCCTCACCATAAGACCGTCCGTACAACGGTCGAACTAACCACCACCACCCACTTGGTTTCCCCTCAAAGGGAAACCACTTCATTTCACGGGGCCATAGCACATACTCCATCGCCCTCTCACTCGGAGAGTGGCGGTGTTGAAAGAGGTCACACTCCTCCCCATGTGACCGCACTTCATTCATTCACGATTCCATCCCCCATTATACAAACACCGCACGATGCCTCCGTGGCATCCCCAAGAGCTGCCTCTGTGGCAGCTCCTCAAACTTCCGGATCTGAGCGTCCTATGCAGGAGCCAGAGATGACGGAAGGAAGACCGGGAGTGGCTCAATCAACGCCATCCACTTCCGGCCATCTCTCAATAAATTTGGAGACGTTAACGGCAGCTCTACGTGCTGCCGGCGTGATTACCCGGGCTGACCTGGACGCCCAAAGGGAAGCTGCCGAGGAACGTCACACCGCCCTACTTTCACTAATCAAGGGTAAGGGTGTCGCTTCTGAAGCTGGCCCGCCACCAGGTTCCCATTTAGTTCAAAATCAGAATTCCGAGATGTCGGACAAGATCAATGCGCTTACACGCCTTATTCTGCAAGTCCAGGAACAGCTTAATTCGAGAATGGATCGCCTCGAGTCGGCGGTCATCAAACTCCAGTGCCGCCCTCAGGCAGAGGCCCCGAAAAGAAAGCATGACGATCGGGACGACCCTGATCTTCATGAGGGGGAGAAAAGGCGAAAGGTTCAGCATGAGGATTCCGTCATGTTAATAGGGGGAGCAGAGACCACTGAAGGATCAGAGTTTCAGGGGTCAGGGGAACAGAGGCAGGAGGCTCAGGAATACCTAATGATAGAAGACGAACCCATGGTCGAGGGTCCAGCTCCACTGGATCCGATGACAGCTATGGTGGAATTCGAGGAAGCTCACGAGAAAGTTTAAATCATTTTGGTTTCTGATTCAGATTCCGACATGGACGAAAACGAACCCTTACTAATTCCTAAGCCTGAACCTGAATCTCCAACGAAAAAATCTTCATCCTCTTCCTTTGACTTCCTGAACTCACCACCACCAGCCCCTCAAGAAGAAATCCTATCAGCCATTCAAGCTCCCCAGTCACTCAAAGAATCCCACATAGTCCTAAGCCCTCCTAGATCCCCAAGCCCTCCTCCAGTCCAACAAACCGAACATCCAGGACCTTTCCAAACCAAAAGGGTCGATTGCTTCGATGAAACTCCAGAAGGCCCTCGTATATTTAGAAAGGATGACATTTTCTGGGTCGGCCAGTATACAAAAGGTGAGGTTCAAAAACTGCCTCAAGAAGAAAAGGATAAAATTCGACAAGAACGGAGGGGGACTATCATAAAGCTTCTTGAAGCTAAAAAGGATGAAATAGAAGAACCCCCCGTTCAAGGCCTTAAAGAATTCTTGCAGAAGTTTCCCCGGAACAGTTTCAGAACCCGTACCTAGAGGAAAGATTCAAAATGGTATTCAGAAAGAAGCCTGGATCCTTCAGCAGACGCCTACTTATGGAACTTACAAATGTTACCAAAGCTGAACAGGCCGAATACTATCAACTGATGCTCCGGGAAAGAAGGTCAAAGGTCTCTAAATCGAAGATAAAGAAACTTCGAACCATAACAATGTGCAAAAGAGTCAAAGTCTACTATCCTTCTTTTCAAGTAGAAAGAGAAGATGGCACGGCTGATGATATCTTTGAGAATGACCTTGACTTCATAATGGCCGACGACATTGAGTTTCTGCACAACTGCCAGAAACATCGCATCAAGAAACGTATGACCCACATGACTGCTGTAGGTGCCTTAGTTCGAAGCATGAACCGTCGGTCGATCATCATGTGCCTAAGAGACTTCCAGATGGCTATCGAGAGCGCAATGGTTAAAGTGGGTCTTCAAGCACTGGAACAGGATAGCTTCCTTCTTGCCCACCATCCGGCCTACAGAGTTATTTACAGAGGAGGCCCGGGTGTCATTTTTGTCAATCACAAGGGCTACAAAAGGTTCATGCGCTTTGAGGATCTTCCTTGTTACTCCGATGGTACACTAAGATTGGTTCGAGCCGCGCTTACACAGAAATTTCAAGACTTTGACGCTCAACCAGATCCTGAACAAAGATGTTCACCAAAGGAGATTCAGGACACCCTCAGCGGCATTGAACTCCTGAACGAACGGCTACATTTGAGACAAGTGACCAGACGCTTCGACGTCATCCTTGGACTCCGAGAATCTACGAACCATGCCAGAGTTCCAGGACCTCCTAAATGATCGAAAAGGGGGAGATTGTTAGACATTTTATTTCGATCATAGGGAGTTGTTTTGTAATAAATATTAACTTAGTAGTTTCCTTGTTTATTATTTCCTTGTAGTTTATTTCTTTGTAATAGTCAAGGGACCAAAGTTGTCAATGTTCCATTCTTAATTAAAGGAGCCTAGAAATAGGCTCCTAGGGTTTTGTAATGTTTACACGGTTGAAAATACATTGAATACAGCAGCCGCCACTTTTGCTATTATTCTCTCTACATTCTTATTGTTCTTTCATCATTACACAATTATTGAGTTGACATTCTTCTTGTGAGTCATAAAAGAATCATTAAAGGTGCTGATAATATACGGGAATTCAGATTTACACAAACAGATATCTGAAAAGGGTGACATACCTTTTCTTATATCAAAATGACCTTAACAAAAGAAGAAATATGCAAAGTTGACATTCCTCTTTTGGTTAAAGCCTTATGCAACGGTGACAAAAAGAAAAAAGACAAAGAATCTGTCACATGAAGACAAATCTACTTTATCAGAATGTGCAGAAAAGGTGTTTTGTCTTTTTGGGAAGACTTCCCACTATCTCATTGTCCAATGAAGAAGCTTCACTGAGATTCTCAATGAGAGTATAAAAGGAAGTTTCTAAGGATTGTGAGATAACCAAGAGTGAGAAATCAGATCGTGCATTAAAGTGTGTTTTTCATGCATGCAAGTTTGCTTGAATATAACACTAAGTGTGTCTAAGCTATTCATACTCAAGCTGTCCATCAGTGTCTTGTAAAATCAGTGAGTTCATCTAAGTGAGTGTATTCATTGTATCTAGTCTGAGTGTGTTAGATTAGTTGAAACATTCGTTGTATCTGTCATCTCAGCTTGAACCTTTCCGCAGTCAAGCTTAGAACAATACTCTAGGGAAACCTTTTGGAACCTACAACTGGTATCAGAGCAGATAGAGTGTGTGTCAACTCTAGATCTCTTAATCTCCCTACTTCCCATGGACAATAGTGTTGCAAGTTCCTTCTCTTACTATGACAATAGTTCAATGGCCAAACCCCCCAAATTCAATCATCAAAACTTCTCTGGTTGTAAGTGCAGAATGATGCTCTACTAAGAGAATCTGGATGCACAACTGCCAGAGATAGTAATGGAAGGACACTATGTGCCAACTTTTGTTACTACTATCACTCCTGCTGTTGAAGGAGCTGCCCCTAAGATCAGAACCTTTGAGAAGGCCAAAACTCAATGGTCTGATGAAGACAAAAGGTTGGTTACTCTTGATGCAAAGGCCAGGAACAACCTGGTCATTTCTCTTCCTGATGATGTGTTCAAACAGGTTGAGAAGACGAAGACTGCAAAGGAGATGTGGGATACTTTGTGTACCGTTTATGATGGTCCCACAATCACACTGGATAACAGGATCAACAATCTTGTTAGAAAGTATGAACTCTTCTTTGCAAAACTAAAGGAGTCACTCACAGAAACCTATACCAGGTTCATTGCTCTTATCAATGATCTCAAAGTTGTTGGGATCACAAAGGACAGTTTAACTCTGGTGAATAAATTCTTGGACATCCTGCCTGAAGAATGGAACTATTTTTCTACTATCTTGAGAAATTTTCTACTATCTTGAGAAATTGAGGCACCATCAAAAGTATGGAGCTTGTAAACTTGTATGGATCCTTACTGAATGATGAGCAGTCAAGGAAACAGAAACGAAATGCCTTGGAAATGTCTAAGAGAGGTGCTGCATTGGTGGCCAGCGTGAGACAACCTGTTGGTCAGGTATGTGATGTGTTCACACAACCTTATCAACAGGCTGATGATGAAAGGGAAGAGATGTCTGAAGAGGAAGACTGTGAAGATGTTGCTGAACTTGATGATGAGCAAATGATTGCAATGCTTGTCCAAAAGTTCAACAAGAAGAGGTTTGGTGGAAGAATGCTGCATAGGAACTCAAATGCTGTCAAAAAGAAGGCATTTGATAAAACTAAGGCTGAGTGCTTTAAATGTGGCAAAACTGGTCACATAGCTGCTGACTGTGTGTCTAAAGTTGTTGGTCAGTCATCCAAACTTTTAAAGATAAACAGGGACGATGGCTACAGGGTTAAGTACCTTATGGCCATGGCTAAGCTGAAAAAGTTGGAAAACTCAGTAGCTTCTGTTAGGCACAAAAAGGCCTCAGTCAAACCTGTTCTACATCTGAGGGGGAGATTTATAATCAAACCTGTTGATGCATTTGAAGGTTGAACTTAAGGCCTGTTATATGCCTTATTAAAGCCTAAAGATGATTTGCAATATTAGTCTAAAGCTGTTCTATGTGTTGCATGTGTTGCAACTAAGACAGTTTGTCCAAGCTGTTCTGTCTGCTGAACAGGCTGGACATAAACTGTCTACGCTGCTCTACACTGGTGAGCAGCCTGGGCAATTTTAAAGTGTTCTGTTCTTTGTGAACAGAACCTGTTCTTTGTGAACTGGCTAAACACTTTATGGAATACGTTTCCAAGTCATCATGTATTGTTTTTGACTGCAAGATCAGTTTACAAAGTCGAAGACAAGGTGGAAAACAAAACTGCTCAACCTGCCCACGCTGTTCTGCAACATGAAGACAAAAGGATATTTGAAAAAGGGTGACAGACCTTTTTCTTATATCAAAATAGGCCTTTACAAGGAAGAAAGACGCAAAGTTGACATTCCTAAATTAGTTAAAGGCAATGCAACAGTAGACAAAGTGAAAAGACAAAAGTTCTGCACATATGAAGACAAGTCTGCTTTTCAGAAAAGTGCAAAAAAGTTATGTTGTCTTTTCAAACAAGACTTCTCCTTTTTCATTCCGTCCAATGAAGAAGTTTCTCTTAGATCCTCTGAGTGAGTATAAAAGGAAGCTTCTAAGGTCAGAAAGAATAAGCAAGCCAAAATAAGCTAAGTGCTGAAACCAAGAGTGAACGTGCAAGTGTGTTTTTCATGCATGCAAGTCTGATTGTGTAATACAGTTTCTTTGTGTCTAAGTTGTTCTACATAAGCTGTTCCTCTGAGTCTTGTAAACACAGTGAGTGCTTCTTAGTGAGAGTATTCATTGTTAACTAGTTTGAGTCTGTCTTAGACTAGTGAATATACTGTTGTATCTGTCATCTCAGCTTGAACATTTCCGCATTCAAGCTTGTTTGTAATTAACAATTTGTTGATAATACATACAAACATTGAGAAAATAGTGTGTAGTTTTTAAATAGCTGTATTCACCCCCCCTCTACAGCTTAAAGCTATATACTTTGGGAACCTCTCGGGACCTACAACTGGTATCAGAGCAGTTTAGAGTGTGTGTCATTCTAGATCTCTCATTCTCCCAAGTTTCCATGGACAACAGTGCTGCAAATTCCTCTTACTATGACAATGGCTCTATGGGCAAACCTCCAAAATTTAATCATCAAAACTTCTCTGGTTGGAAGTGCAGAATGATGCTCTATTTAGAGAATCTGGATGTGCAACTACCAGAGATAGTGATGGAGGGTCCCTATGTGCCAACCTCTGTTACTACAATAACTCCAGCGGTTGAAGGAGCTGCTCCTGAAATCAGGACCTTTGAGAAAGCTAAAGCTCAATGGTCTGATGAAGACAAGAGACTGGTGGCTCTGGATGCAAAGGCCAGGAACAACCTGGTCATTTCTCTTCCTGATGATGTGTTCAAACAGGTTGAGAAAATGAAGACAGCAAAAGAGATGTGGGATACTTTGTGTACTGTCTATGATGGACCCACAATCACACTGGACAACAGGATCAACAATCTTGTTAGACAGTATGAACTCTTCTTTGCTAAACCAAAGGAGACTCTCACTGAAACCTACACCAGGTTTACTGCTCTAGTGAATGATCTCAAGGCTGTTGGGATCACTAAGGATAGTCTTACCCTGGTGAATAAATTTCTGGACATTCTACCTGAAGAGTGGAATTACTTCTCAACAATTCTAAGGAACTCAGGTACTATCAGAAGTATGGATCTGGTCAATCTGTATGGATCCTTACTGAATGATGAACAGTCAAGGCAACAAAAGATAAATGCCTTGGAAATGTCTAAAAGAGGTGCAGCCTTTGTGGCTAATGTGAGACAGTCTGTGAGTCAGGTAAGTGATGTGTTCACTCAACCTGATCAACAGGATGATGATAAGGAGGAAGTGTCAGATGAGGAAGATAATGCAGATCTTGCTGAACAGGATGATGAGCAAATGATAGCTATGCTTGTCAAAAGGTTCAACAAGAAAAGGTTTGGAAGAAACATGCTGCAAGGAAGTTCAGGTGCTGGCAAAAAGAAGGCATTTGATAAATCCAAGGCTGAGTGTTTCAAATGTGGTGAAACTGGCCATATAGCTGCTGACTGTGTGTCAAAAGCTGTTGGTCAGTCATCCAAACCATACAAGACAAACAAGGATGATGGTTATAGGGTTAAGTACCTTATGGCCATGGCTAAGCTGAGGAAGTTGGAAAACTCAGTTGGTTCCAACCGCCAAAAGGGACTCATGGCAGAGACTTGTGATTGGGAGGAATCTAATTCATCATCTGATGAAGAAGACAATCAATGTCTGATGGCCAACACTGATGTCCCATCAACAAGCAGTTTCAAACAGGATATGGCTGAAGCTGAAGCTTTCAGCAGCTTAGAGAACTAGAATCCTACAATGATGTATAAGGTACAAAATTTTATGGCTTACAGTTCTGAAGAAAAGATTAAGATGTTTGAATATATGCTAGTTGATTTGAAAGCTGCTGTTGAGAAGCATGATGCTTTATTATCTGAAATCTCAAAACTTAAAACTGATCTTAAAACTAAATCCAGTAAACTGGACAGTTTCCATAAGTTGGAAACTGAGCTTGATGAATTAAAACACATCAACTCTATTTTACTGAAAGAAAAGAGAGAAACAGATATAAAGCATGCTAAGCTTCAAAAGATAGTTGACTCTTGGTGCCAATCTGCACAAAAAGTCAGCCATTGTATAAGTCAACAGATCCCTGCACAAATCCAAGCCTATCTTGGAGGGGATCTTGACACAGCAGCTTCCATTGTTGAGATCAATAATCTGAAAGAAGATTTATCCACTCTTGGTGAACTTCCAAACACATTCATTCAAAATGTGAATGGTAAACTAATCTCAACAAATAGGTTTGTCAGGCCTCAAAACACTGACAGCTTGTGTGAACTTAGCTCAAAAGCTGATGTTGGAATTTGTTCTCCATCAAGTCAGCCTGCTAAGTGCTCTGCTGGTTCACACAAGCAAAAGAAAGGAAAACATGTCCAAACTGAAGTTGTGGATACTAAACCTGTTGACAAAACAGGTTCTGAGTCCAAAGCTGATGGTAAAAAGCGTGTTAATCCTTTTGATGCTAAACACTTTGAAAACAAGTTTTCAAAAGGTAAGCAGCCTGTTTTCAACAAGGGTAAGTCTCATGTTGAAAACAAAACTGCTGTGATTTCAAATAAGTTTTCAAATCATAGTGGTAAACTGGTTTTAAATAAGAATAAGCTTTTCAAAACCAGACACAGTGAGTATGCTGATAGGCAGCATAAATCACAATCCAGTAGGGGCAAAGGCAAAGCCATTGCTCAAACTGAGATAATTTGGAATAAGTTTCCCAAACCTGTGGAAGCTCAAAAGCTGTGGCTATTGAACTATCCACTCAAGCTGTTGATTCAACAAAAAGTAATAAAACTGCTAAACCTGCTGAAAGAATCAACAAAAATAACTCAGAATGTGTTTCTGAAAGATCTTCTTCCAAAAACCCTAAAAAGAGAAAATGTTACAAATGTGGGAAGAAGACACATCTGGCCAAGGATTGTCCTGAATCTGAGGACATGAGGCCTGTTGACTCTGCTGTTTCCACCACAGCTGTTACAAGCAGTGTTGGAAATGTCACAGTCACTGAAAGTGGTATTCAAGCTGATACCATTCAAATAGGGAATATTAGTGTGGATATTTCAAGTCCATCAACAAATGTTGATGAAGTAGGAGAACTCATCTCTGTGATGAGTTCCCCTAAAAATGACTAATAATTCTCTTATCACTCTGCAGGAAAAACAACCTTCCCAGGTTTGGTACTTGGACAGTGGCTGCTCAGGGCACATGACAGGTTGTAAAGAATTGCTGAGTGAACTCAGGCCTGAAAAAGGGCCAAAAGTCACCTTTGGTGACAATGTACAGGGATCCACTGAGGGATATGGAACTCTTAAAGCTGGTGCTGCAGTGTTCAAAATAGTAGCCTATGTGATTGGGCTCAAACATAACCTTGTCAGCATAAGCCAACTGTGTGATGCTGGCTACAAGGTTTACTTTGATGAGCACCTGGGTTACATATTGGATCCCCAAGGCAAAGTTGTGCTATGTGCTAAACGAAAGAAAGGTGTATATGTTGTGGATATGCATTCTGCTGACCCCACAACTGAAACCTGTTTTCTCACAAGAACAAATGCTGATCTAAACTGGCTATGGCACAGAAGACTGTCACATCTGAACTTCAAGAAACATCAACAAACTCTGTAAGAAAGAGTTGGTGACAGGTTTGCCTTCTATGACTTTTGCTAAGGATAGATTATGCACAGCTTGTGAGAAAGGCAAGCAGAGGAAAACATCTTTTAAATCCAAACATAATTTCTCTATTGATACTTCTTAATCCATATGGACTTGTTTGGACCTGTTAATGTCCCAAGTCTAGGAGGAAGAAGATACACTCTAGTAATGGTTGATGAGTTCTCAAGGTACACATGGGTGATCTTTCTAAAGAGCAAAGGAGAGGCTGCTAGAGAGATTATTGGATTTGTCAAAAAGATGGAAATGCTGAACTCTGCCCAAGTAAAGCAGCTTAGAAGTGATCATGGTACTGAGTTCAGAAAACAGTACTTTGAAGGACTTCTGTGAAGCAGAAGGAATCACTCAAAATTTAAGTGTAAGAACTCCTTCAACAAAATGGAGTGTGAAAGGAGAAAACCCGAACTCTCATTGAAGCTGCCAGGAACCATGCTGTGTGCATCGGTTTACCTTCATCATTTTGGGCTGAAGCTGTTAACCACTGACCTGCTTACCCAAAACAGATCCTTAGTGGTGAAAAGATTCAAACAAGACTCCCTAAAATGAGCGTGCTCAAAAAAGGCGAGGAAGCCAAATGTCAGTTATTTCCATGTGTTTGGATGTCCCTGTTTCATTCTGAATCAAAGGGACCAGCTCTCAAAGTTTGAACCTAAAGCTGATGAAGGTGTGTTTGTTGGCTACTCTGCTATCTCCAAAGCCTACAGAGTATACAACAACAAAAGAAAGGTGATAGATGAATCTATCAATGTCACCTTTGAAGAGTCCAAGAATGCTTCCACCAAAGCTGTTCCTGAATTAGTTTCAGGAGAACTTAACTTTGATAATCTGATGCATTCAAACAATGAAGAGGACTCAAAAGCTTCCACTACACCATGTGTGGAACCTGTTAACCATGATGGACATGATGATGATTATGTCAATACATCCTGTGTGAATAAATGTACTGACTTAATTACAACTGCATGTCCAGAACCTATCAATGCTGATTTTCCCAGTTCCTCTGCTGATATGTTCAACAGTGGGCAGACATGTTCAACAAGTGAACAGGCTCAAGACAACAGTGTGTCTGAAAATCTTGAGAGCTGTTCAACAGGACCTGCTGAAGATGTTAACAACTCAGGTGAATCATCATTGAAAAATGATCCTAAGTGGATCAGGTGTCACCCCAATGATCAAATAATTGGTGACATCAACAAAGGGATACAAACACGGTGGGACAGCTTAGGGAACTTTTGTATGTTCTCTAGTTTTGTTTCACTGATGGAGCCAAAGAAGGTTGATGAAGCATTAAAAGATGCCAATTGGATCACTGCCATGCAAGAAGAGCTCAATCAGTTTGAGAGAAACAATGTATGGAAGCTGGTCCCTGCTCCTAAAGGTAAAACTATAATTGGCACTAAATGGGTTTTCAGGAATAAGATGGATGAGCAAGGTCATGTCATTAGAAATAAGGCAAGACTGGTTGCTCAGGGCTACAGACAGGAGGAAGGAATTGATTATGATGAAACATTTGCTCCTGTGGCCAAGCTAGAAGCAATTCGTTTGTATCTAGCCTACGCTGCTCATAAGAGCATTAAGGTATTTCAAATGGATGTGAAGAGTGCATTTTTGAATGGGAAGCTGCAAGAAGAAGTCTATGTCAAGCAGCCTCCAGGTTTTGAAAATGAACAACACCCAGGATTTGTCTATAAGTTGGACAAAGCTCTCTATGGTCTCAAACAAGCCCCTAGAGCCTGGTATGACACTCTTACAGATTTCCTTATGAGCAATGGGTACTCCAGAGGTAAAGTGGATACCACACTGTTTATAAAGAAGGTGAAGTCTGACATTATGCTTGTTCAAATTTATGTGGATGACATAATATTTGGTTCTACTAATGAGCAGCTATGCAAGAATTTCTCATTACTCATGAAATCTAAGTATGAAATGAGTATGATGGGAGAACTAACTTTCTTTTTAGGATTACAGGTTAAACAAACCTCAACTGGAATTTTTATAAATCAAAGAAAGTACACTTTAGATCTATTGAAAAAGTTCAAATTTGATCAAAGTTCTCCTATTAAAACCCCAATGGCAACCAATGTAAAATTGGATGCTGATGCCAGTGGCAAAGCTGTTTCAGTAACAGCTTACAGAGGCATGATTGGGAGCTTGCTATACTTAACTGCTAGTAGACCTGATATTATGTTTGCCACCTATCTGTGTGCTAGGTTCCAAGCTGATCCAAAGGAATCTCATCTAGCTGCTGTTAAAAGAATCTTCAGATACCTGAAGGGTACACCAGGTTTGGATCTTTGGTATCCCAAAGACTCAAGCCTTGAACTAACAGGCTATTCAGATTCTGATTTTGCAGGCTGCAGGTTAAATAGGAAAAGCACAACAGGTGGATGTCAACTCCTTGGTGGAAAGTTGATCAGTTGGAGTAGCAAGAAGCAGAACTCAGTGTCCACTTCTACTGCTGAAGCTGAGTACATTGCTGCTGGAAGCTGCTGTGGGCAGATTCTGTGGATGCAGCATCAGCTTGAAGACTATGGCCTTGTGTATAGGAAAACTCCTATTCTGTGTGATAACACAAGTGCCATAGCCATCTCCAACAATCCAGTATTTCATTTAAGAACAAAGCATATTGAAGTCAGACATCACTTCATCAGGGATCACATTCAAAAAGGTAATGTGGAAGTAAGTTTTATTTCCACAAATGAACAGCTTGCAGACATTTTCACCAAACCTCTGGATGAAACAAGATTTAATTACCTTGTCAGCAAGCTGGGCATGTTAAATAAAAGTGACTAAGTGTTATCTAAGGTCTATGAAGCTATATGTCTCACTGCTCAAGTCTCTCAGAACAGCTTAGACAGAACAGGCTATGCGTGTTCTGTACTTAGCCATTTTTCTGAAAAACTTGAACAGCTTGAGCATAGAACAGGCTGAACAACAAGTTGTGAGTCCAGCCTGCTCTGATGGTCCAATCCTCAACCTGTTCATTCCTTCACACTGTCTTACAAGCCTTTGACTTGTAACCTGTTCCACTCTTGAACACAACCTGTTCTCACAAAAGAGAACAGGCTGAAGGCACAGTTTGAAGGAAGAACAGCTTGAAGATTGAATAACTTGTGTTGACCCTGCTCATCATCGGTTTGACCAACAGCGTAGGCCAAAAGTTTAATTACCTTTCTTAACAATTAAGTTACTTAAATTATGTTTTTATTTAACTTAATTACTGCGGATAATGTGGATTTCGTGTGTTAGTGATTAAAAAGGTCAAGTGGTCTGACAAATGTTCTGACATGGATAACCGTTCCGTTTTCCGTTAACCAACATTTCAAATCAAACCGCCCAAATCTTTTCTGTCTCATACACACGACTATTCAAATCCTATAAATACCTAAATATTGTTTCATCTTCGTCTTCCTCATCATTTCCAGAAATCCTCAATAACCCTAAAAATCGACTAAGTGTCTTTTGCTTTTTCAAAACCTCAAAAATTCCCAAATGGCTCACAGACCTAATCCCTTTCTTCCAGTATTCATTGGTGATGATGTTGTCAAACACTCATCAGTCACCACAATGCTGACCATCAAGCCCACCAACTACATTGCTAACCTAACCATTCCCAAAAACTATGTGGGAAAAGGTTATGACCAAATGGTGGAGTTTCTGAAAGTTCATCCGTTGAACCACGCGATGACTGCATCTCCTGGTGTCCTGTACCAGGAGATGGTGTATGAGTTCTGGTATACCTGTGCCTACATCCCAGAAACCAAAGTCATCAAGGGCACCATACTCAATGGGACTCAGACCATTTAGATCAACACTCATCTGCTCAGGGAAGTTCTTCGACTCCCTGTGGTTGAACAATATGATCGACCACAGCCTGAAGATGAACAAATGACGAATCTGCTGCATTTCTGTGGTGTAGCAGAACCAAAAGTTGGAGCAACACTGTTCAGGAAGGACCTCTCTCCTACCTACATCTTCTTATTCGCCTCTGTGGTGATGTGTTTCAGCAGCAAAGTTGGTTCCTTTGACCAACTGAGTCGTGATGAAATCCCTGTAGTTCTGCAGCTTGTGGATGGAACTACCATGGACATGGCCAAATGGATTTTTGTAAATTTGAGGAACCTGGTGCAGTAAGAGTCAAGACCAGCTGCTGTTCGATATCCCAGGTTTCTGAGCCTCATCTTCAGACACGTCTGTGGTGAGCATATCTATAACTCTCAGCCTCTACATAAGACTGCTGCATTCCCAGATTCTATACTCCAGTCCTGCAAAATGAGCGTCCTCTATCCACACCAATGAGGAGGCTGTTAGGTTTGGTGGAAGGACCCTCTACTGTGAGGGTGGATCCAGAAGCTGCTGCTCCCATAACAAAATCCAAAGCCAGGTCCAAGCTTGTTAAAAGGACCCTGGCAACTGAAGCTGGGCCTGTGAAAAGGAAGGCCAAAACAGCTCAGCCTGAGTCTATTCCTTTAGCCTCTGTGGATGAGGAGGAGCAGACTCCTCACCCTGGTTCATTTGTTGAACCTCAAGCCTCTGTGGCTGGTGCCTCTGTGGCATCTGAGACTATGGAACAGGCCAACCCACCTGTTTCTGACCCAGTCTCAAAACCTGTCCAGTCTGAACCTCTCATTCCCTCTCCCCAATCACCCACTCCATCCATCCTCTATCACAGAAAATCCATCTCCAAAAAGAAATCAGCCCACAAAACCACCTCCTCTGTTCCCTCTCAACAGGGTTCAGTTGAAAAAGAAGCAACCCCAGCTGCCTCTCCTATTTTGGGAGCAGGTTCAGCTCATTTGGAGCCTGCTTCACTCCAATCCGAGTCAACCCAGAGTCAGCCTAGACCCTCTGGTTCCTCCCAACAGGAACCAGTTGTACAAACGGAGATCCCCACATCAACTATCCCAGCCTCCCAACAGGCTGAGGATATTGAAAGACAGGAGTCCTCTCCACTCCATACGGTGTCCACACTGTCCCCCACTCATATCTCCTCACACCCTGAGTCTGCACGAGGTGCCCACGCTGCTGGTATAGACCAATCAGCAGCTCAGCCTCAAACTTCTGCTCCCCATGATACAGCTGTTCTACAGCAAACAGTTGCTGAGGGACCAACAACCCAAGCTGATGAACCTCAGGGATCACACCATCCCTCTGGTGAGGCTGCTCCCTCCATGCGAATTCCATTAGCAGGTTTCACCACTGCTGATGTTGAAATGCATATCCCATCTCCCAATGATGAGGTGCCTTTAGACCAAGGCACTGCAGAGGGAACCACCACTGGTCTTCATGAGGGTGTTGCAACACAAGCAGCATCTGAAAGGCCCCAAACATCATCCCCTTCTCCTGGTGATACAGCTACAGCCGCTGCTGAAGGACCCTTTGATCCCTCCAAACTGGGCCATCTTACTTTTGCCCAGGCTATGGAGCTTCTGTCCAAAGTCTCTCTTCCCTCTCCATCACATCCTCAAACACCAGCCTCATCATCTTCCTCTCCATCTACCCACTCACAACAATCTACCCATACACCTCCATCTCCCAAAGACCTGCCTTTGAAGGATCAGCTTTCTTTGCTGACCAACGAAGTTGGTTCTTTGGAAAACACCATGAACTCTCTACCCTCCATCATACCAGACTCTGTGTCTGCACAGCTTCAGGGGTTCTTTGATTCGTTCAAGGCCTCTTTCCCTACCATTCCGCAGCCTGATCACTCTCCACAGCTGTTAGCACTCACTGCTCAGCTGCAAACTGTGTCCACCTCCCTCTCCTCTATTCTTTCCATTCAGCAGGACTCTGTGTCCTCAATGACAGCTATTTCCCAACAACTGTCATCACTTCTTACTTCTTGCAACTCTACCCTTCCAGCCACTCTGGCTAGCTTATAAACTATAATTGGCTCCCTTTCTAACTCTGTGTCATCAGATTTTGCTGATGTGCAAGATTCTCTAGAACTTCATCTTGCACAGCTGCAAACTCTGCTGTTCACAGCGTCTGACAGGGAGAATATTGTTAAGCTTACATCCCTTGCTGATTCCCACTCCTCTTCTCTTCAGACTGTCTTTCCCAGCTTACAGAGGTGAAGGATAACTTGGCTTTCTTAGTGACTAGCCTTGTTGGTCCTAAACCTTCTACTAAACCTGCTGGCAAGCCTGCTGACTTTGTGTCTTCAGGCAGACCAGGTGTTGAAGTCGCTGCTTCATCTCCTTCAAAGGGGGAGAAGTCATCTGCCTCGAAGACTAAGTCTAAGGGGGAGAAAACTTCTTCTCCTAAGGAGATACCAGTGTCTGCAACTCACACTGATCAGCCAGCAGATGTTTTTACAGGTACAGCTGAAGGTTCTTCTCAAGCTGCTCTGCATACTCAGGCTGTCTCTCCAAGCCCTGCTCAGTCTAAGGGGGAGGAAGTCATTCATGAGGACAGGCCTAGCAGTAAAAGGAGGCACTTAATTCTAACTGAAGAAGAAGAAGAAGAAGAGGAAATTCCTGAGGCTGCTATCACTACAGCAGCAGCCAAAGGAAAAGAAAGAGCAGATGTTGATCCCATGCAGCAGAAACAAGCAGAAATTGAATTTCACAAGGCCAGGGCTAAAGAGATGGGTCTTCCTATGCACAAGTACTTTGAGTTTAGAGAACAACAGCTTTAAGCCCTGGAAGAAATGAGAAAAGAAGAAGAATCTGCTAAAACTGCCAAATCTTTTGCCCTCCAAGAAGCAAAGAAAATTAAAATGTCTACCCTGGAGGTGCAAAAGAAAATAATGGAAGTTGCTAGGAAATCTACAGGGGAGAAAGAGAAGGAAGTAGAGAAAGGTACTCAGGTCTCTGTGACCAAATCAACAGTACCCCATGCAAGAGCTCAATACCACTTTGAAAACTTGGCTAGGAAAAAGTTTCATGATGTTGCTGAAAGAAGGCTAGCCAAGGAAGCAATTGTCAAAGCTGTTCCTGTATCAAGGAAAGGCAGTCAGTGGAAGCTTAAAATAACAAGGATGGGTGCAACAGGCCCATAATTGGAAACTTATGACCACACTGATGTAGCACAGATGGGATACAGGGAGTGGAATGAGCTGGCAGTTGCCCTGAGTGAATCAAAGTCTGAAACTGCTAAAGAAATCAGGGCATATGTCAAGAAGTTGATGGAAAGAGTAAAGGATCTTGGCCTGATATCTAAGGAAGTTAGTGAAGGTGTCTTTGTGACACATCCAAAAATAAAGGCCAGGAGAACAAGGAATGATACAGAGATGGAGCTACTCCTTACACTGATTGAACAGGGCGACTATGCCATTGAAATAAAAGGAGTTGATCATAGTCTGCCTAAAGGAATAGAGTTTGAGGATGGCAAGATTATTGAAGAACCTGAGCTGGGGGCATTTTTTGTAGATCCCCTAACTCAGAAGAAGTGCTTCCAAAGAGCCTCAGAGCTGTACAAAGTTGATCTAAGACAACTTGCCGCCTTCAGACTTGCAGTTTCATTTAGGCAGTCTAGCAAATGGAGAGCAGCCGTCTGGGATCAGCTCAGAGGCTTCTATGAAAGAGGAGAGCTCAATGATCCCAAGTTCATGGTCATCAGAAGTGAAGTTGAGGAACTTGAGGATACAAGAGAAGAAATGGAAAAGATGTTCCAGGATCCCTCTCCAATGGAATGAAGTCCATCTACCGTCTGGGTAGGTGAAGAATGGAAGCTGTCCATCAGTTGGACAGGCTTGCCATTATCTGCTCCCAACACAAACAGTCCAAATACTTTTGTACATTAGTTGTACATCATTACATAAGTTGTAATCTTTTCTTTTACATTAGTTGTAAAATACTCTAGTACATTAGTTGTACTCTTGTAAAAACATGTATTGTTGTATGTAATCAAGAATCAGTGTATATATAAACTGATCTTTTACTTTACTGTAATGTTGTAATTTCAATTCAGCAAAATGTACTGTAAAAATATATAAAGATTTTTGATAAGACCAGCTTAAACTGGTTATTGCAAATAGGGGGAGATTGTTAGGCACAAAAAGGCCTCAGTCAAACCTGTTCTACATCTGAGGGGGAGATTTATAATCAAACCTGTTGATGCATTTGAAGGTTGAACTTAAGGCCTGTTATATGCCTTATTAAAGCCTAAAGATGATTTGCAATATTAGTCTAAAGCTGTTCTATGTGTTGCATGTGTTGCAACTAAGATAGTTTGTCCAAGCTGTTCTGTCTGCTGAACAGGCTGGACATAAACTGTCTACGCTGCTCTACACTGGTGAGCAGCCTGGGCAATTTTAAAGTGTTCTGTTCTTTGTGAACAGGCTAAACACTTTATGGAATACGTTTCCAAGTCATCATGTATTGTTTTTGACTGCAAGATCAGTTTACAAAGTCGAAGACAAAGTTGAAAACAGAACTGCTCAACCTGCCCACGTTGTTCTGCAACATGAAGACAAAAGGATATTTGAAAAAGGGTGACAGACCTTTTTCTTATATCAAAATAGGCCTTTACAAGGAAGAAAGACGCAAAGTTGACATTCCTAAATTAGTTAAAGGCAATGCAACAGTAGACAAAGTGAAAAGACAAAAGTTCTGCACATATGAAGACAAGTCTGCTTTTTAGAAAAGTGCAGAAAAGTTATGTTGTCTTTTCAAACAAGACTTCTCCTTTTTCATTCCGTCCTATGAAGAAGTTTCTCTTAGAGCCTCTGAGTGAGTATAAAAGGAAGCTTCTAAGGTCAGAAAGAATAAGCAAGCCAAAATAAGCTAAGTGCTGAAACCAAGAGTGAACGTGCAAGTGTGTTTTTCATGCATGCAAGTCTGATTGTGTAATACAGTTTCTTTGTGTCTAAGCTGTTCTACATAAGCTGTTCCTCTGAGTCTTGTAAACTTAGTGAGTGCTTCTTAGTGAGAGTATTCATTGTTAACTAGTTTGAGTCTGTCTTTGACTAGTGAATATACTGTTGTATCTGTCATCTCAGCTTGAACATTTCCGCATTCAAGCTTGTTTGTAATTAACAATTTGTTGATAATACATACAAACATTGAGAAAATAGTGTGTAGTTTTTAAATAGCTGTATTCACCCCCCCTCTACAGCTTAAAGCTATATACTTTGGGAACCTCTCGGGACCTACAACTGGTATTAGAGCAGTTTAGAGTGCTTGGAAACACATCTTTATACAACAAAACAGCATCAAGCATCATATAAGTTGAGTTCCACCTTGTTTTACAATCTAGGATCAACGTTCTTGTTGATGTAATCTTCTGTTTGCGACACATTTTTTCAAACACTTCGTTCCTTTTAGGAGTTGCTTTTCAATAAGCAACGCTGTCACGAATCTTTTCAATCGCTTCTCCAATCTCATCCATACCATCTCTCACAATCAAGTTTAAGATGTGTGCAGCACATCTCATATGTAGCAATCTCCCTTCTGATAACAAATTATCCTCAGAAAGCTTATCTTCAATAATTCTAAGCATCAAGTCATTAGTTGTACAATTGTCGACTGTTATTGTGGATAACTTTCTAGTAATGTTCCATTCCACCATTGTATCAATAAGATCACCAAAAAGTTCCTCGGCAGTTGTGGACGTGGTACGTATGCAAACCTATAATAATAATAAGTTAGAGAACGGTAATAATAAATACATAAAAGTAAAAATGAAAAACCATATATACCTTATAATACGATTTTGAAGTGTCCAACATTCATCGATGAAATGCGCCGTAACAACCATGAAACCCTTTTTTGGTTGCTAGATGTCCACATATCAGTCGTGATGGCAATCCTACCTTTACTTGATTCCAACAAACTCATACTCTAACCCTTCTCCAACTCATAAATATCAAAAATATCCTTTTTAATGGTATTTCGAGAAATTTGCTTATATAAAGGTTGAAGGAGGTTGGTGAAACGTCTAAACCTGATATGTTAAACCATTGACAAAGGGTACACATGTAAAATAATCATGGTTGCAAGATTTTTTTTTGCCTCCGCTTGATCAAACGTATGTATTTCAAGAGATGGATTTCCATCAAAAGTAACTTTCACGTTTAAAATTGTTTGTTTTATGTCCTTTGTCTTGCGAAGAGGACATTTGGTGAAATGATTTCGAAAATGACTTGTCCCATTCTTAGTTTCACCACTCAAAGCTTTAGCACAAAAAGTGCAAATTGCTTTCCATACACCCTTTACTCGTTTCCTGGTGAAATGATTCCACACCTCCGAACTTAATGGTCTTACATGTCCTTGATCTTCTTCTTCTTCTTCTACTTCTTCTTCTTCTTCTTCTTCTTCTTCTTCTTCTCCTTCTCCACTCACCCTTTTTCTTTTATTAGATGGAATTTGAGTAGACGTTGCAGTTGATTGTACGGGATAAGTAAGTGGAGTTACAAGAGGATTTTCACATCCATAACTTGACTCTAGATCTATTGGGTTTGATCCGGTAGTAGGAATGTCAAACATGTTTAACTGTAACGACTAAAAAAACATTAAGATAAATCAACTTAACAATTAACAAATGTCTTTTATGAAAATTGAAAACTCATAAATTCTAAATTTGAGATCTCAGTAACATGTAACATACATACATACATATATATAAAAGAACCAAACATGTATAAGTGTTTAAATCAAGAGAACAGCGGATCCAACTTAACAATTAACAAATGGCTTTTAAGAAAATTGAAAACTCATAAATTGTAAATTTGAGTCTAGATGTATTGTTGCCATCTCAGTAACATGTAACATACATACATATATAAAAGAACCAAACATGTATAAGTGTTTAAATCAAAAGAACAACGGATCAAAAATGTATTTGAAGATACATAGATACCGATAAGTATTTAAATCAAAAGAACCAAACATGACCAAACATCAAAAGAACCAAACATGTATAAGTGTTTAAATCAAAATAACCATACATCGGTCGGTGATTCACCGATTCACCGGCCACAAAAACACAAATTATATATTTTAAGATACATAGTTACCGATAATCAGGAGACAACGAGATACACAGACCTGTCACTCTGTTGGTCGGCGATGGCGAAGAGACTGGAGACGGCGAAGAGACTGTGGCGACGACGAAGAGACTGTGGCGACGGCGAAGAGACTGTGGCTACGGCGATGAGATCGGAAGATACTTGGAGTTGGGGAGTTGGGGCCTTGGGGGCGGTCGGCGACGTGCGGCGAAGAGAGGCGAGACAGAGAGAACTGAGTAAGAGAATGAGAGATTGAGAAAATAGAATTAGGGTTTGCTAATTGCTACGGCTGGGTGCATGGGAAATGGGTTATGGGTATTCAAAAAAATTATTATTATTATTATTATTATTATTATTATTATTATTATTATTATTATTATTATTATTATAATATATATATATACATATATATATATATATATATATATATATATATATATATATATATATATATATATATATATATATATATATATATATATATATATATATATATATATATATATATATATAGGGGAAAGGGAATATGAGGCTGTCTTGTATCTAACCTTAGGTGTGGAACTTGTTAAACGGCGTCGTTTTACTTGATAAAAACATCAGACTCAATTTCTTCATCCCTTCTGGTCTTCTCTTGGTCTGCTTCCGGATTCAATTTCTCCCTTTCCCAGTCTCCCGTTAAATTGCTCGATTGTCCTATATTCTTCTCCTAATCGTGGCAGACTTAATTGAAGCCACATCTAATTGAAATGTTTCGTACTCAATGTTCCATAATCGAAAGAGCCCTATTGAAATCCTTTCTGGTCCATCAATGGCAAGATTCGCAGGTGCTTTTTCTTACTATTAATATATCTAATTAAGCTCAGAATTCTTTTTTTAGTTTTGATTAAAATGACTCTATGGCATGGCAGACTATTCGGAGCCACTATGATGCATTCTACAATTAGTTTTATGTGTCGTATAAGGCTGCCATGTGTATTCATTAGTTACAGAACATTAGTTTTTGTTGTGGATTTCATTGTATCATCATCATTTTATAAACATCTTAATTTTTCTTGGTATAAGGTCAAAATGGTTCTTAAGAAATTTTTAGAATACATTTTTGCACACAATGTGTTTGACAAAATGTCACAATGAACTAGAATTTCTAACATGGTCCAACTATAATTCAGTGTAGCTAAAAAAATGAAGTTGGCTCTTTATGCTGTAAGTACAAACATAAACATTAAAATCTTTGTCCAAACATACTTTGATGTTGTTTATTAGTTTTGGTTCATTCACTCGATGGTTTAATTCTAGTACAAACACTAGAATGTCATACCATATATTTCATATGATTGGAGCTGACATGTCGCAAAAAATATGATAAAATCTAAAGATATGATAACGAAATTATGCTAATAAACAATCACATCAATTGCCAAATAAAATCTGGTTAAAACGTACGCCAACTAAACAAATAAGCTCACAACCATCTCTTTGAAAGGAAGCAAAACTCCAAACCTAAATGCAAAATATTCAATTCAACATTCTCATGTCATTATGATCCAACTCAATTGGCTAGAATTCACCAGTTTTTTTTTTCATTTTTTTTGGAGGCATGAAGGAAGGGAGTTCTATCTAGTATAATCACAATAAAATGTAATCAAGATGTTGCTCCCAATGTTTATTTGATGATCTCTGCATTTTATCAAATACTTGGTGGGCATAAATAAAATAAAGGCTATAAAACAAAGAATTAGTTGTCTTCTAATCCCTTCCAAGGTTTCCACCCACCTAATGCAAACAATCGCAAGGAAAGACAAAGATGGCATCAAACACAAAAAGGGCATTTTAACAATATGCAATAGGCCTATAGCAAATAGCAAGAACTTTTCAGAGTAATTGAAGTTACAGAGTGATGGGCAATAAGAAGCTGTGTTGTTGGTTTTTTGGCCATGCCAGAATAAATAAAATAAAAAAAGAAGTTAAGTTCCGACTTCAATGCTTCGAGAAGGAAAAAAAGGTGTGTTCGATCCTCTAATTCCCGATATCCAAGACCCTCTAGCGATTTCAACATGCTCTCTATTGATCGATCTTGAAATTCAGGGAGGAGGGAAGTTTTGAAGAACATACCGAGAAGAAAAAAAAAACCAATGAAGAAGGCTGGAGAACCAGAGAAGTTGGAGAAGATAACGGGTGTGAAAATTACGAGTTTGGTATCAAAAATAAACTAAACGACGTCGTTTAACAAGTTCCACACCTAAGGTTAGATACAAGACAGACTCATATTCCCTTTTCCCATATATATATATATATATATATATATATATATATATATATATATATATATATATATATATATATATATATATATATATATATAATGACTACGTTACGCGGGTTTAACGGGTAAATCGGCGGGTATACCCGCGGGTGAACGTGACGGGTTTCACGGGTACGGGTGGCGGGTATACCCGCGGGTGAAATAGTAAACCTGTGCCCGCCCGTCACCCGCCAGCGGGTATGATTTTGTACCCATAACCATGTCCACAGGTGTGTTTTCACGGGTTTACCCACCCATAACGGGCGGGTATCCACGGGTTTCTGTTTTTTTCTCGCCCATTGCCATCCCTAAACAGGTTGTAGACATTTTCACCAAGCCTCTTAATGAAAAAAGGTTTAATTATCTTGTAAGCATGCTGGGCATGTTTAATAAGAGTTACTAAGTGTCCTAAATGTTCTAAGTTATGATATGTCTCACACTGTTCAAGTTACTCAGAACAACTTAGGCAGAACAGGCTATGCATGTTCTGCACTTAGCAAATTTCTGAAAACTTGAACAGCTTGAGCATATAACAGGTTTGACAATATCAATTTTCACCTCAAACCTGGTGTGTTGATCAAATCTCCAACCTGCTCACTCTCTCAAATCTGTCATACAAGACACTGTCTTGTAACCTGGTCAGCTATTGAACAGAACCTGTTCTTTCATAGCTGAACAGGTTGAATGAACAGCTTGAAGAGTGAACAGCATGGGATGACTCTACTCATCACGGGTTTGACCAACAGCTTAGACCATCAGTTTTAATTACCTTTCTTCACAATTAAGTTACTTAATTTTTGTTTTTATTTAACATAATTACTGCGGATAATGTGTGTTAACATGTGTTAGTGACTAAAAAGGGCTCGAGTGGTCTGACAACCGTTCTGACATGGACAACCGTTCTGTTTTCCGTTAAAAGAACTTTTCAAATCAACCGCCCAAACTTTTCTCTCTCATACCCACTCACATTCAAATCCTATAAATACCCCTTTACTGTTTCATCTTCATCTTCCTTACCGCTTCCATAACTTCCAAAGAACCCTAACTTCGACTAAGTGTCTTGTGCTCATATCCACACTACTTTCACTATGGCTCACGGAAACAACCCCTTTCTACCATTATTTGTTGGTGCAGATGTTCAGAAACACTCTTCTGTCACCACAATGCTAACAATGAAACCCACAAACTACATAGCCAACCCAACCATTCCCAAAAACTATATGGGGAAAGGTTACGAAGATATGATGGAGTTTCTCAAGGTTCACTCTCTGAATTATGCCATGACTTCCACTCCTGGTGTCCTGTACCAGGAGATGGTATATGAGTTTTGGTACACCTGTGCCTACGACCCAGCAACCAAAATCATAAGGGGAACCATTCTCAATGGGACTCAGACCATTGAGATCACTACTGGTCTTATCAGGGAAGTTTTGCGTCTCCCTGTGGCTGAAACTTATGATCAGCCACAACCTGAAACTGATCAAATGGGAAATCTGCTACGTTTTTGTGGTGTAGCAGAACGCAAGATTGGAGCCACCCTGCTCAGGAAGGATCTCTCACCTACTTACAACTTTTTATTTGCCTTTGTGGTGATGTGCTTCAGCAGCAAAGTTGGTTCTTTTGACCAGCTTAGCCGTGATGAGATTCCAATAGTCCTACAGCTCGTAGATGAGACTAACATGAACATGGCTTGATGGATTTTCATGAAATTGAGGAACCTGGTGCAGCAGGAAACACGTCCAGCTGCTGTTCGTTATCCCAGGTTTCTGAGCCTCATTTTCAAGCATGTCTGTGGTGAGCATTTTGTTAGGCACAAAAAGGCCTCAGTCAAACCTGTTCTACATCTGAGGGGGAGATTTTATAATCAAACCTGTTGATGCATTTGAAGGTTGAATTCAAGGCCTGTTATATGCCTTATTGAAACCTGAAAATGATTTGCAATATCAGTCTAAAGCTGTTCTATATGTTGCATGTGTTGCAACTAAGACAGTTTGTCCAAGCTGCTCTGTCTGCTGAACAGGCTGGACATAAACTGTCTACGCTGCTCTACACTGTTGAGCAGCTTGGGCATTTTTAAAGTGTTCTGTTCTTTGTGAACAGAACCTGTTCTTTGTGAACAGGCTAAACACTTTATGGAATTTGTTTCCAAGTCATCATGTATTGTTTTTGACTACAAGATCAGTTTACAAAGTCGAAGACAAAGTGGAAAACAGAACTGCTCAGCCTGCCCACGCTGTTCTGTAACATGAAGACAAAAGGTTATTTGAAAAAGGGTGACAGACCTTTTTCTTATATCAAAATAGGCCTTTACAAGGAAGAAAGACGCAAAGTTGACATTCCTAAATTAGTTAAAGGCAATGCAACAGTAGACAAAGTAAAAAGACAAAAGTTCTGCACATGTGAAGACAAGTCTGCTTTTCAGAAAAGTGCAGAAAAGGTTATGTTGTCTTTTCAACAAGACTTTTCCTTTTCATTCTGTCCAATGAAGATGTTTCTCTGAGATCTCTAAGTGAGTATAAAAGGAAGCTTCTAAGGTCAGAAAAGAAGTGAAGAAAGCTAAGTGCTTAAACCAAGAGTGAACGTGCAAGTGTGATCTTCATGCATGCAAGTCTTCTGTAAAACAGCATCTGTGTGTCTAAGCTGTTTTACCTAAGCTGTTCCTTAAGTCTTGTAAACACAGTGAGTGCTTCTTAGTGAGTGTATTCATTGTATACTAGTTCGAGTCTGTCTTAGACTAGTAAGCATACTGTTGTATCTGTCATCTCAGCTTGAACTATTCCGCATTCAAGCTTGTTTGTAATTAACAAATTGTTGATAATACATACAAACATTGAGCAAAGAGTGTGTAGTTTTTAAATTGCTGTATTCACCCCCCCTCTACAGCTTATAACTATATACTCTGGGAACCTCTCGGGACCTACAAATGGTTTAGATTGGTTCTATGGTTCTGCACTAAATTAAGGTTCTGCAATGATCCCAACCCTATATATATATATATATATATATATATATATATATATATATATATATATATATATATATATATATATATATATATATATATATATATATATATATATATGGTTGATGTGAGTACCTAAAAGGTGCAAAGTACTACGCATACTTGTGAACACATGGGTTTCGGATGTGAACATGCTGCGAAAAAAAAATTATAATTTTTTTTATATTCACGTAGATATAAAAAAAATATAAGGCTATTTGGGAAAAAAAATACATAAATTCACACTTTATAGCATTTTAAAAGTCATTTGAACGTGAAAAATTTGATGTCAACATGATTAGGATGTTCATAAATTTACAACAGTAACATTGATGTGAACATGCATTTTCACATAGTTTTAGTGTGTTTTTATGTGTGATATTTTGCAAATAATTTTTATTATTAATTTAAACATGATCATTAAAAATATTACAATAATATTGATTTTAATCAATGTACCTCTGGCATTCCGCAAACTAGTGATATTCACTTGAACCCAAATGTACGTATATAGGGTGTGTATGTATTGAGTATATAAATAACATTGAAAACTCTCACATACTTGTGTATGGATCCCACTTATCTCACCTAAGTTTTATGGGGCCCATACACATGCATGTAAGAATAGATAAATAGATCCGATTACTCTCACTATCACACACACACTATATATATATATATATATATATATATATATATATATATATATATATATATATATATATAGGGTCAGGATCAATGGGATACCATGTTAGACTGGGGAACCGGAGTCCATCCATGTTTGGTTATAAGTATAAAAGGGTAATATAGTCAATTTAATTTATCTTAAATAATAGATGACAACTAATAAATTAATAGATTCCTTAATTATAGGGATTTACTTCCATAATATATTCATAATAAATTTCAAAATGGGTCCTACTGCACATGTTCAATTGGATTCGATAATGGGTTTTATTGAACATGTTCAATCGGATTCGACAATGGGTTTTGGTGAACATGTTCAATTGACTTCGACAACGGGTTTAGTTAACATGTTCAACCTTAGGTGTCAAATAAATGGATTTATTCTTTTTTTCAAACTATTCGTGAAAGTTCAATTTCATTTACACATTATTGAACATGTGCAATCGGGGATTATTGTGTTTTTAGTCGTTGTTAACCGTTTTGGTGATAAACCAATATTGACGGTTGAACATGTTCAATCGTGGTTTATGGAGTGTCATCATTGCACATGTTCAACATGTGTGTAAGGGATGATATTAACTAAAATGGAGATTTTCATGGGATACACAGAATCTTTGATTCAATTTTAAATTTTTTAATACCATTTTTACCCCCAACATTAATTAATGTGGGAAAGAATCTTAAGCAAAAATTATATTATTTTTTAATTATTTTAATGATAAATGATTGGCTATAAATGGTTCTCCGGTACCCCAGTCTAACTTGGTACCCCATTGATCTTGAATCTATATATATATATATATATATATATATATATATATATATATATATATATATATATATATATATATATATATATATATATATATATATATATATAGATTCAGGTTCATCAGCGTACCTATGAGATTCCAGCGTACCCAGCGCACCCTAATGTGAATGATCATTCACATATATTTTTTTTGAATAAACATGTATAAAACAACATTATAAGACTTTTTTTCAAAAGGAGCAACATCATAAATCTTGTGAATGGTAAAAAAATATCATGTGAATGATCATTCACACCATTTACATTCACATGAATGACCATTCACACAGATGACCATTCACATAAATATTCATTGAGCATTTACATAATTTTTAAGGACACAGAAAGTGTGAATGTATGTGAAATTCATATATCATGTGTATAACATTAATTTAAACATGGTTATGAGAAAAAAAATTAAAAAAAACTTTTTTAAGGTTGGTACCTTCGGGTGCACTTGATTTCGAGAGGTACCTTTTTGAACCTAAATCTATATATATATATATATATATATATATATATATATGTATGTATGTATATATGTATATAGGGTTGGGATCATTGCAGAATTTTAATTTAGTGCAAAACCATAGAATCAATCTAAACCATTGGATTATAATAAAACACTAGGGATAAGATGATAATTATGCAATTAACATTGAATTAATAATAGCCCACCAAGTTTGACTGTCCACTTTGACTTTTTTTTTTTTTTTCCTTTTTATTATCGAATGGACATGCAGTGTTGCATATATGATATATAGTATCAATTCGACGTTGAATATGTGATATAAATTGTAATTCGACATTGAATGATCTCTATATAACATATTAAATGGTCGTCTGGGTAAAATTAAAAATTTAAGAAAAATAAAAACGTAAAATGTTTTCAAAAAAATATATATCATGACCGTTTTCGTTAAATCCACCAACTTTGACTACTAATTTGACCATTATTTTGGCTCTGTAAATAGTGAACGTATATGCAGTTGCATCGACGTTAAATATACGATATCAAAGTGTTCCTTCGACATTGAATGATCTCACTATGCTATATTGCAAATCATGGTCTGGGTAAATTTTTTTTTTACAAAAAATAAACACGTAAAAGTTTTTTGAAAAAATATATCATGACCGATCTCGTTTTAAAGAGTTTAAAATTCTCGTTTTTATGGTATAATTTTTCTGATTTAAAAATTAATCATAATGTTATTTTAATTTAAAAAAATATGTATTTTGCTAATGTCAATCTTTTTGTTATTTTCAATCTTTACCTTTTTTACCCCTCAAAGAATTAAAATATCACTATTACCAATATTTTTTTCACTAATTCAAAACTTGACTCTTTTAATCAAGACCACTAGATTAATCTAATTTATTGATGATATTGGTTCTACAATTCTACACTAAATTTAGGTTCTGCAATGATCCTATATATATATATATATATATATATATATATATATATATATATATATATATATATATATATATATATATATATATATATATATATATATATATGTATATATGTATATATATATATATGTATATATGTATATATATATATATATGTATATATACATATATATATATATATGTATGTGTATATACATATATATATATATATATATATATATACATATATATATATGTGTGTGTGTGTGTATGTATGTGATGAAATGAGAATTTTAATATATCTTGAGAAGTGTGAAAGAAAAAAGTGATTCATTATTTTACATATTGAGTCGTCAATTCTTTTAATTATATAAATAATGAATTATAAATTCCTGATTAAATAAATCAATAATTCATTATTCTATTACATTGGTTCAATAGTTTTTTTAATTTACAAATAATGAATCACAAATTCAAAAATAACTGAATCAACGTAAAAAATTAATGAATCATAATGTTTTCTCACACTTCTCAAAATGTATTTAAATTCTTACAATAACCTAAGTCTACATATATAATGAAAAGCTAAATATATATTAAGAATTTTAAGAAACGCTGTAATTTACTTATTTTGCATATTGATTTAACATTTTTGATGAATCGATCACAAATTCAAAATTAAATAAATCAATATGTAAATTTAAAGGATTATAACATGTCTTACTCATCTCGATATATATTATGTTGTTATAATATCCTAAGGGGGCGTTTGGTTCGCAGATTTTTTTCTCTGGGATTTGCATTTTGTCAAAGGATTTGTATCATGCAGCATTTGCATTTATCAGAATTTTGTCATAAAATCTGCATTATCTTTTAGGAAAAATTTGTTAATCTGAAAAATGCAAGTTAACTGGGATTTAAAATCCCATGGGGGAGGCTGAGTTTTTAAATAACAAAGGATGAATGGATTAAAGAAAATTTTGTGATTTTAAATTCTTACTGAAATCTACGAACCAAACACAGGATTTTAAATGCAAATCCCAATAAATCTCAGAAAATACGCGAACCAAACGCCCTCATGTATATACATCTTTTACGAATGTCATTATTAAGCATTATTTTGTTTTTACCATAATATATTAAATGGAATACATCTTACTTGAATACAAATGTTGTGAATGCATGTATGTCATGTGGCATTTATTTCACATCAAATGCTTTTTAAATTGTAACAATTATAAGTTTACAACTCATGTGCATGCTTATTAAATGCCATACACCTCTCTTTTACACACACACACACACACACACACACACACATATATATATATATATATATATATATATATATATATATATATATATATATATATATATATATATATATATATATATATATATATATAATATGATTCGTGTGAGTACCTAAAAAATGCAGAGTACCATGAGTACCTGTGAACACACAGGTTTCAGATGTGAACTTCATATGAAAAAAAGTTTTTTTTTTAATTTTTTTCATATTCATTTAGATACAAATAATATAAGGGTATTCGTAAAAAATTATATACATTTACACTTTCTATCATCTAAAAGTCATGTGAACGTGAAAAAATTAATGTGAACATGTTTAGTTGTGAACACACGTTTACAATAGTACAGTTCATGTGAACACATACGTTTCACATAGTTCTAGTGTGTGTTTATGTGTGATTTTTTGCAAGTAGTCTTGTATTATTAATTTAAAATGATTATGAAAAAAAAATTCAAAAAAAATTTTTAAACGATGTACTTCCGGTACTCCGCAAAACTAGTGGTACTCATTTGAATCCAAATATATATATATATATATGTGTGTGTGTGTGTGTGTGTGTGTGTGTGTGTATGGAATCAGTGCAGAATATTAGTTTAGAAATTGTAAAACAAATATAGATCTTAAAATTAGATTATAACACTAAGGATAAAATGGTAAATATGCAATTAACATTAAATTAATTTTAATTTCTAGTAGAGGTAACCGAAACCCCGAATAACCCGATCGAAATGAATCTTAAACGGGTTAATTGGGTCGGTATTCAGTTTTCGGTTTTGTTAATCGGGTTAAATGACACCTGAATAATCATTTCGGCTCGGGAAGCGGATATGATTCATGTTTATTCGGGTACCCGAATAAGTCGTTTAATTTTTGAATTCCCTTTTATTATTAGAATTAGAATTGTGTATATATAAAAATGTAAAGATTTAAATACCCAATTTTAATACCTAATCATTTCACCCATGTACCCAAATTCCCTAACCCATTTAACTCATTTAAACTAATTTGTAAATTATTTCATTTTTTATATTAAAATCGAATAACCCGTTTAACCCAAACCGAGTAACCTGATACTCATTTTACCCGGAACCGATTAATTCGTCCTATTATTTGGTTCGGGTCTGGTCAGAGAACTCACACCCTCAAACCCAATACCCATTAACTCGCCCGAATAACACCACTAAATTCTAGCCTACCAAATTTGACCACCAATTTTGTCTATGGTTTGGACTCCATCTTAGCATTGAATGTATATGTAGTGTTGAATATACAGTTTATAGTGTTATTTCTATATTCAGTTGTTCGATATCATATATTTGATTTACGTTTAAATAACTTGTTTTAAAAATATAACGCGTAATTTTTTTTTTGGAAAAAAAAAATCATGACCAGTCTGACTGATGTATATTTATCGATATATTATATATATAAATATTCATATCAAATCTCGAATGATGAATCGCAATATTAACTATATTTTTTAAATATTTAATGTTAAATATATATGCACTGTTGAATATACGATATATATGAAATACAATAGTAATCGCATCTAATATGCATATTGCATATATAATATATAGTGTTACTTTGACAATCAATATTCTCGATATAATATATTGAATGATTAAATATTTAATGTTAAAAATAAACATGTAAAATTTTTTCGAAAAAAATATATGATGACCGGTTTCGTTTTAAAGAGCATAAAATACTCGTTTTATGGTATAATTTTTTTGATTTAAAACCTAATCGTATTGATCTCATTTTAATTTAAAGAAATATGATTTTTTTTTTTTTGCTAATATCAAGCTTTTTGCTATTGCTAATCTTTTCCTGATATTGACATTTAGTAAATTAATATATTACTAATACCAATCTTTTTTCACTAATTACACAATTTATCTATTTAATAAAAACCATTAGGGGGCGTTTGGTTCGCAGATTTCCTAGGATTCACTGATTTAAAATCCAGTGTTTGGTTTGCAGATTTCAGTAAGGATTTATAATCTCAGGATTTCTTAAATCTCTTACTTCTTTGTTATTTAAAAACTCAGCCTCCCCCTAGAATTATAATCTCAGTTATCCTGCATTCTTCAGATTAACAAATTTTTATATTGAATAATGCAGATTCTTTAACCAAATCCTGATAAATGCAAATGCTGCACAATTCAAATCTTTTGACAAAATGCAAATCCCAGAAAAAAAACTGTGAACCAAACGCTCCCTTAGATTAATCTAATCCATGAACGAGATTGATTCTATGTAATTTAGGTTTTACAATGATCTCAGTATATATATTCATGTTCAAAAAGGTATCTCTTGAAATCAAGTGCACCTAAAGGTACCAATCTTAAAAAACTTTTTTTTAAATTTTTTTCTCATAACCATGTTAAAAATAATGTTATACACATGATATATGAATTTCACATACATTCACACTTTCTGTGTCCTTAAAAACTATGTGAATGCTCAATATTATGTGAATAGTCATCCATGTGAATAGTCATTCACATGATCTGTTTTTACCATTCACAATATTTATGATGTTGCTCATTTTGAAAAAAAAAGTCTTATAATGTTGTCTTATACATGTCTATTCAAAAAAAATATATGTGAATGATCATTCACATTAGGGTACGCTGGTTACGCTGGTTACGCTGGAATCTCATAGATACGCTTATGAACCTGATTATATTTATACACACACACACACACACACACACACACACACACACACACATATATATATATATATATATATATATATATATATATATATATATATATATATATATATATAGATTATTTCTAGTGTAATATATCTAATGTGAATATAGGTTATGTTAGACATATTAACCATACAAATCATCTCACATACACAGAGGAGTACATTGCTAGATGTACACTCACTCTATATAAAATAGATTATTTTCTAATGTAATATATTCACGTGTTTTTTTAATGACCTGAAAATGAATGATTAAACTCAGGAGGTATTTGGTTTTTAAGAGGTTAAGGTGTTATTTGTTTTTTAAGAGGTTAAATGTCTGAGTCTGAAAATCACGTCTGAAATTAAGAGGAGACCTTAATATCTGAAATTAAGAGGCTCTTAATTTTAATTCAGACAACTCACTTACTCTTAAAATTCAGAGGGAAATTCAGAGGATAGAACCTCTTAAGTCTGAATTTAAACAAATAGTACAAATTAGGTTAGATCTGAAATTCAGACTTCAGACCATCTTCAAACCCTCTTAATTGCAAACAAACACACCCTAAATGTCTGAAGTCTGAAAATCACATCTGCAATTAAGGGATGGTCTTAAGATCTGAAATTAATAGGTGATCTTAAGATTGTTTGTTTGGAAAATATAAAATTAGGGTTGTAAACTAAAAATAAAAAAAAGATCCTCTTAATTGTTTTTCAGACCAAAGTCTTCCTCTTAATTTTAAGAGTTAAATTTAAAGGTTTAAATCTCTTAAATCTAAACCTAAACAAACGATCTTAATTTATTATAGATTGAAAGTTTAGACTTGACACCTTTTTAAAAGTCTATTAATGAGAAATAAAGAAGGCTTTAATCTACCTCTCAAATTAAGAGGAAGGTGTATAAATAATAATAATTTAAAGGGTGTACGTATAGAATTCCATTTTGTGGGGTGAATATTGTGATGAATATTAACCAATTTTCCTTTTTTTCTCATTTGTTGTTTGTGTAATTTTTATCTGTGTGTATTATATACCCTTTTTTTCAATTCATTTCTTCTCAACTTAGTTTTACTTTTTATTTTAACTCTTATTTCATGTGTTTTTGTTTGATTTATTACGAATTTATTGTAGTATAAATTTTATTTTAGCATCAGACTTGAAATTTTATACGTATGAAAATAAATTAATTAATTACTTTTAGCCAATAGAAAATGACAGATTTTTACCTTTCATGCCAACTAACCATCAGCTTTTTAGGTTTTCAATAACCAATAAAATTTTACTTAGATTTTTATTAGTTTCAACTTCCAATAAAAGTATTGAATAATCTTGAACAAAACACCTCAACATAAATCAGAACTAATTAAGTCTTATACATATATAAACAAACAATTTAACAGATTTAAATCCAAACAGAACTAATTAAGTTCTCACAGTAAGTATAAGTGTTAATAAATGTATTGAAAATGTTGTTAACTATTAAGTCTTATACATTCACCGGTGACCAGCGCGTGAGAGAGAGGGTGTGGCGGCCAATGAGGCAGCGGCGTGGCTGTGACTCTCATCGCCGGCGATGGCGTGACAGAGAGAGAGAGAGAGAGAGAGAGAGCGTGAGAGAGAGGGCAACGAGGGTATTTAACTTGAGAACATCCTTTCCCTGGGTACGTGATGGCGGACGATGAGGCAACGACGGCGGCGTGGCTGTGACTCTCATCGTCGGCGATGGTGTGACAGAGAGAGAGAGAGAGAGAGAGAGAGAGAGAGAGAGCGTGAGAGAGAGGGCAGCGAGAGAAGAGAGAGGCGGCGTGGTCGTGACTCTCATTGCCGGCGATGACGTGACAGAGAGGGAAAGAGCGTGAGAGAGAGGTGGCCTGCGGAACTTTGAAGAGAGAAATTGTTAACTGCATTTGAGATTAGAGAGGGGAGTATGTGAGGTGTAGGGGGGCGGTGGGGGGATTAGATTTTTAGGGTGATGTTTAGGGTTTAGTATTTAGAGTGGGCTTGAGCTTTTTTTACCAAAGTTTAGGGCTAGGTTTTTGAGTGGGCTTAGGGTTTTTTTTTACCAAATAGATATTTAATTCCCTAATCAATTTCAGATGTTCAACTCACGTGAGGAGTTGATGGAGTGGGTACGAAACACAACACGCTCTATTGGTTTTGTCATTGTCACTAAACGATCAAAGACATATGTGAACAACTCCATATATCTAGTCATACTTATTTGCGATCGAGGTGGGACGTATAAATCTATAGCTACAAGTAGAGCAACTGGAAGCATAAAGAATAATTGTAAGTTTGAACTGGAAGGAAAATATTCAAGGCAGTATAACCAGTGGATGATTAAGGTAAGATGAACATAATCATTCACCTGCACAATATATGGAGGGTTATCCATTTGAAAGACGGTTATCTGATAATGAGACTCGCTTGGTGGGAGATTTAACAATGAAGAACGTGGCACCACGTGATATCCTGTCAACACTGAAGAAGAAAAATAAAAACAATGTATCGACGCTTAAAACAATACACAATACACAACATAAGATTCGCATGGCCGAGCAAGAAGGAAGAACTCCAATGCAGGTTCTAATGTCTCAGTCACAACTAACATCAATCAATGAGAGTTTCGAAAAACGCATAATTTTCCGTTATAATCAGCACAAATTGTTATGTTTCAGGTATTTCATTTTATTAACTATATTTTTTAAATTATTATGTCAAAGTTGTTCATGTTGTTGAACAAGTTTGACATTATTAAGTCTTCGGTTCTTCGTGAACAGGTTAGATACTTATTGGAATATGTTTTCAAGTCCTCATAAAGGTTCTTGGACGATGCGATCAGTTGCCATAGTTCAGACAATGGGGAAAGGCAAAACTTCTAAAGTCTGCTAAATTTGTTCAGTTACATGAGTACAAAGGGAAGATATTTGGTAGGGTTGACAAACCATTTTTTATATCAAAATTGCTTTATAAGGAGTTTAAACGTTAAACGTTGACTTACTCATTTGTATATATAGCTTGAACAACATATAATGAAAAACAAGATAAAGATACTACAGTACAAGACAAAGATACCACAGTTATATGTGAGAGATTCCTCGTCTTGCTCTACAACCACTGAAAAAGCTTCACAAGGATTCTACTTGAAGCCTATATAAAGAATGTTTTAAGGAGAGAAAAAGGATAAGATTGAAAATCCATGCATGCATGTAAACTTACAAAGGATTACATTTCAATTTCTGTGACTAAAAAACAAAGTGTATCTAAGTTGTTCTTAGTGTGCTAGTCATCAACACTGTTCCTATTTCACAAACCTGGTCAGTGAGTGACTTATATCCAAACACTGTATCCAAACCCTCAGTGTGTTAAGCAAAAAGTGATACTTAGTGAGGTACTTCATTGTAAATTTTTTATGTCTTAGACTAGTTTTATTTGTTGTTCATTCTGTTATATCGGTTTAGATCATTTGCAATGCAAACATGTTTGTAATTAACGATACTTGTTTCTATCAATATACAAATATTGAAAAAAATCTGTGTAATTTATTATAAACTATATATTTAACCCTCTACAGTTACCTATAAAATACTTAGGTTTTTTTTTTTTGGGATCTACGCTCTCCAATAATTCATTTATCATTGTCATTATTCTCTTCACGATTTTGTCGTCGTGCCTTGGAGGCAGAAGGGGTTACCTTTTTCTTTGGGTGATGCTAAAGGGACATCCTAGCGAGAGAGAAAATAGGGTGATCATATGTGCAAACATGAAACATGTGATGGATAACTCTATTGATTTATGTGCAATCATTAATTTTATAACTCTATTGAGCTTTGACTTTTGCATGGAAGAGAGTGAAAAAAAATTAAACTTACATAAAATTAATAAAAAAATCAATAAAAAAAATTACCATCCATTTTCTTCTAAATAAAATCAATGGAAAATAAAAAAATTAAACCTACATAAAAAGACAAATTTTCACACGTCTAAATGTGGAATAAATTTTTTTAACCCATTTTTTTTATATAAATTAATAATTTATTTTTAATTACTTTTGTAGCTTTTTAATCTTATTTTTCATAATAAATACTAGCTTTTCTTCTAATAATTACAAATATTATTGTAAAGGAAAAAAGATAAGTAGTATCTCAATTAATGTATAATAATTCATAAAGTTCTTGAAATAAAATACAACGTGTTTTTATTTTTATATAAATTTATGTAATTAGTTTTTTTACCATTCATTTTTTTGAACGACAAACTAGTCTATTCCTACTCCTAAACAACCATTTGCCCCAAATGGGGACTTTAGAACGTACTTTTACCATTAATTTAATGTGTGATAGTTTTTCTTCGAGGTGTTCATAAAAATCCGAATCCGAGTAACCGAAATAGAAATCCGAAAATTTGATCCGAAACTATCTGGAATTTCAAATAACCGAAAATCGGATATCCGAAATTCCAAAAAAAAAACATTTTTAAAATTTTTTTATATATCTTTAGTATTGAGAGTACAAAAAATCATGCATAATTTATAGGGGTGTTATTCGGGCGGATTAAACGAGTTTCAGGTTATTCGGGTATGAGGGTATAGGTTAATTGGCCGAACCCGAACCCAATAAGAGAACGGGTTAATCGGTTTCGGGTTAAATGATTATCAGATTACTCTGTTTGGGTTTGATGAGTTAATCGTTTTTAGTATAAAAATTGAATCCACTATAAAATGGTTTAAACGAGTTAAATGGGTTGGGTAGAACTTGTTAAGTGTGTTAAAAGATTTAAAATTAAGTATTTAAATATTTACATTCTATACATTGGGGACTGTGGAAGAGTCGAAAAGAGACGTTGTGTTTTTTGTTTGTAAAAAATAAAACCCTACATCTTTACTAAAGTAGATGCAAGATACCAAGATGGGAGAATAACTTATTATTATTATTTTTTATTTTTTCATATTTGAGTGAAACACTCTTCCAACTAAAATAGATGTTTCACGAACAATTAACAATATATATCAAAATATACCTGTGGAAATGTGGTCATATTTAAATTTTAAGCATTCATAACGCGCACCCGTAAGCCCCCGAACACAATATAAGCCCCTAAGAGTGGGCTAAGAGTATTGGGACATCAAACCGAAAGTACTAAGTCCAAATGAGGTCCTATAAGTTCCGGAATGGATCAAAGGCCCTCAAACCCTGTAAACACTTAATTTAGAAGTGTATTGGACGCATAAGACCCGAGCACCGACCCCCGACCGACCAAAACGATTTTTGGGGACAGCTAGGTGGTCATGGCGCGACCACTTAGGGTTCCATTCTCCATAAATGGAGAAATGGAGAAGGTGGGGGAAAGAATAGAGATATTTATACCTTCCAAATGCTTTCAATCTTCACCAAATCACCAACCAATTTGTTGCAACTTCAAACCCTAACTTCCTCATTCTTCTTTCTCTCTTCTTTCTTTTGATATAACAAAGAAAATGCAAGTGTGTGCAGTGGCGGATCTAGAAATTTATGACATTGGGGGCATAAAAAACTAACCTTTAACATTAAAACGATTGAACGATACAATAAAGCAAAATGATAGCCAACATTACATAGCTAAACAATCTACCTGCAAATATAAAGAACAAAACAATTTAAAAACAACAAGACAATTAATAAAAATGAGCAAAGATATCGTAAAAAATAATATTAGGAATCAATTTGCATCATTACCTACAATTGTTCTCTACGAGTTTTCATTTTTTGAAAACGATTAATCACATCTTCGTTTGTAACCTTGACAAATGCTTCTTTTTCCACGGCACAAATGACACAATCATTCAAAAACTCGTCTCCAATTCGGTTGCGCAAATCAGTCTTCACAATCTTCATTGTTGAAAAACATCTTTCAACAGTTGCTGTTGCCACGGGCAAAACCAACGCTAGCTTTAGTAATCGAAAAACCAAAGGATAAGAAAAATGTTTCGTTGTTTCCACCATCAGTTTAGCAAGGTACGCTATACCATTCAAGTTAGCAAATCTTTCATCTTTTCTCACATTTTCATAGTACATGTCAAGCTGATCCTCAAGAGCCATCCTTTCCACACCATCAAAATCATATGGATACAATTCACTCAATCTTACTAACTTTGATGCATCAAAGTGAGAAAAAGAATCACATGGATTCAAACCTGCCATACTCGCAAGTAACTCGGTACTTGCCTCACTAAAACGATCACCGAACTCTTGAATTTGCATATCCACGACAGTATTGAAACATTCAACCTCATAATAATGTCGATTGGTGAAGTTAGTCCTTTGTCTTCGGCTTCTTGAACTAACATAAATATCTGACATGTTCAACATTTGAATACCATGCTTTTCGCAAAAAAGAAGAACATCTCTCTAAAATACTTTCAAACCCATTTACTCTAAAATCTTGTAGTTTTCGCCTCGTTGTTTCCACCAATGAAACTGCTTCCAAAATATCTTGATCTTTTTTCTGAAGAGCTTGTGACAAAATATTCATGACTCCTAAAATTCTCTTCATCAAATGCAAATAGAACACAAAATCAAATGATTTAAAATAATGTAAAATACCAGTTGCTTGATTTTGAGCAGTGGTATTATTGGCTTCATCCTCCACATATTCAAGCACATTAATAACTGATGGAAACATATCAGTCAAACGCAAAATAGTTTTATAATGGGAACTCCACCGTGTATCTCCAGGTCGTATAAGAGAAAGCTCTTGATTCAACCCCCTTCCTGTTTCAAGTTCGCCATTACCAATGGCCTTTTCCACTCTTTCTTTTTCATTTTCTCGAAGCATGTCGTTCCTTTTACAAGATGCACAAACCACATTCATTACTAGAGCTAACATGTCAAAAAAATTAGTAGCACCCGTATGTTTCCTTGCAACTGCAACAACCACTAATTGAAGTTGGTGAGCAAAACAATGTACATAATAAGCAGATTTGTTTTCTTCTAAGATTTTAGCCTTTAAACCATTAAAGTGACCACGCATATTGCTTGCCCCATCATATCCTTGACCTCTTAGTTGTCTCAAGCTCAATCCATGTTTAGAAAAAAAAAAGAATCAATGGCATATTTAAGAGATGATGCAGATGTATCAGTCACATGAACAAGACCAACAAAACTTTCCTTAACAAGTCCACATCTATCAACATATCGTAAAACAATTGCCATTTGTTCCTTTTTCGATACATCACTAGACTCATCAACCAACAATGCAAAGATATCATCCCCAATTTCTTGAAAAATGGATTTGAGTACTTCATTTGCAAAACAATTAACAACATCTTTCTGAATGCTTGGAGCCACCATTTTACTATATCCTGTAGCATTTTTCAAAGTAACCTTTAGTGCAGCCTCATCACGTTTTACATATAAATTCACTGCTTCCAAAAAATTCCCTTTGCACATTGCAGATTCCGACTCATCATGACCACGAAACGGTAATGCACATAGCAACAAATATCTACAGCCTCAACTGTAGATTCCAATCGAATTCGATACTCTTTTTTCACAATATCAGTTTGCTTATCAAGGGCAACAGAAGTAGATTGCTTTTGTTTCATTAGATCTTCACATTTTTTTAGTGCCCTATTGTGGAAACTACGTATATCACCTACATGACTAGCAAGTCTCTCTGTTTTACTCCAACCATTAATACCTTCTGTCACAAATGCATCATTCCCACCTTGATGCCCAACATGGTCTCTAAATAGGTAACAACATAAACAAAAGGCCTAATCCGCTTTTATGCTATACTCTAACCAATTACCATATTGATCAAACCAAGTTGGGATAAAACGTCTTGGCTTATTTCCTATGATTGTCCTTGGAAAGTCATGCCCACGTGGTTGACATGGTCCTTTAAGCCCATAATGTCGTCTTACTTCATCTCTTTGATTAACATTATATTCCAAAATTCTTGGCCTTTCAGATGGATCATTAGGAAGCTCATTCATATCCGTTACAATAATAGGCGTCGAAGTGGAATTATTCCGTGAAATTTTATTACTAGCATTTAATCTAGAAGATTCTCCACCAATTGAATCGGGTGTTGACGACGAAGATGAAACTTTTCTTTTATAAAATCTTTCCATCTTTCTGTAAAAATGATTGAAAATTATAATAAAAAACTATTTAATTTAACAACTAGCAATATCAATTTAGACCATTTAACAATCATAAAAACAATTTATATAATTCACAACAAAATGACAACCAATAATCATAAATCAACAATTGACAAAAATAAAAAGTAAAAAATTAGCAAATGAGCAAATCACTTAAAGAGGAGTGAAGGAGAGTTACTGAGTTTAGGGTTTTAATTTCCTTTACTACCTGTCCAGTGTCCAGTCCACAGCTCCAATGTCCACAGTCCAGCCATCCAGGTCCAGTCGTCCAGGGCTCCAGCTCCAGCCTCCAGGCGTGACTGCCGACTGCGTGAGGGCGGTGAGGCCAGGCGAAGGTGCCCGCCGGCCAGCAGACCAAGTTTCCAACGTCGTCTACTCGTCTGCGACCAGCAATCGGTGGCGTGACTCAAGCGATCGTCGTCTGCGTGACTGCGTCCAGCGTCTGCGTCTCTGCTCCAGGTTTCCAAGGTGAGCTGCGTTATCTGCGTACAAGGCTACAGGCGTATAGGTAGGTTTTTTTTTTGGGCTTCCAAAAGGAATGGGGGATTGGGGGCCTGATGATAGAAAGGATTGAGGGCCTGAAATTTTTTTATGTGGGCTTCTAATAGGTTGTTTAGCCATCCATAGAGGGCCCAACCCCCCTTCCAATAACGTACATCCACCCCTGAGTGTGTGTGTGCGCTTTGGCTTGGACGATTTTGATGAAAGAGGGGGAAGGGATTTGGCCTTTGGCCATCCCAACCCTCTAACTCACACACAATTACAATACACACCCCTCCACAGCTGTTTCATTTTTTTTCCAAAATAAAACTACAATGTTACTACATGCAACAATTAAATAACTAAATACTCAACCAAGTAGATTTGACATAATTATATGAAACATATTCAAACACCACATTAATCACTTTTTATGTCATAACTAATCATTATTTACTGTCAAAGTACATTACCTATTTTTGTCATTTCAGTACAACCCAACATTTTATTCTTCTTTTATCGTTCAAGTCCCAATATTTGCAGTCATCGCTAATACTTGGTAATTAACTCATAATACAACACTTAAGATCACAATCATTATTGTTTCACAGAGTTAATTACCCTTTTAATTATTGGGGTGTTACAATGAGTTATTCGGGTAACCCGAAAATTTGGCTTCCCACCCGATCCCCGAATCGAAAACCTTATTCGGTTACCATTTAACCCGATCAATAAACTCGGTCCATTTAACCCGAATAAGGTTCGGTTCGGATGTTCGGGTTCGGTTATTTTTCACACCCCTAATAAATTATCTTCTTTTGACTCCACATTTTCAACAAAGTCAACATATTGAAAATCACAATTATAATAAAATGATAGCTCAGAATTAATCACATTTTCAATATGATGACTTGCAATCACCAACCAGTTTAATCAGTCTTATTTTGCTCCAGCCACTACCTTCTCCGACAACCTTTCAAAATCAAACGAGTTTGGATGAAAATAAAAAACAAATCAACAGTTTAAAACCTAACAGATTGAATCCAAAAATGTAAATCAACAATCCAAGGATAAACAATCGAAGCTTCAAGTGCTTCAATAGTTGACGTAGGCTTCACCAGAGTTGGAGATGTCACCGTCTGATATTTAAGTGCATCTAACCTTATACGAGAAATAAACTAGTGTCTAAGCCACGTATTACTTGGCTAAATTTATCATAATTGTTTTTTATAAAATGTATACAAATTTATAAAAATATAATATACAAATATTAAATGATGACACGTGGTGTTTGGTTTATTTTATCATAAATTGATAATTTGTTTTTATAAATCGATGGAAAATGGTTTGTATTTTTCAGTTATATCAAATTTCATTTTTTTTAAAATGTACCAATACGATACTAAACTTTTTTTCTTGTAGATATGATGCATATGCTATAGCTTTCTTATATATCTTGAACATGTATTATAGTTTTATGTTTTAGTGTGACACATTTATACAACCGGATTATATTGATATGAAAATCGAACTCTATGTAAAAATGTATTATTTTGAAATGAAAACTAAAATACATGTACTATATGTGTAAAAAAAACTTCATGTGTCATATTTGTACATTTTGAAATGCATGTTGATATTGTACGTCCTTAACCCCGAGAATTATCCACTTATTTTATTGTCATATTGGACTTTATACTATACCCACAATTTTTTTCTTACGAAAATTGAATTACCCACCCTGGACAAGGGCACAAGGCAAAGTATATAGCATTTGAAACGTCCATTTATACAAATTTCTAAAAATTGAACTACTTAACTTTTATTATATAATAATTTAATTTTGCATGTTAAAAAGCTTTCTAAGACCATGCAAATTTATGTTGATAAAACAAATAAAAAGAAAAAAATATTAAATTTGGTAAAACAAAAGAAAAAAGAAGAAAATATATTAATATAGATAAAAAAAAAAAAAAAAAAAAAAAAGAACATAAAAGTTGACAAACAATTTTAAAGTTAGTAAAAAGCTAGTAAAAAAATAAAAGCCGAAAATAGGGTGTCTTTTAAGTAAAATGGAGTGTCTTTTTAGACTTTTCTTTTTCTTTTCAAATATTGACCTTTTAATTTTTTATAATAACGAGGATCATTCAAAACTCAAATATATGAGATATGAATAATTAATAAACGATTTATTGCTAACAATCCATAATTAAAAACATATTTCACAAAATGAAGCAATTTCTATTTTGATTAAACACATATTTTCGATTTTATATTTTGACGAAAAACTGCATTAATTGTATTTACTTGGTCAATAATATATTAGTTTAAAGAATTTACATCGATTGGTTAATAACATAATTAAAAATAAAAATATATAAAGATACACATATTCATTATTAATGATAAGATATGAATGAAAAAAATAAAAAGATAGTTCTTAGCCATAAATTTAAAGTCATTCTGCCCCATACTATATTTAATTCATGTCTTACAATTATTATGTGTTAAAGAATATGTTATCATTCTTTAGAATAAATATTAAATACTTAAATTCTAAACTTAAAGTTATATTAATAAAAAATAAATATTAAAAGTATATTTATAAATTATTTGATATCTCTTGGTAATAAAATACCAAGAATATAGAGAATTATAAATATATGAATGAAAAAAAAAATAGTCTCCTAGCATGTTTTTCTAACAACACGATTCAGAATTGATTAATATTTATATAAATAAATTATAACATTTATAATATTTTTAAATAAATTTTAAAAGAACATTTTTATTCCATAAAAAATACGGTTTCAAATACTTATAAATATTTAGTAAATAATAGAATAAAACACATGGATATTTTTAGTAAAAGTTATCAATATAAAGCAAATCAAAACTAAAACTTAAAACACAAATATTATTTATAAAAGAATATAAGTATATTATTATGTGGCGTATGTATGTTAATTGATATAATTTAATATTTTAATTTTTGTATTACATAATGTTTATATATTTTATTACAAGAATAAATGTTGTGAAATTTATTTTTATCAATTATCTTTTACTTCTAAAATATTTGATATATGTAATTATAATTATATAAATTAATTTTTATTAGATATATAGATAAGGATAAATAATATAAAGTTTTAGTTTTATTAGATTTTAATAATGTTAGTTTACACACACACACATATATATATAATCATGTTAATAGCGTATCCATGAAATTCCAACGTGTCCTGTTGTGAATGCTCATTATACATAAATCTTTATATACATGTATAAAATAACATTATAAGACTTTTTATCAAAAGTGCAACATCATAAATCTAGTGAATGGAAAAAAAAAGATCATGTGAATGGTGTAAATAATCATTCATTTGGATGACCAATCACATAATTGTACATGAACATTTTACATAATTTTTTTAGAATACGGAAAGTGTGAATGTATGTAAAATCATATATCATGTGTATAACGTTAATTTAAACATGGTTATGGAAAAAATTAATTTAAACATGGTTATGAAAAAAAGTTTAAAACGTTTTTTAAGGTTAGTATCTTCGGGGTGCACTTGATTTCAAAACATATTTTTTTGAACCTGACTATATATATATATATATATATATATATATATATATATATATATATATTGAGGTTCAATTGAGAACTTTTATGCATCGAAGAACCTCTAGGAACTTTTGTGTATCAAAAATCAAACAAGGGTGCACTAAGGGTATTCCTGGAATATTGAATATGTAAAATTAAATATATGGAATTAATTATAATAGGTAAATTAGAAATAAATAAGGAATAAATATTCAAAAAAAAGTAATCACCTCCTCATATCTCTCTCTTTCTTTATTTCTTTCTTTCTCTCTCTCCCTTTCTCTCTCCCCACCGTATCCACCACACCACCACCACCACCATCACCTTTGTTGTAACCACCTGTCCACGGTATCTCTCTCTCTCTCTCTCTCTCTCTCTCTCTCTCTCCACCGTATGCATCAAGGAACCCCGCCATAACCATCACTGCCGCCACCGCGATGATGATGAACAAGAAATGCAACCGATGATGAACAATACGATGAAACACGATGAACATGAAGAACACGATGAACGAAGAAGAGAATAATGAACACGTTGATGCATCCATTGGAACAATAATGTTGATGATTAACAACGATGCACCATGATTAACACTATGCATAGATGAACGATGATGATAAACGATGAATACGAATATGATAAACGATGAATATGAAGATGATGATTAACAGCGATGCATCGAGAATTGTATAGATTTTGTATAGATTAAACCGATATGCATCACGAATTGAACGATTAATATGAAATGCATCAATATCTCCATCATTCTTTTTGAATTTGTGTGACTTGTTAAATTTGGAAGTGATCAATTGAATTTATTTTGACATTTATTATTTAGTTATTTGTTAAAATATTAAAATTAATGAGGTATGCACAATACCCAAAATGCCCTTTCCTGTTTTTTTGTAATGCACAAGATGCATAAAATTGTCCAATTATTTATACTTTTGTCATTTAATTTAATCCATACAATTATTTGATCTAATGGATGATATAGGTTCTTTTATATCTCGATGCACAAAACTTCTCAATTGAACCTCCCTATATATATATATATATATATATATATATATATATATATATATATATATATATATATATATATATAGGGTTCTAAAACGTGAGAACCACTCTAAAATTTATGCATTTAATGTATAAAATTATGCATTTGATGCCAAAATTTATACATTTGATAACCTTATGCATTTGATGTAAAAATTTACGCAATTAATGATAAATCTGTCCAATTTATGTTTGCTTTGTGCATTTGACAAAATTTTTGCATTTAGTGTATAATTTGATGAATATAATTTTTAAAGGTAATTTTAATGTTTGATTATGATATTTATTAATATTGATAACCAATAATGGTTTGAAATTATAAATTTAATTTTTAAATTTATGCATTTGATGTATAAGTTTGTGCAGTTTTTAGTTAACCGTCTCAACTTTCATTCTTTCCATTTTGATATGAAATCGATAAAATTTTAAATTATAACAAAATCAATTCTCCACCTATTTTTATTAAACATTAAAGCTATCATCACAAGATTTATTTAACAATGTAAGACCAATGAGTTCCAACTCATTATAAGATTGCGTATATGATTAGTAATTTGGAAGATGTATATATATATATATAAGTATATAACCTATTCTTTTAATGGGTGTGTGTGTATATATATATATATATATAGGGTTGGGATCATTGCAGAACCTTAATTTGGTGTAGAACCATAGAACCGATCTCAGCCCTTAAAAAATTAAGATCCACGGTTCAAATGAATTCATAAAAATCTAATTATTTAAATCTAAAATTCGCGTGTCACAGGATTGAAACGCGCGCAAGGGTAAAACAGTAATTCAACAATTCAAATCAATCTTGTCACCGGCATTATCGACGTCTCTGCTTTCACTTCAATTCAGTTACCAATTTCATCGCATCTCTCAACAAAAATCTCTCAACTGCATTGCGAAACAACTGCATTCCGTAAACAAACCGTCAATTCTGTGATTGTTTGATGCAAAATCCACACAATATGTCGAATATTGATGATGCGAACGAGAATATAACATTGAAGCAGATTCAACAGAAAAGTAAGTTATTAAACCTATTTTTTTTATGATTTCTGTTTATAAAAGAGGATTATGTATTTTGTTAAGGTTACTAACACTTCAATATTGATAATTTTTTAAGCATTTCTTATATTCGATATATCATTGATGGAGTAGTTAAGGAAATAAAAAGTTGAAGTTGAAACCCTAATATAGCATTTTATATGAATTTCATGTTTTAATATAATATTCAATGCATTTTGCTTAACCTATTCTATTTTTCAGTAACAGTTGATAAACAAGTTCCTACTACAGTAGATAAACCTTCAAAGCCAGTACGAATAGTTTTAAAGAGGTTCTCTGGTAAGAAAAATTCACCTCAACCAACAGAAGGTAAATCTCAACCAACCGAAGGTAAATATAAATATGTGATTACAATGTTAGACTAATATGATATGTTGACTACTCATGTTATAACTGACATGCTATATATCATTATATCATGCATTCAAATACACATGAAAAGATTTTGAGTAACTAGGATGAAAAAGCAATGATACATATGGTTTGGAATGTGTTTTTTTATACATTTGTAAATGCTTTGTCTGATGCTGTGTGCCTGTGTTCTTATTGATCACATAAATACACTGAAAACATTAAAGTTTGGAACATTACTTGAACAGATAGACTGGTATGATATGCTGAATGGACAGTTTATAACTAACAAGCTATGTAGGATCATGTTGCATGAACACATCATTTCTTGTATGTACATAGAATTTTGTTTGAAAAGCTAGTTCTACGGGTTCAAATGCATAGTTTCTATTTAAAATATCTGGCATTTTGATACGCATTCAATACACATGAAGAGATTTTGACTAACTCGGATGAAAAAGCAGTGATACATATGGTTTGGAATGTGTTCTTTTATACATTTGTAACTGCTTTATCCGATGTTGTGTTCTCATTGATCACGTAAATACAATGAAAACATTAAAGTGTGAAACATTATTTGAACATATATACTGGTATGATATGCTGAATGGACATTTTATAAGTGACATGCTATGTAGGATCATGTTGCATGAACACATCATTCTTGTATGTACATAGAATTTTGTTTGAAAAGCTTGTTCTAGGGGTTCAAATGCATAGTTTCTATTTAAAATATCTGGCATTTTGATACGGATTCAATACACATTAACAGATTTTGAGTAACTAGGATGAAAAAGCAATGATACATATGGTTTGGAATGTGTTTTTTTATACATTTGTAAATGCTTTGTCCGATGCCGTGTTCTCATTGATCACATAAATACACTGAAAACATTAAAGTTTGAAACATTACTTGAACATATAGACTGGTATGATATGCTGAATGGACAGTTTATAACTAACATGCTATGTAGGATGATGATGCATGAACACATCATTCTTGTATGTACATAGAATTTTGTTTCAAAAGCTAGTTCTAGGGGTTCAAATGCATAGACTCTATTCAAATATCTGGCATTTTGATACGCATTCAATACACATGAAGAGATTTTGACTAACTAGGATGAAAAAGCAGTGATACATATGGTTTGGAATGTGTTCTTTTATACATTTGTAAATGCTTTATCCAATTTTGTGTTCTCATTAATCACATAAATACACTGAAAACATTAAAGTTTAAAACATTACTTGAACATATAGACTGGTATGATATGTTGAATGGACAGTTTATAACTAACAAGCTATGTAGGACCATGTTGCATGAACACATCATTCTTGTACGTACATAGAATTTTGTTTGAAAAGCTAGTTCTAGGGGTTCAAATGCATAGTTTCTATTAAAAATATCTGGCAATTTGATACGCATTCAATACACATTAAAATATTTTGAGTAACTACGATGAAAAAGCAATGATACATATGGTTTGGAATGTGTTTTTTATACATTTGTAAATGCTTTATCCGATGCTGTGTTCTCATTGATCACATAAAAACACTGAAAACATTAAAGTTTGAAACATTACTTGAACATATAGACTGGTATGATATGTTGAATGGACAGTTTATAACTAACATGCTATGTAGGATGATGTTGCATGAACACATCATTCTTGTATGTACATAGAATTTTGTTTCAAAAGCTAGTTCTAGGGGTTCAAATGCATAGATTCTATTCAAATATCTGGCATTTTGATACGCATTCAATACACATGAAGAGATTTTGACTAACTAGGATGAAAAAGCAGTGATACATATGGTTTGGAATGTGTTCTTTTATACATTTGTAACTGCTTTATCCGATGCTGTGTTCTCATTGATCACATAAATACAATGAAAACATTAAAGTGTGAAACATTACTTGAACATATATACTGGTATGATATGCTGAATGGACATTTTATAAGTGACATGCTATGTAGGATCATGTTGCATGAACACATCATTCTTGTATGTACATAGAATTTTGTTTGAAAAGCTCGTTCTAGGGGTTTAAATGCATATATTCTATTCCAATAACTAACATGCTATGTAGGATGATGATGCAGAACTAGATAAGAAGAAAGTTAAACCTAGAATGTCTAAAAGAAAGAGATTAGTTGATGAGGACTCAAATGACACAAACACAAAATCTTCATCAACTAGTTCTTCAGGTAATATGATGTTTTTATACATTTGAAATTATATTGTTTTCATAGAAGAATCTGATTCTATATGAACTTATATGCTTGTTATATTGAATACATTTGACATTATATTGTTTTCATAGTAGAATCCGATGACAAAAGGAAGCATAAAAAGGCAAAAAGCTCTAAGAAAATGGTTGACAAGGCTTTGAAAAGCAGAAAATCATCCGTTGTCAGGGATGAATCTTCTTCAGAGATAGATACAAAGAAACTGATGGAATTTTTTAAGAAGTTCACGAAGAAAGCTGGAAGTGGAAAAAAGGATAAAACAGTGAAATCGAAGAAGAAAAATAAAATAAAAAAGGAGGACATGAAGAAAAAAGCAGTAATTAAAAGGGAACCAAAGGATGCAAAGATGCGTACTCTTGATAGCAGTGATGAGTACGAAGAAAAGCCAGCTAACATAAGACTAATATTATCAAGGTTTTCCCCGAATATCCTTGTGAAAGCAGTGGCATCAATGACTGATAGGCAGAAGGATAGGGTTTCTAAAATGGGTTTTGAATCAATTCTAAAATTGCGTATATCAGGAATACCATCAAAGCTTGGGTATTATGTTGTTGACTGTTTTGACCCAGAGACTTCTACAATTTGTCTTCCAAATGGATCAATTGAAGTTACTAAAGATAGGATTCAAGAGGCACTTGGTATACCGAATGGTGGAGTTGAGATTAAAGCTGTTGCTAGGACTGACATTGATGATCCAGTTACATCAATGTGGAGAAACCAATTTGAAAGCCATAATGTACGCCCATATGATGTCGTTGGTGCAATTGAGAGATCAAATGATTGTGACCGACTCTTTGATCTTAATTTTCTAGTACTTTTTACCACAATCATGGCACAGGGGACAAAAATGGGGACATGCAACCAACGTATACTGCCTTTTTTCATTGAAGGTATTATTTACTACAATCTTTTACACAACTCCAATATGTATGATATGTTAAATGTTCATGTTATAGCTGATATGATATATAGAATCGTAAATTTACTTTTATTAAATCAATCTTATATGAAATGTTGAATGATCATTGTTATGTACGATAAAAAAAGTTATAGCTGACATGATATATAGAATCGTAAATTTACTTTTATTAAATAAGTGTTATGTCAAGGGAATGGTACATGTAACCAACATATACTACATTTTTTCAATGAAGGTACTGATATAAAGGGATTGGATTGGTGTGGTTTTGTACATGATTGTCTGAAATCCTGCAAAAAGGGTTGGAATCAACCTGGATCAAAACATGATTTCAGCGGCCCACTAACCCTGTTGACGGTAAATATAAATACAAACTACTTCATCTCCATTATGTGTATTTTAGTATATGGAATACTAATGCTTATATATTTTTTTTTATATTTTTATGAAGTTGTTATATGTTGATTATGTGGAATCCAATGGAATTATCGACCGGAGAAGAAGGCCACTAATCCAGTCATGGACTTTTAATGATTTGAAAACACAGAGAGACCTTAGAGATTAAAACTGGTGGTTTCGGGTTGGGTAAAATAAACAGCAACTATGCTACATTGAACATAGAGCTGAGAACATTCAAGGAGATACTGATCATTCAAAGACAACCATGGGTGATGATGATCTGTTAACCCAGGCAGAAAAAAAGTATCAAAAGCTTGTTGAAGACAAGACAATTCTTGAAAAATTGATGTTTGATATTGTTGATACTTATGCTGATGACATGAGATTCAAAGATTTGATCATCAAGGTAGATTCACTGTTTGGCACAAAAGTTAACACACCATTGAATGTGACACCATTGAATGAGACGTCCCAGAATGATACACAATTTTGGAATTCTCCAAGTGTTATTCAAGAACTTGAAAGTACAATTTTAAAAGAGAAGAAAGCCAACCAAGTTACCGAAGGTATCAGTCCACCAACTTATAGTTTGGGATTGACTCAAGACTTCCTTGAAGCAGAAAAGTTGGTTCAGAGTGTTGTTAAAGATGTACAAGATGAACAGGGAGCAGATACACAGCATGTGGATGACACAAATCTGGAAACTCCAACGGATCCAAACAAGAATGAAAAGGATGATGGAGACAACACAACCATGCAATCTGTAATCGTTGGTAAGTCTCAACCAACAGAAGGTAAATCTCAACCAACCGAAGGTAAATATAAATATGTGATTACAATGTTAGACTAATATGATATGTTGAATACTCATTTTATAACTGACATGCTATATATCATTATACACTGAAGATAAGGATGCAAAGGAAGTTGGTGATGACACAGGGATGACTACAATAGTTCGATCAGAAGATGGAAAGGTTGCAAAAGTACTGTTGTATGACAGAATAGAAATACCAAACTCAACATGGATGACAGCTGTGGAAAAAAGAAAGCGTGTTGTCAACCGTCAGCTGCTCTAAAATCTCCAAATCGTACTAGAGAAGTGGATATGCATACTAGGGTTGACCCTGTTGAGACATGCATCAGTGATTACATATTTTGCTTTGTTGGCACAGACCCTGAGTAAGTAACTTTTAAATTTAATAGTATGTTTATATTATTGAATATTATATTGAGTTTTTTTTTTTATACTTTGAATGTTATTATATTGCATCATAATATAATAATTTATCTATCATATGTCGAATAATATATTATTTCATTTTCATCATTAGGGAAAACGTTTTTATGAAAGGACCAAATGAGTATTGTCCAAGGGTCCACCTTGAAAGTTTGATTCATACGTCTTGGATATATTACGGAGTTATTGACCTTTGGGCAATGGTATTGAATCGTGCTGAAAGAGATAGAAAATCCAAGGATTTACCATATCGGTTATTCATGAACACAAACACCATTGTAAGTTTGTATATTGATTATATTATACTATCATAAATGTTGTTTAACAATTCTAACATTTTCCATTTTATGTTTTCAAAAAGGCTGAGCAAATGATTTCTGATGGAGTGGATGATAAACTATCTGCAATGTTCAGCTCCAGTATGTATGATGTTATGAAGCAAACAAGGTCTGGAATGGGATTTGATGATATTGATATGGTGAGTCCCACTTTGAAACAACAATGTTATTAACAATAAATTGTTTTGTATAATCATTTACACAACTCCAGTGTATACGATATCAGAAATACTATGTATAAATTACTTTTATTAAATTAGTGATATATGATTTGTTGAATGCTCGAGTTATATCTGACATGACATATAGAATAGTAAGTTTACTTTTATTTAGAATATATGATATACTGAATGCTCATGTTATATCAATTAAGTTCATTGAATTGTTGTGATTGTTTAGGTTTTTTTCCCAATGATAAGATCGCAACATTTTTACTTGATGGTGTTCAACTTGAAGAAGGCTAGCTTTGACGTTATCGATAACAGTGGACATGATATTCCATTTGAAAACAAGTATTCAGTGATTCCAGAACGCTTGGTACGTATTAAAAAAATGAGAATACTATATATATATTTTATTGTTTTACATTGATAAAAGTGGTCTTTGTACTTACTTATATTTGACATTGTTCTCTTTAAATACCAGCAAGACTTCTTTGTTGACTTCCTTAAATCAATAAACCACAAGAAGGTAGATGCAATAAGGAAGGTTAAGCCAAAGCGGTTAATGTTGAAGTGGAAGACAAAAACAAACAGTGTTGACTGTGGTGTCTTTATGATGAGACACATGGAAACATACAATGGAAAGGGGGCGAAAAATTGGGACTGTGGATTGGACAGGGAGTCGGACTTTCAAAGAGTTCAACTGAAGCGTTTAAGATCAAAGTACTTGACAAAGATTCTACTTTCAGACTTGAACTTGATGAGAGATCAATTGGTGGAAAATGCTGAATACTTTGAAATACTGACAAAAGATATCATTCAAGATCTGAAAGCAGAATCCATTGCTGAATCTGATAAACGTCTTGCTGTATTAGACAGACTTATGATAGCATATCTCTTGTTTTTAATGGCAACTAAGATACAATTCTGGTTCTCCTTTTAGCCGAATGACTTTAACATGTGTTCCTTTTTGAAAAAAACAATGTTAGTGGTATTATAATCTGTGTATATTATATGATGAAGGTTCTTTTATATGGTTGTTGGAATCTGTATTTTCTTTCCAATATTGATACATAATTTCTTTCCAATACTATATGATGAAGGTTACAATATTAATCCACATCAACTGGTTCAATTATTATAATGATCATTAAATGATATATATGATTTGAAACATACTTTAGATGTTTGTTAGTATTTTTTCAATACCTTTGTTGTCATTTCTCACATCAGTAACTATGTATCAAATTATCTAAACAAAATCTAAAAACTATGATAAATGGTCATTTGTAACTGACATGACATGTTGAATGATCATTTTATAACTTACATTCTATGTAACATGTCGCATCTAAATTTTGTTTAAGATGGTAGTTCAAGGTGTTGCAATGTAACATCAAAACATTATTTGTAAATGCGTCAATACATGTTCCCTTTTTCAAAATAAAGATATGGTTGTTGCAATCCATAATTTCCTTGTTATACCATGATATGTTGAATGACCACTCTATGATATGTTGAATACTCATGTTATAACTGCAATGCTATGTATAATATCATGCATTATAAACTGTAGTAAAAAAACTTCAACATAAAATGTACATCGAAACATTATTTCTAAATGAATTCCTTTTTTCAGAACAAAGAATAAAATGCAATTAAAAAATCTTAGTATAAAACCTATCTAAAAAATTATGTACTATTTTTCACAGGACAATTTCGTGAATCATGTGAACACGATTCCCCACAGCTTTTGCATCGTCTTTTTGGCTTCTTACTCTTAATAACAGATTTCTCACGAAGTCCAATCAACCTCTTTGCTGTTCCACAACCTTTGTTTCGTATTCCGCGTGGCACATGTATATTTATCTTGTCCGGTTGTTGAATTCCAAACAGCATTTCAATCCCATCTTTCCTAGTGATATCACGTGTGCAATCCCCATCTTCATCAACTTCAAATATTGTCTCTTTAAACTTGCTGAATATTAATTGTAGCTTCTCTGGTGAGCCTTTTAAACGCAAAACAACATTTCTTGCAAAAGACATGAAGTCATTGGAAAGTTTATTATCCTCCATAGCATTCCCAAATATATGATACCGAACTCTATTGAAATTTGTTGCTTCTTTGCTCCAACGCTTTAAAATATACTTGCTTGGTATCTCTTCAACATCATTGACATTGAAAAAACAAAACATGTGCGACAAACTATACCAATCGAAAAAACATAAGACAACTGCATTCAATCTCTCCTTCATTCACAATTAACAACCTGAAAATATAAATATATAAACAATTAACAGTATTCAGAATAATTCTATACTGAATAGTAAAAGAAGTCATTATATACCGTATACTCCTTTGATGAATGTCTGCCATTGAACTTCTCTTTAATAATCGTTGTTTCAACATCATTTTTCAGTATACTTGACTTCTGAACACACAATGAAAATGCCTTGTTAATTTCTTCCTGTACAATCCCAAATATGTTACGCGTGTACACATCATGAGCATGACGTTCAATCCTTAATGGTGTCTTCATTCTTGCACTAGAAGAATCATCATCATGATCTAAATCACACTGGACATTTCTTTGCTTATCCATAGCTCCCTCAAATCGCATCATAAAATCAAACAAAGTAGCTCTATGGTTCTTCAAATTACCAAAAAATGCATTCTCACTTTCTGAAAGAGATGTCGTTCTCATTAAACCGTTCATAGGCACATCTCTGAAATATGCAGGAATACATTTATCACGCATTGCATAAATGTCATTAAACCATCTATTCTCTGCAAGATTATAATCCTCTATAAAAGAATTCCATCCCTTCTCAAAATCTTCAATGTTACAATCACGGCTCCACATCAAATTGTTAAAACTTCTTCTAAAATCCTCATTGTTGAATAGTTCTCTTGTAACCTATGAACGCATTAAATAAAAAATCATTAAATTGATCACTGATACATACTAGCTATCAAACATAATGATTATTTAGTATTGAATTAATGTTATATAATAAAGACAAATGTTGTCATGATATACTGAATGATCATAGTCATGTAATTAAATACCATATACTACATTCAATATGTAATAAGACGATTATTCAATAATCAATTACTTTAATAGAAAGTTTCCTTGTAATGTGACACATACACAAACGATGCTTTGAATCTGGCAAAACATGTTCAATGGCTTTTATCATCGAAGGATCTTGATCAGTAACTATTACAAAAGGCTTCTGACCAATACATCGTACAAACACATCCAATAACCAAGAGTATGACTCAATTGATTCATTGGCTAGCAAACCCGCACCAAATGATACACATTTCTTGTGATTATCAATTCCAGTAAATGGAACAAAAGACATCATATACCTGATAACATTGTCAAAAATATTTAGAAAATTAAATATAAATTCAATAAAAATTAACAAAGAAACAATGACATTACTTGTTTGTTCCATATGTCGCATCAAAAGACACTATGTCACCAAACTCTTTATAATTCAACTTTGAAGTTTCATCAGCCCAAAATAATGCAAGAAGCTGACCATCATCTGCACATTTGCTCTCACATGTGAAATTTGGAACATCTTCAGTCTTTTTTGTGAGACGATCAACTACCATTTGTGCATCACTCTCATCTATGAACCTATTAAGGTCTCTCTTGAAGTTCTTACAATCAGTCCTTGAGAATTAATATATTCATATCCACCAGCAAGATCAGCCATGTACCTATGCGCTATAACAGGTCCAACATTTGACCTTGATATTCGCTGAATGAAAGCTTGATCAGCAAGACTCAAATTTCTTCTTTTTTTTAACCGAAACTTATTATCTTCAGTATACAATCTATGATTGTGTCTCTCTTCAAATACATACAACTCATAATGACCTATAGATCCAGCAACTAATCTAAATTTGGCTCCAGCGATACATTCTGATTTTATCACCTTTGACTTACGCATTATACCAGAATTAGAACAACTTTCGCCTGTATCATAACTAACCTTCGATGCCTTCCCTTCTTTATTACATAACATATACTTCAATGAAACAAATCCTAGTGCATTCTTCTTTGTTGTTGATTTTTTCACATTGAATCCTGCAATTTCTGCATATATCTCATAAAACTTGATTGCATCATCCAATGAAAAAAATATGCTTTTGACTTTTGGTTTCGTATATTCTAGTACATTTGGTGTCCAATATCTAGTTCCATCTGTCGAAATAGATTCTATGAACTCTTCTTCATCAGCATCCTCAATATTAACATTTGCTACAATAGATAAAGATAAATAGCAGTAACAATGTTACTAGGATAATAACAAAAAAAACAAGGAAATTCAATATCGCATCATACTGATATCACTATCAATTCGACATTACATATGAAACTAATTAATATAAACTATTAACAATTCAATGTTGCACATTAAAAAAACAATTCAGAAAAACAAACATTCAATGATATGTTTTGTATAATCAGATTATCAATATAACATAGAATAGGATAAATAGCAGTAACAATATTACTATCATTCAATATCGAATGATACTGATATTACTACCATGCAACATCGCATATTAAGCTAATTAGGATGTAAACTATTAACGATTAAACGTTGATCATTAAAATACAATTCAGAAACAACTAACATGAAATATATAATATTCTGTGTATGTTATTATACATGTATACGTTGAAAACATAACAGTATCTTAAACATCGAAATTAATAAATTTATCGCTAAAAGTAATAAAAACAACGAACAAATAAACAACCTTGAAACATCATACGATTAATTAATCAAAATAATCTAATGATAATCAATCATCAAAACTAAAGCTTACCGCAGCATTCCTTTTCATCCATAGAATGTAAAAAAATCGAATCAATCGTGTTCTTCACCTCTGTTTCACCTTTTTTCTGCTGAAGATCCATCACTATCATCGATCGTGTTCTGCAACTCTGCTTCACCTTTATTCTGTTGATGATAATCCATCGCTATCGATTGTTTACCTTTGTATAAGCGTGGATTTGATTTTCCTTTCCAAAATCACAGAGAAAACTTGC